>CM037074.1:67823941-68216441 GCA_020882685.1 Aphelinus atriplicis | reverse complement strand
CTTGCTGATATCGAACATCAAGCAATGTGTTAAAAAAGGTTTGATAAAACTTCTTTTTAAGAGAATTATGTCGATAATGATTATAACAAGGGTGGCGGTACTCCGATCTTGTTCAAATTTTCTGACGACGATTGTTTGATATTTGAATACGTCGTATGTACAATCATTTTGTTTGAGGTTCCATTTTCCCAGGAATATTTTATCGATTATTTTCATTTTTATGCACGTACATTATGGATATGAATTTTTCAATAAATCTTTCTCTAGAAAATTCTCTATTGCATTCCATCGACATAACTCAATCGCTGGTTCAAAGAAATGATAAATATTTCAAAGCTTGACCAATTATGAGAGTATGCGATATCAAATTTTTAGTAAATAACAACTTACTCGGACTATACTTTTATAAGCAATTCGTAAATTATATTTTCATTAGCAAAGGTAATTTGAATTTCGATTTTCATCTATTCTATTCATTTTTATGAACTCAAGAGTCACTACATACGAAGATTGTTGAAAGTATATTCTATCCGTAGATGAATTAATTGTTTCTCATTCATATTGTAGAACTGCATCTTATTGTTCATTCAGAATATTTGCATAGCAATCCAGTTTGGCATAATCATTCCAACATTTTTCCCATAGACGTTCAAGAACAAATTCAATTAATTCTCATTTCATCTCAAAGTCAGCTTGTTAATTTGCCGAGTATTCATTGAACAATAAGAAGAGTTAGTTGTTGCAACCTCGCAATGTGAGACCAAGATACCCAAACACACTGAAGGATTCCAGGAGCCAAGAGCGAGAGAAAGCGGAAAATTAAGGGCATGGAGCAGAGAGGGGCTGGGGTGTGCTTGAGATGCCGAAAGTTTATGGTTGATTAAAGTCAGTCAAAGTCCTCCCGAGGCATCGGACTGCGGTTCCCGCGACAAAGTGGCTAAACATGGGAGAGCCTGGCGTAACGACTGTCCCCGAATTTAATATTCGTGCATTATTCCGAATTAGCTGTGACTTGTCCCATGTAAACTGAAGACGCGCGCCGGCTCTTTGTTGGCGCGTGAGTTTTCGCAAATTAACCGCGCACATCACGCACACATGAAACTCTACGGTGGAGCCCTCATAGTTCTTGCCCACTCGACATTTATGAAACGACGGTTTCATCGTTATATACAATTGCTCTTTCATCCGTTGAATATTCGTTTGTTTTTATCTAACCCTGCACTATCCGCGTCTTTCGCTGTCTGTAGATTGTGCGATAGTAGACATTTTCCGAACGAAAATTCAGTTACTGATTAGCACTATGAGAATCTAAGATTTAACTTACAGAATTGATTTTTGTATAAAAAATAATCCGATTCCTACATTTACGCATGGTCAATTAAAGTTTTTTTTTTTTTTTTTATTAAGCATTTCAAACCCAAAGGACTTATTTCTGCTATGTACGAGAAAAGCAGATACAGGTCAATTAAAGTTTATTGATTTTTCTCGTCGATTGTATTCGATAAGGAAGTGATCCTGAATCCTGCCACTGAACTAAAGAATTGATATAATAACCTTTGATTAATAGATTTGAGAAGTCATAATTAATTAGTCACGACCACTATGGAACACTGTAGTAGTTCTTCGTCAGAATTTCGAGGTGCTCCATTACTTCTAATACATCTACATTTCGAGTTCTATTAATTTAATATGACTCTCGGAGAATGAATCTTCTCAAATACAGGCTAATTTTCCTATGAACAAGAAGTATATTGTATGACTGTGGTCAAGAAAGTTATCTTACATTGCTCTCCACCGGTTCTGATCTGATTGCGAGAAGTTAAAAGACCTCCGAGGTATTGTGGAGAAGTTTTTAATAAAACACGGCTAGCATGCAGCTGATTGTGAACGTATATACAGTGGCAAAGCGATAAAGAACGAAACTTATATTAAAACCGAAAGACACATAAGTCCGATGGGGTTTGCGTGGGAAAGCAATTAAAGGAGTAGGGCACAGATCATAGGGATTTTCGAGGGAGCAAGTGCAAATGAGTGCGAGTGCGGGGAAGAAATAGAGCCGCAAGGGACTTTAGCTAAGGCGCGTCGAAGAAACATGAAAGCCATAAGCCACTCTCCGCACGACCCAACTTTCTCGACCGGCTACTGGCGTATATATACGCGCCCACGGATATATGTCCGCCGCGTATCGTTGCCTCCCAGCGCTTATAAACTTTCGCGCGCACGCCAGCGAGACTCTTGCTCTTTCTCTTTAACTTACTCTTCCCACGCAATGCTCGTGTGTCAAAATTATTCATTTCAATGTGTGGCTGTTGCTTTCTCTTAATGAAAAGTCAGCTCCAACCAACTCTGGGTGCTACTGCGAGAGCAAAGCCGCGCGATGCCCTTAGTGATTTGATTAGCTTTATTAAAATTGATGATGCGTGATTAGATTGGGGGTACCTTGGAGATACTATCAGCACACTAAAATTCTTCTTTATTTATTTTGTGAATTGAATTCCATATTCATACCAACAATGAGTAGGATAAACATTTGGTTTCACTGGTTATGTTAAGAAGTTAAATTAGGAAACATGGAGAAATTTAATGTGATTTATCAGTCAGAAATTAATCTTAAACCAATTATTTATTATCAATTGTGATTTCCTCATAGGAATAACAGTGTGACTAGCCATATTCATGAAAATCAACTCACAAAGCTCCTTGATACATATCCTTTCCATATTCACCCTTCTAGTTGCCAGAGACAATTATTCTTACATATGTCCATATGAAATCTCGAAAAATTGTCAATGATTTGCATGATTTTGCGATCCTAACCAGAGTAACGCCATAATTTTGAACGAAGGCTCAGTCAACATCAGGCATGAGTCTCGTCACCATGAACTAATTATTTCCCTTTGTCCTCATTTTATGATCAACACCTTGTCCTGTTTCCCAAGAGCCTCGTTGCCGGTTCATTTATTAAAGAGCGCACGATGTTTTCTCAAATAGATTTTTCAATATAGACCTTTTGAGGTAATGTATCGTAACAAAGCCCCTCCTGGTGCTTTCGAGGTCACGTCAATGCGATCTACAATATTCAATCATCGGCGAAAGCTCTCTACCACATCAAAGTTATATGCCGAGCTCAAGCTCTCCCGCAAGCCTATGTATAGTGTCCGTACGACGATGATAAAGAACTATGGGACTTTTTCATCCTTCTAACTGACATGAAACGGATCCACCGCCAAGCACTCGTACTGCGCTAACCAAAAGAATGAGCCCTGGACCAAAATATAACCCATTCGGTAATAAAATGTGAAAAAAAAAATACTTACCTCTTCACTCAGAGTAGCTGTAAAAACACAATACGGGTTTCTCTTATGTTTCGCGATTACTGTTGCATAAGCTCTATTAAAAATTTTGGACGGGACAAACTATTCTCAAATGTGTATACCTATAAACGAAGGAATTCGAACCAAGATATAATCAATAATTTTTTACATCCATAAGTTTTGAACAATAAATACTCGTTTATAAGACTTGTTTTTAACTATATTACTATACAATTCATTTCTTTCTTTTTCTGCAGATATGTTTCACATTTTCGGAACTTGATAATGATAATTTTTTTAGTCCAATCATTCACAAACTCAGTAGTATTCGACAACTAATTGTTCACACTGAAAGTCTCATATTTCATCATTTTGCGGGAAATTTTACGTATCTTCTTAGAATCAAAATGACCCGGTTTACTTTAACACTGCAGAAAGGGATTTGACTTCTCAATAATGTTCATGCATATGTTCCGATCAAGTATCCGACTCTTTTCCTCTTTTTGTTCGTGCATGAGCGCATAATATTGGAGGCTTTCAGTTCGCACCCCACGCTCGACCCCTCGAATACGTGAAGTTAACAATCACATATTACTGTGTGCGGAATCAGAGGCACGTACGTATCCAACTTGCGACATACATTCCTGTCAAAATTTTCGATAGCCAATTAGCACACTTCATAGCATATTCACGTGCCATTTTAGTCTTGCCCTATTGTTTGTATCGAAGAGAAAGGAAGTATGGTCCCATACAATGATAACAGATGTGTATCATAATAAATTATCTGCACTTTCCGACGCAGTACTCGTCCATGCATAAATACATTACTACATGAATTTAATTCCATGATGACGAGTTGAATACGTATATGCCATGAAATGTAGAGAGTATTTTGTATGAATTCATCAGATCAGCTGGTCAGCCCTCAGATGTGAGAGTAGGATAGGCACTCGACAGAGCACGCATGTGTGAAATACGCGATTATAATAAGTGGCTCCAGCCGGGCGAACGCGTGTTTATTCGCAGCGGCTCTCTCAATACCTCAAAGCCTCGGTCAGGTAGGTCGGGTGCGCGCGAGGTACAACCCGCGCGTGGATCGCATTAACTCTTATGTGTGTACCCTGGGGGCACGTTTCCCCAAAGCCAATATCGGCGAGGGGCACGTTTTCTCGGGCAGAGAGATGCACACGGTCGCTGGCAAATAATCGAGTGATACGGCGAATAGCTCCGCACCAGCCGTATAACGATCGGATATCCCCCGCACGTATGCCCTTCGATTTTCCAAAGTTCGAGCTGGAAGTAATGCGAGAAAGCGAGTGAGTCTTATTGTGGATGGGCTTCCTCTTCGTTTGCCCTGTCGTCGCTGAATTATGGATGCGAGCCGCGACGCTTGTCGGCTAGTCGCGAAGCCAGGTGAAGAATATCAAATCGTTCTCAAATATGGACAACTCGATGGAGTCGATCGTTCCGAATGAGTAAGTGTTCGATGCCTGTTTTCCGAATCTGGTGACAGCGGTGGGATCATCGAGTGGTGGCCCCAGTACTTTGGCCAAGGTTCTGGACTGGCGCTGTATAAGCATGCCAATTCACGCGATAATCTCTCGAGAGTTTTGTCGAACCACGTTGGTTGAAGTAGAACAGGAATTTTTGTATGGAAGATGTAAAAGCCGACAAGAAAAAAATTTTTTTGCACCGCTGATCAAGTCAATAAGAGAGTTTCTGGATAGCGAGCTTTGAAAGGAAAATCAATTGACAGTCGAAACCATGTTTACTCCGGTGAAAAAGGAAGCATTCATATCATGGTTGGAATCCTATGGATGTATTGCATGAATTATTCGACTAAAACGTGAATACCTGGTTTGAAAGCGAACAGTATACATCAGAACGTAGCTTTCAGAGCTCGAATGCTTCGATAAAATGATTCGACGGGAAAAAGCCGTGGCGCACTGTGCTCTCTCATGTAAAAAAAATACCGTAGAGGAAACCAAAAATTCTACTACCGTAAGTGAGCTAGAGTCATGAATACCGCGGGTCATGCGACTACAAAGAAACGTGAATGAAAAATAGACGCCATGCCGTAAAAAAAAATCGCAGTGCTAATTCCATAGCGTTTCGCGGAAAATCCGAGTGGAAACTAATTCGGTGGACGCGAGGCTGGTACCGGACTGGGGAGAAAAATTCCATCGTACCGAGATCTGCCAATGCTTGGTTACAGGAGACACGTGAAATACAAAGGCCGCCGTTGTAGACTCCAATTGGCTACCTATCGCTGCTAACCTTGCGTCAGAGCGTGAGTTCAGCTGAGGCTTTTACTTTTTGCCCGATATTTTATCGATGCACTGTCAGTCGCGTGGAATTATCGGTGCCGTGCGCACGCTGGCCTAATCTTGTTTTCAGTCGCGCGATTAATCAGCGTTGCTGCGCATCGCCCTTGAGCCTGATAAGCTCTTTGGAACGCTCTATTTCGCGTAATTGCTGCGCGCGCGATATATACTCTTCTGTCTAGTCCCGATTTGAGCCAGGCGCAAGCAAGTGAGCGGAACGCCCGATCCTCGATACACTCGTATTGTCAGAGGGAGCAAAAGCTCGCCGATAAACTTACGCACTATGGTTTTCTGGGACGCAGACGCAAGAGGATCGCGCCAGGCACTATTTTGTTCACACGAAGATAACTGTGCTGTTATGAGTCATCAGCTGGAAGTTTGCGATTCAGAAAAATACGTTACTCAAACTCTAGCTTCATGATTGAACCCGCATCAGCTGATGCTATGACATGTTCACATACAAGGATTTTCGATGTTGCGAATGTGGCTATCGTGTACGATATTGAAAAATGTTTTGTACCCCAAACACTTCCAATAGAACTGTTATTTTTCTCAATGATAAGATGTTTCTTGTATGACATAGAAATTTCACTTCCCTTACTTATTTATTTTGATAATTTGTGTATGTCTGCAATATTCATTAAAGAATCATCTTTATATCGTGACCATCATTTTACTATTTGTTTTTTAAATCTTAGCTATGACGTTATATTTGTAAATAACTTCTACAATCCGTATCTAATTATTGACTCCAACCACCAAACGTCCCTTACCCATCAAACTGACGTTCGTTACTCAGTAAATCCCTTCCTCGACTTTCAAACTCTTTGAAAGCAACATGAGTTGACAGATATAGCGCCCAACTTTTAAGCAATCAAAGTTTGACTTTTATAAGCTCGATCAGTCGAGAACTTGTACGATATCCTGTAGAACTAACAAATTGCTTGGTAAACAAGTTAGATCTGAAAATTTTACCATTGAGTCTGCAACTGTTTTCGAGTTCTTTGATTCATACTCATACTGAGAATCTCGATCAAAGAGTAACGGAAGAATTCTTCCGATGAATAAATTGATCATTGCACCCCTTTTATATGCTTATACTTTTTATGTTTCAGGTATGTATTTACAAACTTCACCTATCACATTTTCGTAACGTGAGTAGTTTTCTATTTCCAAGTATGTTACACTTCGTTCTGTCACAATATATTTCCATCAACGCGTTCTAAAAAAAGTAGTTCGAACTACTTTTAGTTGATCAGCTGCAAATGATTATACTATTCATAGAATCTGCGGAATGATATCAATTCACGGTGGTGATGGTAAGGGTCGCTCGTACTTCCTCTTCTCATTGATCGCTCTCTCAGACAAAGCCGAGGAAGCTATAATCGTAACAGCAGTGCAGATGGTGTCAAAATTAGTGAACTCGGAGCACACCGATTGCGATTCATCGCTCTCTCTTCTCGAGCGTGAAACGGCATCTCTCATCACGGACCGGCTTGAGAAGGCGCTAACTACCCCCGGACAAAAAGAAGAGGCGCGAAGATTCGAGCGGAGAAGTAAGCGGAGCGGGAAATATGGTGGCCTGACCGAGCGACGCTCTAAAGCAGCCCGCTAAGATGAAAAGAGGCGAGTTCGCTCCGGGCTGTAACAGCAACTACCTCGAGTTTCTTCTCGCGTTGGCCCACGTCTTTTTCCGCCTCTTCTCCCTCCAACGAGATGGGCACTGACGTTTTAATTATGTTCTTCTGTGGATAATACCTCACCAAATAGAGCTCGGCTTGGCATATTTGTGGCTTCCTGTCGAGGTGTAGAAACCGGATCATTAGATAAATTGAAAATTTCACACGAAATGTTCAGTTCTTTTCTTGTGAATAAAAGAGCTTCCAGAGAGTTATGGGGAACTGAAGTGCTCTGATGATGCAACGATTTGAAATAATGATAATTATCTAAACCGAAAATATTGAATTTCGGAAAGGAAATATCTGACTAAATTGTATTCAATACTGAAACCAACTTTGAGCCACCCACATTCATAATTTAATTACACTCACTAGGAGAGTGCATAACTTTTGAGCTACCGACTAGGATGAAACTTTGTGAGATTGTTATTAAGTACCCAAATGTCTTACGTATAGTCATACAGTCTACAAAAAACATGCAGTTATGGTTTTCTGGGTGAATTTTGTCAATTTGTCCGACTTTATGCATATCGGACTCTGACTATGGTTTCCTGTATACGCAAATATGAAATTCGAACATGAAACCGGATAAATTGACAGAATATCTCCGACCGAGACTCAAAACCAGACTGTATAACTGCCCGTACAATATATTTGGATACACAAAAACCATTTCACAAAGTTTCATTGGGATCGGCGACCCAAAAGTTGAGCACTCTCCTCGTGTTTTTCGCCTACAGTTGAGAATTCATTCTCTTGATACAAAAAAGTGATATTCTCATAGGTTTCCTTGGATTATCGTGCATTTCATACCAATACATCAATAATTCATCAAGAAAAGTGCATTCATTCTCTCAGTAACTGCAGATGTACAGGTCGCAGCCGATGTTTCTCGAAGTGGAAAAAGCATCAGTCGTAGTTGAAGGATTATCATGAAAGATTTTCCGTACATAATTTCATTCGTGTTTTTGTATTGCGTGGCTGGGGATATACATCGGCTTGACAACTAATCCGCAAACAGCGTGCATTTCGTGAATAAGCAAAGCATCATGCGTCAGGTACGGGAAGAATGAAGCGTGGCACTGGCAAAAAATACCATGCGGCGCTGTCTCTTTGTCGCTCGTTTCGTTTTTCTTCAGTTGCGCCTTTCCCGCATCCGGAATCGCGGACGCAGCTTTCATCGGCAATGCAATTTTCCCGTATCCATCTCTTGGCTTTTTCCCTTCATTGGCCAAAAGCACGCGTATAATTACACGCTCGAGAGCTATATCTCCGAAGAGTTTTTATCTGCATTCCCTGCATAAGCAAAAGTAGAGCAGGTCGAGGCACACAAAGACAAAGAGCCGGCCAGAGTTGAAAAGTCTCTGGTTTCACGTAGCGGATCAGGAAATGTAATTAGAAAAAGAGGAGAAGGTGCGAGCACGCGCAGGAAAAAAATATCGAGGAAGAGCTATTCGCTTTGGGAGAGCCTGGGGCCGCTTGAGTTGGATGACGTTATCGGTTGGCTTGGGCGCACACTCGAAAAATCAAACGAGCGACGAAACGCATTATGGGATTTTCTTTCATTTCGCTCTTCTTTTGTTGAAATGCTCAACTGTTTGCTCGCCTATAGGGTTTGAATTGTTTTTCCAGATCATTTTCTGGATACTGCTATCGAACATTTTCCGAACCACGTGAGTTTGATTGGAAAGGTTGTTTATTGATTCAGATCATACTCATTCGCTATATATTTTCCATGCTCCCGTATTGGCCGAATTAGCTCTCCGACGTTGTATGTTAACCACATTTGATGAATCTGAACATCAATTATTGACGTCCGCATCCATAATGAATCAAATGATAGCTATATCATTTGCATCCATAATTCAAACCGCCAGTGAATGGAATTATGCATCAAATACATAGTAGTTTCAGAAATATCAAAACTTCATTTATTCCTCAATATTTGAATATCAACTCAATGTAGAGGATCATGACTAATTCAGCTATAAAATGGAATTCAAATGCTCTCTGACAATACTTGCGAGGGGACATTAAACCTCCGGGGTGACCAACCGCGATGAAACTTTGCGAAATAGTTTTTGAGCACGCAAACTGTTTATATCTCCAGCTATAATTGCAGCTATTGCTCCGATTTCCCGGAGATATTCACGAATCATTACTGATTTTATGTATGGACTGTATATCTAAATTTATGGGCTTCTCTATATAAAAATATACTGGACCCCCAAGAAACGCTAGACGGAAATGAATTCAATATCTCCGAAAATCATCAGATCGTGCTAATGGATAATGCATCAGTCGCAAGATAAAACTCGAGCCGTCAAACACATCAGGATTCAATCGCGAAGCTTTCGAGTGCACACAAGACGTGGTAAAGTCCGAACAATGGACTCGGACTGAAAAGAAGGCTCGTTCGCACATATGTGTGGGTCATTGATCTCCCAGTAGAGGAGTCACCGCACGCAGTCTCTCCATCAAAAATACATAACGGCATGGGAAAGAGAAAGAGAAAGGAAGACCGGGCTTTCTCGTCTTGAATTCTGGCGCGCGCGCGCATTGTCGAGTCCAAAATCTCCGAGGCTTATCGCCCCGAGAAGGATCAGCGGGCTGCGACGTGTCGCCTCGTCAGGCCAATATGGGTCGACAACAATGGGGGAGTGTGACCTCGAAAATCTCGCCGGTTCCAAGGGAGAAAGAGAGAGCGAGAGAGAGAGAAAGAGAGAGCCCCTGGGCTTTCCTCGCTTCATGCGGGATTGCGGATTTCACGCCTCCGATATCCACGCCTCCCCTGGATTATTGGTTCGCTCGGCCCGTGTCGAGTCAGATGGGGGGAGAAAAGAGCTGGCTCAGAGAGAGAAAGAGTGAGAGAGAGAGAGAACGAGAAGGGCGGCAGGGGGGCGAGAGCCGCCTGCTTCAACGGTTTCAGAGGTGAATTCGTGTGGCTGGAAGTCTCGTAAGAAATTGAGGAAGAAATTGATGACTTTTTTCATGTTCTTTATAGAATATCACTGGAGAGTCGGAAGATTAATCATTGAGATGTTGCGTATACGTAAGAACCATTTACAAGAGCTTATGCCAGAGTCGGATCAACCGTATTGAGGCCAGGTTCTACTGAATTTGAAGTCTTTTCACGTGATTACGTTGAAAAGTCTTATAAGACGACTGTGAAAATTCATTTTCTAGTCATTCCATTCTAGGGTTGTAAAATATCTCTTTAGCAGGTAATTTGCATATGCGAGTGGTTGGATTTTTTGAATGTGAACTTTTGAAGACGATAAATTTGTCGATTCGTACTCTAAAAATTCATAACGCTCGCACACGTCCATTTTACTTGGGAAAAGCATGATAAAAAAAAATCGATAAGGAACGGTAGATTTTATTAAGACGAGGTGCTTATGATAAAAATAGATAAGAAAAAGAATAGTAACTAATAACGAAAAAATCAGAAAAAAAATGATTCAAAATAATTAATGAACAACTACAAATAATGACCAAATATTATTGAACAATAATTAGAATCTCTGAATCCTTACCGTTCCTTCACATTACATTTGATGAAATTTAACGAATAAACGAAACTGAATGTCTTGCAGTGTATTTAATTGAGGCAACAGTTATTCTCAAGATTTATCCTCGACAATGATTATGCAATAATTATAAAACAAGAAAAAACTGAAAAATAAACATTCAAAAAAATTCATTGCATTTATCTAGCCATTGGGACGCTTCCTCCTCGAGGAAGCGATATTGAGCCATTTATGTAATTCGTAGGAAATTCAATTATGTAAATATGAACAACAAAGTGAACAATAGTTTACTAACCTTGTTGATACACCGGTGTCTTCGCGAATCGTCATAGTTTGTATATCGCATTTGAATCGCTTGCACCCGCCGAAGCGAATATCGCAACTATCTTGACATCCAACTGCGAAACCCGCCTCGAGGTTCTGGGACTGTCGCCATCGTACAAATATTGAAGTACAGAATAGTTTACAACCGAGCAGGAAATTTCATAATCAAAACCACGCGCGGAGTGAATGAAACAGATAAGGTTGCCGAGGGAAGCACCAGCAGTAAGAAACTCGTAAGATAGTTGTCGATGTAAATGCGGAGTTTCTTCTCATTCCCGGAGATTCCCCGAACCAATAAATAACAGAAAATAGAACGATGAACTTCAAAGTCAAGCAATTATAAACAAAACTTCCAGACTGTTAGATACATTTTAGCTCCGCGAGCCTGATCAAATTGATCAACTTTTGAAATAAGATCAAATGGTCATTTTTATCGTGCATTTCTCGTAGATAATTAAACAAAGATGCTTCCTTGTTGAACAGTTAACCATTGATAAATTATTTTCGTGCACGAAAAATGAAAAATCAACTCTAGATTTCTCTTTCTCGAAAACAATTCCCTTAATCCTACGTTTTCAACAGCTATATATTTATGAGCCGTGGGAACGTGACTCATTAATTAATCATGCCCTGAAAAACGAGAGCCCCATCTCGCTATTGATTAATCGACTGCGAATGCATCGTAATTGAGCTCACGTAGTTCGACTGCCCTCCGAATACGAAAAATAAGTCTCTCTCTCTCTCTCTCTCTCTCTCTCTCTCTCTCTCTCTCCCGCACACACACACATACATTCACACATAGATATATAACGGCAATTGAATTGAAAGGCACAATCGAAAGGTTTAAGACCGCACTGTACGGTTATTTACGAAACTATAGTTAAAAGATCAAATTCTAGTCACCAGGTAAAAATGAGATTATTCTGCAATATTAGACTAGATACAGCGACAATTATCATTAGATTATCTCTATAAATTCTAAATCTCACTTAATTTTAGTAAGCTATAAAAGCAATGCTATTTGTTATGTTTTATTTCAATTCTATTGTATTCGCACATTCAATTGTCTGTAAATTGCAAATTTCTGTTCGGCCACATTGGTGATCTTGCCATTAACAAATAATCTCTCTCTCTCTCTCTCTCTCTCTCTCTCGGTCTGAGACCTAAAAATTCTCGTGGAAACAATCTGCATTTCAAAGAAAGTCGAAAACCAACGCCTTCGTCTTCATACCAGCTCCGAGGGAGGACCATTAAAAATAATTAGAAAAATTCAAGCGTTTTCGTGTGTGTATGTGAGTGCTCGCGCGCGCGGGTGTGTGTGCATTCACCGAGCGAGAAAAAAGGGGACTGCTCGAGGTGAGGGGCGAAGGTGAAGAAAAAGTAATGAAGCGACCCCGTCCGCCGGAGATTTTGCCCGGAGGCTTAATCGGGCTTTCTCGTGAGCTGCAGTTACGCTGTCACTGCAGCCGCGGGCGGGCTGCTTTACGATATCGTCGCGCCACGGCACTGCAGTCACGAGCATCCCACTCTTGCGCGGGTAGCAGCCCAACCCGCTTTTCCACCCGGCGCAAAAATAAGCTTTCGGGATACCGACGTTACTTTGTTCCTTTCGTTTGCCTCCGTGGTTTCACCAGAATGTTTCTCCCCTGATTAACGAAGAGCGAATAGTTCTTTTCTGTTGAATTATTCGATTCGGTAAGGGTAAGAAAGTTGGATTTTTTATCGGGATTTAAATTTACTCTTTCCTCTGCGTAATAGCGGGGCATCGATAATCGGAATTTCCAAGAGGACGAATGGTCCTAAGACGCGCAATTTGCTAATAAGCCCCTAGAGATAAGTAAACTTTTGCAGGGAAGTTTTGAGTGAGTTGTTTGATAGTTAACTCTCGGTATATTGATATTAAATCATGGCTCGTATTATGAGTACGTATGTATGGACGGAGAATATTCCATACTCTCTGGTATGGAATATTCGTCAATTTTTACTTGTTAATTTCAAACTACCTTCTATGGCGAGTAGTTGCCTCTCCGTGCAATATTCCATAATGAGTTTCGAAAAGCGCACAACTTTTAAAAGCTTCCAACTCTTCAACTAATTTTTACTGGCTTTTAAGCTCAGCACCACTACGAGGGACGTAAAAAAGTTATTGGCCCGTGAATTCAAGAAAAACTGCGAGACGCGAAAAAATGTCAGCAATTTCTTTTGCTTGCTCAATGAGTTTCTGGATCCATTTCAATATTAATTGACGGCTTTCTCTCCAATTCTCCGTTAAAAAATTTACTTTGGCACACGAATTTCTTCTCCGATATTCTGACTTCGACGTTGTATAAAATTCTTCAGATGAAAAATTCAAGCTGTAAATTTTTTATAAAATTCTTCGGGAAAACTGACTAGCAAAGCTGATATTGAAATCCCGTGACTTTTCGCCTAAACAGAAGCGTCTCGATCGATTACAGCTCGTGCCGGCTCTATCGAGGTTGAAAAGTTTGGTTCTCCAACTGGCATCGATTATATTTCCATTCTACGGCCAACTTTTTCAACGAGATCGCCCCTTTCTGCGCTTCAAAACGGAAGGAAATTCAATTCTCCCGCGAGGATCCCAATCCGGCTCCGGGCTACCTTCGAACTTTCATCTTCGCTCGCGCGAAGAACCAAAAGGGAAAATTGAGCCGCTCGGACAAAAGCTCGGATCGGCGCGCGAGTCCAAAATGAAAGTTTCTGAAAAAACGCGCGATCCAGTTTTGTGGCTTGTTTCGGGGCGGGGGGGGGGGGGGCAACCATCTGCGAGTAACTCACTTACAGGAGCAATAAAGCCGAGAACTACTCTCCATTACTGTGCACCTATCATTTTGCACAATTCTTTGGTTGACGGTTGCGTGATGGAGTAGCGTCGAATTGCGTGGGCTCCCGGCGAGGGGGCGCGGATGTAACAGACGGCCGACGAGCGGGCCGTCCATTTTCATAAGAGCCGACGCGTGACACGCGCGCAGACACGTCTATGCGAAACGTCGCGTCACGTATATGTCTCTTTCTTCCGACTTTTTTCCGTTGTTTTATGCGTCTCGCATTCACTAGCTAGTGCTGCTGCTGCTGCTGCTGCTTATTTTTATTACGAGCAGTCAGCGTTGCTGTCGCTGGAGCTGCTCTTTCGCACACACGGCGCTCGTTGACGGCTGCATGTACTCGGACGGCCGTCCACGCATGATCCACGTGCTCTAATTAATTAAAAAGCTGAGTTGCCCGCGAGTGAAAGAGCGCGAGAAAGAGAGGGAGAGAATTGGTGTGTCCGAATGCACCGATGAACTAGAGAGTGAATTAGTTCGAGCTGGAAAGTGCAAAGGCACCGTTGGCTCTGAAAAGGATGATGTTCTGTTGGCAATTGCATTTCTTTTAATCAGGGTATTGTCGCGTTTGTCCATTGTTTATTCGCTCTATACGTGTATTTATAAATGTGGCAAGTACGGGCTAACGAACTTTCGGATTGTACAATTATCAACGAAATTTATCTTTCAGCCGAAGATGTCGATATTCTGTTAGACGTTTTCCAATACAGTCAGCTACTTTGTCGAGTCTTTTGTTCGGCCTAACTTTTCCATTTTCCGAAAATATTTTGCCAATCATTAAATCTATAGCCATATTTTCGAGAATTTTCCTCGAATATATGTTTCGAGTTTACGACTTTACACCATTTCAACATTGTTCGATAATCCATTCTAGGTATATGCATGTTCTCAAAACCATAATATCCCTGGCCTAGAGAGAAGTATACGTGAACATACGTGAACGACCAGCATCTATCGCGGAAGCAAAAGCCTAGGCAAAAGTGTATGAAACTGGCTTTTGGAAGTATTAACCGCTCCATCATTTACTATTACACCGCTAAACATACAAAACTACTTTCAGCCACTCCATCACTTCGAGTCTGGTATCCTGCAGCACTTGAGCCGCCGCTACTAGCGCTCAGTCTTTCTGCAGGGGTCCGCGCTCCATTTGAATATCAATTCAAAAGAGGGCTTGCCCCGGCCAATTTGCAAGTCCGCGCCTAAGCGCGATTAACCGAAAGGGAGAGAGAGAGAAAGAGAGAAAGGGAGGAGGAGGGGAGAACGTAAGCGCACTGGCTTTTACCTCGGCTTGCAAGTTTGGGCTGGCTTATAGCGGAAAGCTTGTGTTTGATTAAGGAGTTAGCCGAGTTACCCCCGACTCTCTCTCTCTCTCATCGCTGTACCACCAGGTTAAGTAGCTTCTTCTACGTGTTTCCGATGGGCTCTTGGAAAAATTCTCCCGAGCAGAAATTTGCCAAGGTGCCAGCAGCTCCGTGGGATCTGCGCTAATCTGCAGGCAGGCCGGTCAAGGTATTAATGGCGGGATTGATTCTCATTACTACGCGGCTAATTTGAGGCTATCCCCCCGGGAGCTATATACTATGTGGGTGGGTTGTGGCCACGCGCTACGTGGGACCAGTCGTGGTTTTTGAGCTTTGGATTAGGGTTGTTGAGGGGTACCAGTGGAGTTTGAGATTCTTTGTTTCACTTTGATCCGTAGTTTCACATTTTTTATCTCATTCTTTTATTGTGTGGAAAAGATTGAGTTTACCTTCGATATCGTCTAAATTTACATCTATGATATTTGATCAATTCAGCATGAATTGTTGGGTAATCTATAGAATATTCATTTGTTCTACGTCTTACGTCTTAAGTGTCCAAAACAATATTTAAATTCTAGGGCTAAGCGAGAGCAACGTAAAACAATATTTCAAGGCAAGGCTGAATACTTTATTAATAATAAATTTCTAACCAATTATAAATTGTTGTACAATAGACTTTTTGAAGATGCCATTTGAACAATTAAAGTGTTTCCTCACATAGTCCAATTCCTGTCACTCAACTTCACTACTGACAACTAACGGGAAATATTAGAAACTAGAATCTTTAGCAAGTTTGGAACATCTTGCTCGAGCGTCAGTCAGCTGAACAGTATTGTCATATTGTATTCATTGCTATTGATTTTGTTTGATCATTTTCAAAATTTCGGTAAAGTGGTCGAAAACGTGGCGAACCATTCGAGTTTTTCCAAATTTAGCAGCGTCATTACGTTGCGTGATTTTTAACAAGGAAACAGAATTGCATGCATTTTCGTTTCCTATTTTCCTCCTCCATTTGATTACTCTCGCTCTTATCCGATAGATCTCGCAAACCTTTATTCCCACTCATTCTGATTTCCTGTGTTTTTTCCAGCTTTTCTATTTTCAATTGAAACGTCAGTTTTTCCGCGGAGATTAACTGATTTTTCAGAACAGTATAAACTTGCCGGGAAGCGATGTAGAAAGGGAAAGGTAAAAAAAAGCCAAAGGAAGAAATCTAGAGATGAAGGGGTGAATCAAGGAAAAAAGAGGAGACTTTTGAAGTGGCGAGCGGCAGAATCGATTAGAAAAGAGCGAGTGAAGTAGGCAAACGAATTAAAAGTATTAAGTGCAATACGCGAATGCTCTTGTGTACGAGCAAACGCACTCATGGTCATTTTTACGCTTTATAGAAGACAAAAACGTCTTTTCGTCATTATAAACGAGCTCCGAGAGACATCGGGAGATGAGGGCTCCTCTTCTCTCAAGGTCGCGTCTAGGGAATTAGAATTTCAAAAAGGTGGATTCGTTCTCAACCGTCGTCGAGAGAGAGAGAGAGAGAGAGAGAGAGCTTTTTCGTACTGCACCAAAGGAATCTCGTCCCTCCCCGATACCGCCTTTACATGAAAGTAAAATGAGTCCAAACATCTTGACATTCGTTTAAAGCAGTGTTGTAATGAGTGATACGCAGCGAAAGGGAAACCATACCATTACAGGGGGATGGACTCCGAGAAGTGTTAACACATAATACCGGATAAAATTCAACTGAAAAAGTGAATTATTGGACGACATAAGTTATAAACGTAAGCGTTTATGATGGTAATAGTCTCTCAACGCGTTATCACTTGATAATGTGCTGGCGTACGATTGTACACGAGTCCTGCTTCTGCGTGCCGCGTTTCGTACATTATTCACACGCCGTTAGAACATAACCACTGGTGCGCGTCCATTAAATCCAATGTTTTCGAGTGCTTGGTTGAGAAAAGTGATATAGAGGAGAACTTAAGCTTTCGATGGCACGAAAGCCTCTCAAGTTATTTTCCACCCGCGACACACTCGTAGATCGATTGAAAATGATAGAGAAACACTCGCACTAGATAACAACTGGGCCTACCCTCTCAACCTTCGATTTTCATACAATGTAGATGAGAGAATACAATGGCATAACTAAGCCATGCTGCAGGAAATAAAGAGAAAAACGTTAGATGATCGCGTAAAGAAATATATACGTATACATATTAAAAATATGATGTTCGAAACAGCCGGGTATATTCGCGACCGGTATTACTTATAACCGCAAAGATAGTTCACTCCCGAGGGGTCTCATAAATTGCGCAGGTAGCTGAAGCCCACACGCGAGTCGCGCAAAGAAGGAAGACGAGGAAATATGCAAAGGACGAGCGGGCGATCGAAGCAAAGATTAGCCGAGGAAGGAAGACGCTGTTGAGCGTCGGAAAACAGAGAGAAAGCGTATCGAAATTGCGCGTGCGCCGGGAGCAAACTTCAAGCGATAAGCGCTGTCATCACGCTCTCTCTCTCTTTCTCTCTCTCTCTCTCGCTTCCTCATCCCCTCTTTCTTATTCTCTTTCTCCCTTCCTCTTCCTCACTCTTTTATCTTTTTTCGATACCGCTCGGACGCTACTCCAACGGTATGTAAAGAGGATCTCGGGAGTATGGATTCTTCCACTTCTTTTTCTTAGCCGCCTTTTTTCCCGGGGAATTGTTATTAGCTCGTGGAATCTCGCGAGGAACGCATCTCTCGAGCCCAGCCCCGGAAGAATGCTCTCCGGGGAGGAAGAGAGAGAGAGAGAGTACATTTATTTTCAGGTTGTCGAACGTTTTATTTGACGACAACTATTTGCCAAGTATGGGCCTTTCGCTCGATGTCTCTATCGATTACCGGGCTCGTCGTTTTGTTCAGTTGATCAATTATCGCATGGAAGGTGATTACCCTTTCAGTGCAATGTCACAGAGGTTAGCGAACTTAATCGTGTGTCCCTTGAAAAATTTGGAAGATTTCATTACTCTTGAAAAATAAAATAACTTCGTGTACATCCGCCATAAATGAAAATGGCGAAGTATACATTCACGAAATGCAGGACAAGATCGACAAATTCGCATGTAATCGCATTATAAGGTAACTGTACCCAATGTGCCCCCCCCTAAGGGTTTTTCGCGAATTTGACTATGATAGACTTCGAATTTTAAAATTCTGCGAACGGCATCTCAAAGCTTAGCTCAATACCTATTAGAAACCATCTTCATAATCATCATTCGACTACTTTAACCTATCGAAAATCGCAATTTAAAAAAAAACGCAAAAAGGCTAAATGCACAAAACGTGTACCCAATTTGGCCCAATTTTTTAATCATTAGCTACAGCCTATATAGGCCTACAGGGACGATCCAATTGGCATTGAAATAAACTCTCAATTATGTTCCCAGTGATATTTATACAAAATTTTTAACATACAACTCAAAAATACGCGTCTAAATCGTCGTAATATGTCTATACAAATATTCAATGATTTCACTCAGTCTTCCCATTTAAAAACGCGTAGAGGGGCACATTGGGTACACTTTTTTTTGATGCGAAAAACAGCAATTTGAGTAGGATAAAAAATAATTTTCGGAAAACTGATGAGACCAATCGAAAGCTGAGATGTTTTTACACAAAAAAGAGTAATGACACTTTGAGAGATAAAAATTATTGACACCTGATTTTTGAGGTTGAGTGTGAAAAGTGAAATAAGAAAATGGTGAAAAAATGAGTAAGTGAAAGTTCAAAGTGTTGTAGGAGAGTGGTTTTAAGGGCTAAATGGGCGGGGAAGATACCGAAAATTTTCTTTTAATTCCCCCAACATAACCCAAGAGCGACTGATGCTCAGAGAGCACCGGAAATACGAAATCTGACGATTGTGCCAAATTGGGTACAGTGCCAAATTGGGTACAGTTACCTTAAATTCTATTTCTAAAAATCATTTACATGTATGTTTTCGTTTCTTGATTTAACAAAAATTAAGATATTCCAACTGAAACTGGTTTAAAGCGTTAGCGTCTTCCAACACAGTATATCTCTAGTAATATTTATCATATAAACTACCAAAAAAATACTTGAAGATTATTTTAGAAACATTACGAAAACAAACAATCATAATTCCTCGTGTAATTCTCCATTACCATCTTACATGTCTGTGAAGAAAGCAGGGGATCGTGTGTTTAAATCTGGGTACTTTTTTTCTCACAAATTTTCTTGAGGATATCACGAATACAGAGCCGGAAATCAAGTTAAAGGAACTAGCCACGGCAAATAATTATGTGGGCGACCCGCAGCCACATGCTTCACTCATTTTCGTAGATAGCAGAGATGTATATTCTTTCTCTGGATTCTCTTGCCAAGAGTTCCACCCGAGCCTGGGTATAACGTACGCTGGATAACTTCGCCGCTTTTCTGGTACATCTCTCCTAAGTCATGCGAGCGATTCTATCTTCCTCTGGCTCCTACTTTTCTCTCGCTGAATTCGCAATCGTTTTTCCGATAGTCGCGAAATATGGTCATGTGTGGTTAAGGAGACCCTAAAATTGCTGTGTTTCACTCGTTAAAAGACTTTCCTGGGACTTCTTCAAAAATTTCGAAACGATCATGGAGTCTTGAAAGTTTTTGAATTAGAATTTCATTGAAATAGTTTCAGCATAATATATGCCTCTCGGTGTTTCTGGAATGAAGTTTTCCCAGTCCTAGTTTCATCGATGCACACTGTCGATTCTTCATCCATTTGATTCAATGAAATAAATATAGCCCTTACGATAGTGGAATAAACGGACATGATAGAATAACGAATTTATTTCCATTCACATATCTTTCGATTTGTGAATTTGGACGTCGTTTCGCAATCTTAATGCACTTTAAATCACAAGTGAATGTCTTATGGGTAATAAAAATAATAAAATACTCGTCAGCGTCGTGGGCATACACAATAAAGCAATGAAAATCTAGCTCGGGTGGCCGAGAAAGAACGAGTATAACGATGGCTTTACGAGGACCATCCACCGATAAATGGGCTTTCGTTCGACGGTCTTCTGACCATTGCCGAAAAGGGCGCTTTGCATCTTTATTCGAGCTCAGCCCACACGCCCAGATGCAGACTTGCCCGGATAAATACAAGTGCGCCGGTGGCCGGGAGCAGGCAAGGGAAAAAAGGGGAGAATGCGAGAACGGCGGTATAAAATTTTCATAAATCCAGTCGACGGCTAGTCGAGCGGGTCGCGTGCACGAGCGTTACGGATATTGCGCTTCCGAAAAAACACGAGGGTAGGTGGAGATACAGTGAGAGTGAGGGAGCCTGAGCTGCCTTGCTACGCTCTATTTCGTTTTATAATTTCTGATTGATACTACGTCCTCGGCTTGCTCGTTTTTGCCGGCGCGCGAGGGGCTGCGAAAGTTTTTACGCCGAGTCGTTAGATTGCGATGAACTAGATGAAATGAATCTGCTGGATCGAGGAGCTATCACATTCCCGCGAAATGGTGGAACTTAAGTCGCCAACTTTATGTCGTACTTGTCTCTTGATTTGTTCATTTTCGGAGCATCGACAGACGCTCCCAAGTCAATGTTTCGCTTTTAGGAGTCGGTCATTTCTTCGACGTAGACTTTCGTAAACTTGGAAAGAGAATTTTTCAAGAGGTATAACTATACATCTGTTGAGATTACTTCAAAACAGAGATACAATACTTTCGCGAGAAAGCAGATAATATTTGATAAAATGTTGTAAACTTGGCAACGGTCCATAACACTCCTTATTAATTATCCGTAATTTGTCTCTTGAATCTTTTTCCTTGCAGAAAAAGTCAAGCTAGTGCCTCTGTAAAATGAGCAACAAACACGGTTGACAAAGAGAGGAAGACAATGATTATGAGAAAAGATAAAATGAAAGTACGAGACTACTCCTAGAAGATATTAAACTCTTGTATACGACAAAATACATTAAAGAAGTAGGACAAGCAAAGAGCTGTATGGTAGCAAAATTTGCGTTGATTTTCATAATTTCCAATGATTAAATATACTTCGTGGTAAATTGTGTCTACGAAGAGTCCTATTTTACTCATCATTTGAATCATTTTCTATTCCTGAAGAAATAATTATTTTATTCAAACTAGGAGACAGTTTCGCTTGATCCGGGCGACCAATCACAATGAAACTTTGTGAGGTGGTTTCTGGACACCCAAATAGATGATGTATGCAGTCGTGCGGACTAACGTCTCAATTTCCCCGGAGATATTCGTGAATCATTATCAATTTTATGAATTTATAGTATATCTATGGGTATATATCTGAGGATATCTTTATATATACAGATATATTGGAAATGCCTAGAATCGATAATGATTTACGAACATCTCGGGGAAATCGAAAGGTTAGTCCGCACGGCTGCATATACATCTACGGCCCTCACGAAGCACATTTCAAATCTAGCGCGAACAAAAGCACATCTCAGTTTCTCGGGCGAACAAAAGCACATTTCAGTTTGCTCCGTCCGAGAAACTGATATGGGCTTTTATTCGTAAGGGTCATCGATGTAACCTACTTGGTTATACCCAGAAACCGTCTCTCGAAATTTCATCGTGATTGGTCACCCCCAGGTGAAACCGTCTCCCTGTGGATATTAGAAACGAGAGTTGATACGGGCAAAAAAAAATGAAATAATACAACTCGAAATTCCCAGTAAACTACTACCACCAAAAATTGTCGTTCAACATAATGAAGTGAAATTAACAGAATAAACAATATCTGATGTATATTCCCTTGCACGCGACGAGGCAGCTCATTATTTCTGAACCGCGCGCAAATACGAGAATCAAACGGAAGCCGGTTGGAACGAATTGCACAGGGCATGGCCGTGTTGAACAATCCGAAATACTTTCGTTTGTCGGACGACATCTATATTAATTGGAAAAAGTGAACCGAACAAAGGTGAATCACGCCGGAAGGTAGCCGCGTCGGTCAGATATAATAAGGTTGGAATGACCGGGTACTACTACGTGGCGTTTCTCTTCCCCGCTCATTTGGCCGCGTGGTCTCTCAATACGGGGTCTCGTGGAATTTTAATAAAACGATCGCATACCCTTGCCCGTCGCTGCACTCCCAAGAATCACTCTGCGATTAGGGAGGGTATCTCCGGGATTACTTTTATCATTGCCCAGCCGGCGCGCGCGCGCGCGTGGTGCAGTAAACATCGCAATTTACAACGGAGCGGGGCGATACACGCTCGGCGACGAGGGACGACAAAACTCAATTACAAAAGTTGCAGTTGTTGCGCTGCTACTGGGACTGCCCCCCGCGTTTCCTTATTCCCCGGGTTTTCCTTTCGTTCTCCTCGGCTCGCTCTGGCCTTCCAACGCCCTTCGCTCGTTGACCTCTCGTTCTGCCATTAATTCACTCTCGCGCTCTGCATCTTCTTCTTCTTCTTCTTCTAGTTTCCCGGGCCCTCTCCCCCCTCCCCCCCCCCTCCCGCGTTGCGCTCTTTATTACTCGCGATGCAGCAGCGCAACTCGACCCTGTTCCTCCTCGGCCCCGCTCTTGCGTACGGTTGCATTACGTTTTTCTCGCGCTAGCTACGGGTGTCAGCGCAGTTTTCTCTCCGACCTGGCGCGCTCGCGCCGTGTTTTCTCCTCGGCTGCCTTGTTTGCTCGGGGGAAACAAATTGCGTCGAGGCGAGAGTCGCTGTTCTCTTTAACGAATACGGAGGTAACGTAGGATCGCTCCACTCAGCATTGTAAACTGCGGCTGATCTGAACTGTGTTTTCGACAGTCTGATCTGAATTAATAGTACTGCCTAATATCCGCTCTTCATCCTTTCTAATTCTTACCGATTATATTCCCACAGCTGCACTGTCCACGGGTAGTCTAACCAAAGCCATTACGACTTATATCGTTTAGTTCATTAGCTCAAGCATTTTTGGCAAACATCTCATGAATATCTCAATTAAGTTTATGAGTCAACTTGAAACATGACAAGTTGAAATATTACATAAAAGACAACATCGAGATGGTAGTTGTGATAGTATGAGTGCCACCGACACGTTTTCTTGGATTTGTTTGTCGGTAGATGCATCGAATTGTAAGGAAGAAGGCGCGTGCGCGCACAGACGAGAGAGAGAGAGAGAGAGAGAGAGAGAGAGAGAGAGAGAGAGAGAGAGTAACAGAGTGCGAGTTCGTTTTAATATGCAAAACGCACTGCCTAGACAATGCGAGCAGCGAGCGAGGGGACGCGAGAGTAATAGTCGTTGCGACGACGACATAGAGACGAACAGTAGCTACGGAGGAGGGATGGTGAGAGGAAACGTGAGGGAGCAACGGCATTCGGAGGGGATCCGCTTTAGAAATGGCGGGACTTTGTCATGTCCGGTCTGGAGATGACGGTTCCGCCTGTCTTGAAGTTTAGCCCTGGCGCCCTTGTCTCTCTCCCTCTTGCAGGCTTGTTGGCTCCCTCCACTACATCTCCTTCACCAGAGCGATGCTTCTCTCTTCCTTTTTCTCACGCTCGATCTTTCGCTCATGCCTTTGATGCTCCGTGAATGTGTTCCGCTAGCATAAAATGACGAGTTTTTTCCGTTACTCTGCCTCGTGAAACTCACATTGTACTTCCAATGCTACAACACTATCAATGCGCAGTACAGAACTTTGTAATTTTAATCGTCGATAATCCTCTTTGCAATGAATAATAAATTCCATGACTTTCTTGGCATATATTATAATCTGACTTTAAATAATTTAATTGAATACGATACAATACAATGCAATTTGATGATTGCATACAACTAAGAAGTAAGAATGAAAAAAGCACATTTCAAATTTTTCGACGAAGAAACTCATCCTAAACTCGGGACAAAGAAAAGCACATTCAACGGAGGTTTTCCTGAACTCACTATGCAAGTAATAAACTTGTGCTCTATTTATTCGCGGCCAATAGCATGCATTCTTGTACATTTTTCTGGCAAAAAAAACAGAAACGACATTTTTTATCTTTAAATTATTTTTTTCTAAAAATTTCAATAATTTTGTATAGAAGAGTGATAATCATTACATTTTTGACCTTTTCAGTGTTATACATTTTTCAACATTATGAAAATATGGTTTTTCATCACTTGTATCGAAAAGTTGATCATTAAACCTTAGTTTTCTACACTCATGATGAAAAATACTGTTCGATACTAGACCAAAAGACGATTTCTAGGCACATGTGATTACCACCCTCGCTTTGCTCGGGCGGCAAACCTCCCACGTGCCTAGAATTCGTCTCTTGGTCTAGTATCGAAATGTACTATTTCCGAATTGTGCTTTTCTTCTTAAGAGCGATCGATACGTATAAGATAACTGTTATGTAGCCGAAAAACCTTCTCAACGTTACCCAACATTGCTCACTTTCATGAATTCATATATTTTTACCATCTGAGGTATGCAAAACCGATTTACATCGATATTTTCTTCTATTTCGATCAGTTATTGATTGATTGTGAATATTTGAGGTATTTCCTAGAATTTTCATAAGATTAACCGTATAAGGCACATTGGCTTCACTTTCATTGCATGCGTAAAAAATTAGATGGTTTTACATAAGATAGAGTAGTCACGTGTTAAGAAATACGAATGATTGCACTTATTTATTGTAATTTCGTTAGCAGTGTAATGAGGAATGCACGAAAAAGCGGGGAGTAAAACTTGAAACTGTTGTAAAAAAGTGGTTTTGAGTGCTAAATAAAAGAGGAAGCCGCCGAGAGATTTATTTTAATACTACTAACATAATCCGAGGGACACTGGCATCCAAAAAGCACGGGAAACATCATAGGAGTGCCACATTGCCTTCAGTGGCACATCGGCTGCCTTCAACGTAAATATTTGAAGTGATTTGTACATATTTTTGTGATCTAGGCCAAGTTAGATAAACAAATTGATCGTGATCTTGCATTCGATAATTTTGTGGTTGGGATGGACACACACAGGCGTGGACTCATAGTTTGAAGCAATTAGATGTGTCCTACCCCAAGTGTTAGCTACATTTCATAGTAGTTTGAGGTATGGCCAATACAAATATTATTTATCTACGTTTATCTTATGTTGGTTGGATCATTATGTTGGAGTGGGACTCCACAAGCTGTTCTCTACTTAGGATGCATATAATTATGTTCGGTACTACAATCTCTTCAAAATGTATGCGTACGAGTAAGGTAACGTCAACTCCTCGTACTTGTACTCGTACGAGCAGTTGGCGTTAATTACTCAAGTTTACATTGCTTTAAAATTTTGTAAAATGAACACGTTAGCCGAAATTACAGTCTGACTTCTAATTTTTAGATGACGATTTTAGATCAAGAACTCTTAACCAACTTTCAAGCCGATTACACAGCGGAAGCACTACCGCAATTTTCGGTATATCACTGAGACATGAAAAATATCAGGTCAGAAACCATTTGAAGTGTTTACCAAGCTCAGTAAATCAATAATCAATGACAGAAAATGCAAAGAAAGTGCAAAAAATGAAGATAATAAAAAACATTTCATCACACACATCTCATAAGCTCAAAAACTGTTGTGATCGTGATTTGTGAAATGAATCGTCAGCATCAAAATATCTGTGAACCGCGGTCACATCATAATACATCCCCACCATCTAAAATACATATATCGAGGGATAACATCAATTTTCACGCATAAACCTCGTCCGCTGGCTAAGAAGAGAGTAGTGGAATTGAAAGTGGGAGATACAGAGAGGGATAACGAACAAAAAATGAAAGAGCGAGAGAGGCAGGACGATAGGGAGATGGAGAAAAGAGAGAGAAAGAAAGAGAGATGGGGCGAGAGAGAGAGAGAGATATTGTAACTTGACAAAAATACGTTAGGGAGCAAGCCGGCATCCCTAGGAAATGAGTTTTTGGTTACTCGCAAGTTGGAATCGGCAACATCGTTATCGGTCCCTCGCACGATGGGGGGTGAACATGACTCATCATCTTCTTGTTCTTTGATGCGCGGTAATATAACTGATTGTCCGGGCGCCACTGCGATTTATCATTACACTATTCGAGGAAGCTTACGCGAAGTGTACTGGAATTTGCTCCATAAAATGTACGAGTAAAACTCGAATCTTTCACAAATTTCAAAGCACTTTTCATATTTCTTCAGCTTTCACTTCGTATATGCATCTGTTTTGCGATTATTTTTCAACCCATTTTTCGATGAGCTATCATACTGAAATATATTGGGTATTTCTGCGTTGTTCATTAATGTGTCACGTTACGTAAAAATATATCTCGAATTCTTCCTTTAGTGTGGAAGATACATGCATTTGAATGTGCATTGGTTAACTATACCGGTACCGGTAGAAGACGCATGCGTTTATCATACAGTATAGAGGGTCCAGGGCATTGATCATCATAAACTATCAATGAGACTTGTGACTTTGTATGCCTTTATAGTTTCACAAATCAATATTCTATAGAAAACGCGGGTACGGACCATTTGGTTATTATCTCCACTGTCCTATGAGTTATTATTCAAGAAAACAATTGCCCTACGTCTGCCGGTTTTTTGCTGCTCTTCTTTGTTCTTCTTACACTTTTCACATTACTGACTAGGAAAGTTCCGAGTTGAAACACGACGGGACATTAAAGAAGCTGAAATTCCAGACTTAGAGTCTATGGTGAATTCCTACTCCCACTTCCACAGCCAGACACGAGCACTAACCGTTTAATTTGCAAATGCTTCATTTTTTTCGTTTTTTCCGAGGAACGCACCATGAAAAAAAAATTCTCAACAACCATTTAACTTTATTTTTTTATTTATTATTTTAATGCTTTAGAAATCTCTCCAGAGATTATGCAGCTAACTTAACTTTAATGATTTATAATTGAGAGGTCAACCACTGGAATGTGGTTGACGACCACATAAACATTCCTGGGGTGGTCAACAACCAACTATCAAAATTTCATGAAAATCTGTTGAGTAGTTTTTGAGATTAGCGGCCACAGAAAAACAACCTTTCTTTTTATAAAGTTATAGTATAGATGTATAGATATAGATATATACAATTATAGAAATCGCAATTGTTTGACATACGTAATTCAAATGTGTTTATATATTTGAAATTTGAAATCTGAATTTTGCCTCTGTCATAAAGCTTTTTCTTCGAGAAAGCAAAAGTATAACTTGATTTATATATATATATATATATATATATATATATATATATATATATATATATATATATATGTAATCGCTGAGTATATTTTGGAGTTATATTTTGTTGCATAACATTTCATCAGTAAGTTTTTCATGTAATACCATTATTTTAACCATTAATCGCCCTTATTCCCCAGGAAAAGAGAACAACTATATTAATTAACCAAAGTGGCTCGTTGCAATGGTAATTTCATCATGAATATAAATGATAGAATCTATATATAAAATACTATACGACATTGAAAATAAATTGCAAGCTACGTGAAAACTATTACCCCGTCTCTTTTCGATCAGTTCAATCTTTCTTTCGCCGTATAGTCTCGCTTTCGCGCGACAGTCTCTATTTCATTTGCTCATGTTCTCCGTCTCTCTTGCATTTTCTCGGTGGCGCGCGCGCAAGTGCAGAATCCGCAAATGGAGAATCTCTCGAAGGCGACCAGGAACGGATTTACGGTCTCGGCTATATTCTCCCCGGGTACTTTTCTTCGAACAATAAAATTCCCGAACCACTTGAGATTCAAGGAGAATTAAAAATCACAGTGACGAATTCGGGAACCATTAAACTCGATTTTCCCTCTTCTCCCTTCTCTTTTCTAGGCTTTTCTCTCCGGTCCTCAACGATATGTTGCTTTTTTATCTGGACGAAGGAATCGCGCACGAAGTTGACGAGAAAATCCTTGGGCTCTCTCTCTCTCTCTCTCTTTCTCTCTCTCTCTCTCTCTCTCGTTTTTTCGTGCATATTTCATCCGCTTCGCGTCTTTATGGCGCAAGTACGTGGAGAAAAGGATTTATGTGGTAAAAAATGCGGATTATACCAGCGGCTGAGCTCAAATTTTCATTCTCTTTTTTCCTCCACACTGGACGGACTTTCATAGCAGGATAAGACCAAATGTATACGGGTATGAGGAAGTTCAGGCATTTTTTATTCAAGTCCATCTAGTTGCTAGATTAAATTCCAAGATGTGTTTGCGCACATGGGATCATCTTGTTAGCAGAGAGCGGAACGACGTAATTCGGCCAATTTCACGAGTCTTTGTTCTTTAGTAATTATCATCAGTTCCCCTATAGTTAATAATTAATATTTTCAAACTCGTATGCAAACTTTCCAGCTCGTTCCCAGGAAAAACAGCAAGAATCGATTAGTCAGAATGAAACTGATGTAAGACTGCTCGAAAATCCACACGAATAATAGAGTATAACGTAAAAGTTGTACAGAATCCGATTCAATTACTTTCTCTTCAGCAAATGAATTAGTGTAAACATTTTTCGTACAGCACACTCACCCATACGTTTTATCCCCGAAATAATCAGACACACCGCTGTATCTGATCCATCTGATTTCAAATTTCCAAGACTGGTGAAGCGGTCGAGTAAGCAAATAGTGCGATAAAGGTGATAACTCAACGGGGGAAAAAGAGTTTGCCTCATGCATCAGTATGATAATGCTTTTGGTAATTCCAGAAGCAATTTCTGCGATTAATCAGCTTTCACTTTCAACTCAATGAATATAGACATTACAGCGCGTCCGCCTCGTGGCTATATCGAGAGGTGAAATTGGTAGGGAATTGCCGCACGTCTTGTCCCTCCTCTCCGGACGCAACGAACGAAAGTCGTTACGACAGTCGCACGATCGCCTTACATATAGACGGGCATTAAATTAACTATACATCGGATAAGCGGGCCGATCACGAAGGGACAAAGTAATGGATACGGCCAGGCGAATAGTTTTAAGTGCTTTTCTGTCACGGCTCATCGCTTAGAAATCTGTTCAGCGCTCCACCTATACGCGATTTCTTTCCTCGAGCTTAGTGGCTGCAGTGCCCCAGCATTTCCTTCAGATGGAATAAATCCGCGGCTCGCTCCGGAGAATTTCTCCTTCCCCGCTCCTCGATTTTTTTTCCTGATTCTTCTCGAGTATTGCCGCCGCCGTTGCCGCTTGTGATTTAACTTCGCTGCCTGCCGAGAGAACGTAATCACTTGCTCCGCCGCTCTTCGGCTCTTAATCGTTTTCTATCGATTCTCTAGCTAGTATGTGTGCGCAAGTTCTCAGGAGTCGAGTTAAACGTAATACTCCACGCAGTATTATATTTTCTGTTAAATTGAAGGTGTCACCGATCTCGAAAACGATTGGAAATTTTGAATGGAAAATTTCCCCAAGAGTGGAGTGAGTGATCTCCCCGAACTGGATTGGTAGTACTCGACAACTTGCAAAACTAAGTTGAAAATCCAGGAGGGACATACTCTCAAAGCTATATACATAGATCAATAGAGTTTTGCTTTGATCTCGATTCTTCTAATGCTTTGATTTCACACAGTATTATAATGCGACACGCTAAAACCATGTTCAGTTCTCTGCAGCGATGAAACAGTAGATCTCAATTCATCTTCTAATAGGAATTCATTAAAGTATATTAACCCAAAAACTTCACTGACCTGATCAATTCATATATTTAAAATTATTCGATGTCTATATTTTTGCAGAATCATCTGGAATAAAATTCAGATTTTACAGAATTTGAGTGATATGAAGTCAAGGTATCAAGTGCTTCTTCAGATATAAATTCTTGCATGTCCCTATTGAAAGAAGTAGTCCCGATTTATTTTCAACACAAAAAACAATTATCGAAATCCACTTTCTCAAGTTTTTTCTACTTCAAATATTGGTTTTTTGATCAATCGATGTGCAATTGACCACAGAGATCGAAAGAGTACACCTCAGAATTAGGGAGATACTTTTTTATTGTCATTCAAGACATTCTTCATTCTTTGCTGCTTATACTCTTCGTTTTTCCTATGATTGATAATAAATCTTGAACTTGAGAAAAAGTCTTGTCAAACTGTTGATGACGCATATTGTAATAAGATATTCGATATCACATGGTTTATTAATTTATCTATTCAGTGGAACAATCATATTAGGAGAAACAATCACCGAAACTACCGCACCGCTCTGCCACGGCGAGCCCCGCCGTTTCCATGGTTACACACCACTCGTTCGTGCGGATCTGCGTGGCCCTCCCCTCATTATTACCAACTTACGTCGATTTTACCGTGAACAGGTAGTTGTGTACGCATCACTCACCAAAGTTTTCAGCCGTACTTTTAATTGTACGTTGAAACCGCAAAACAGGTCAAAGTAAATTTCATCATTGTCTGCTTATAAATAGCTCGAGACTGCTCTACAGAACTGTGTGCAGATGCTGCACTTAAAAATGGAGAGAGTTGAAAAGAGGGTAAAAAAAAACTGTAAACTGTAAAACTTTGAAACAATAACACCACACCCGATACCGATTTTATCAATGTAACGTTCTTGGCTCAGCCTTGTGCTATCGAATTAACGATTGAATGTTGAAAATAATTTTTTCCTTCTACACGACTGACAAGCGACCGAATGGTTAGCATATTGAGAAAAATTACTTTATCTCGAGCCGACACTCGATAAATTTTCCTAGCGTCGAAGAAAATTCTTAATCTTTTCAGTCCGGGAAAAATCTACTGCAAAAAGGAATTCAGTGAATTGTCCCTGAGCCATTTACCAAATTAACATTCATGTAAGTCCATCCGAGCTACCCCCGTATGCTTGTAATGGAGAATCCAACCCGTGTATTCTTGCTATTTGAAGTTGCACTTCCAGTCATATTTATCAAACCGTCGTATAATTATCGAACCAGCGAAAATTTCTCGTTCCGCTGGATACCGACGCTCACCCTAACCCTCTCTCTCAAATCCCAGAGATCGAGCGAGCGCAGATAACAAGCCAGGGAGGACGCGGATTACTCGCACTTTTCACTTCTCAACTTTTCTACGCCACTTAGTCAAATTAATCGAACTTTCTCGGTGTCGGAAAAAATTTAATCTCATCGCGCAATAATTCTCTTGGTTTACGCGCACCAACATACACAGGTGAGAATATGAAAATCCGAAAGTTTCGCGAGAGACAAAAAGATTGCGTTGCTCGAGGGGAGAAGCCAGATTTGTTGAAGGTGCGAACTGAGCTGCTCGCGTGCTGTAAAGTTGAGTAACGGAATGAACGCGCCCGAAGGAAATTGGGGGTCATACGTAAGCTGCGCAGAGTGGAGGAAAGTTACGTGCGGGCGCGCCCCAGCAAGAACGTCGAAAAACTTTGCCGAATCGTTCTTGTGCCCCCGCTACTGCGAACGTCGTCGACTGAGGTGTGACAGTATAGGGGGGAACCAGCGGAGTTGGGAAACTCGTATGTGTCGTCTTCATCTTACGATACTACAGCAATATCATCGTAGACGTTCAGAAGCTCGTGTTTACGCACCTTTCTCGCTTCATACAAAATTTTCTACTACTTACAATATGAACAATTTCATGTTATTGAATCCTTCGGGATATCTCGCGAAACCCTGCAGATTACATTTTTCCGCGAGAAATGTTGGAAGTGATGTTTTCTAAAAACTCATCTGAGTCAATAACATGGCACGGTACACACAAACCCTCTTCCCGCATCGAATCGAAAATCAATTGACTTTGTAAATAGCTCGACGTTTCTACTCATGATCCTCTATGCCTACCCACATTTTGATCCCGTTGACAAACTTACAGAGCTTTACGAAAGTTTTTGACTTTGCAAGATAAGGTCATCAAATTGGACAAAACCAAACTAATAAATCCGAAATTTAATTGATGTGCGCATGTATAAAATATTTACAAATATTAGAAATTTAGAGTTTTTGGATATTGGAGATGATAATGATTGAGAGCACAGTTTAAAATTTCAAATAGAATGAATATAATGCTGTCATAACCAACGTATGGAAAGCGATACTTAGATTGACATTTCTCTAATTAATTATTTTGGAATATCATGTCAATTGAGGCGAAGACCACAGCAATATGAAACCAAATTTCGTAATGTCTACAATGATGATATCAATTTCGAATTATTTCATTTCTGATTTACTTTTATTTAGTTTCACTTTGGTATCTCTCACTTATTGGTTGGGTGGAAATTTAAGACAATTAACTTTTCGATAAGCTATCAGCAAACTCCAATTTTGCACGTATACACACCGCGTCCAAAATCCTTTCAAATTATGAAAATTATCTATGGAAATATTTTCCATCATAGCACTCGGCATAACCTCGAAACGCTTCACGCTATTTGGGAAAAATTTTTCCAATTTTTTTTTTATCTCCATAAAGCTTGCTTTGCTCTTGACTTTACTCGTGAAATGCCCGATGCCCGTTCATCACATATATAAGGCAAAACTCATGGAGTCTAACAATGAACGTTACTGACGCCCAGGGCACTGTTTTCAATGTAGAAGGCAAAAATGAAGGACCAGAGTACGAAGCCCTTACATACGCGTCTATTTATAGTGCAGAAAAGCGCGCGCGTGAGAGAGATCGACGCCGTGACTTACGGCTTTCGCGGTGGCAAAACGTGGTTCTCGACCTTAATTAACGAGCTTTCTCTCTAGTTTTGCCAGCTGGCTTAAGAATTCGGCGGCACCACTGACGTTGAAATACGAAGGCTTCTCTTTGTGTACCGGGAGCTTTCAAAACAAGTTGATTAGCTAGTTTTGTGCGTCGAATACAGTCCAGCTGCCACGTCTACTACGAATAACGCACTTGCCAATATTGTCGTAAATCAAGTGGGGTTCAAGATCAATCACCCAGGGAGTTGAATCCTCCTTCGATGTCCTCACTGAAAGGATCTCTCTCACCTTTTCATATACTCACGTGTTCTTTTTTTGGATTTTGATTAACACCAGTTACATCTAGACGCGCTGCGCCATTAATTTTCTTCCCAATCATTTTTCTACATATTTTCAGCACCCCGATTGTTGACCAAACTGACTGAAACTTACTACCTTATAACCGAAGAAGGTGCCTCTTCTTTGCCTTATAACCTATTCCTTCTACAACTACTAGCTTTGCACAGTGTTCTATGCTTCTCTCGCCTGCACTCTCTATCTATATTTATATTCTACTCGACATGTCATGTTGTTAAGTCTAAATCAATCAAATTACGAGTTAACTGGTTCTACAAGCCATAACTTTTCATCCAAGGATATTTTGTCTGTGTCTAAGGTTTAGTATACTGATTTCAATTTTCGTGTTTCACTGCTAATATGAAACGATGTGGCTTTTCTGTGTTTACACTGACTTTCTGTTTGGCTAAAAATTTAATTAGTCAAAGTGATGATACAAAAATATGTATATGTACATATATGTATATGTATATGTATATGTACATTACAAATTATAGCAATTTAAGCTTTCAGAAATTGATTGGACCAGCTACTCAAAGATCATGAATAGTATACTATACATGATATTCAATTAACATTAAATTTTCTTTGATCCTCCGCATTTCCGATACGAACTAGTCATCAAACTGAATCTGACCAGATGGGAGTTTAATGAAAATTTGCACTCCAATGCGTATAATCTTCAAAACAATATCACCCCCAATCACTGCTCCGATAGATCATACGTTGCAACTGTTATAATTTCATATTCATTGAATATAAATAAATTATAATCGGTTCGGCTCAAAATCAACAGTGCTATGGTGGCTTATCTAATAAATTACGACGGATGGCTGCATCGTCAGCCGAGAAATTAATCCTCGATAAAATGTGTTCTCGTAGCAATATACATAGTCCTTGATGCTAATCCAGCCATTGTAATCGAAACTCTATTTGCCATGAAATCCATGAACTGTGAAAAATTATGACTATTCAGTAGTATATTCGGTGATTGATCACAGTTACTCCCACATAATTCTGAGCTGAATAAAACGTAGTTAATTTTGCGCGAACCTTCTACTTCTTGTTATTTTGTATTTGGATCAAACAACCATGTGTTTCAAGAATTTTGTTAGCACGTAGTCATTCAACTACGTTACGTGCCTAAATACCGCGGCTATTGAGTAACCAAGAGGTGACAAGTTTTTGAAAGTAAATCTTCAGTGTCCGGTCGTCATACAGGCCAAAACTTTGTAATTCTCGGAGTTTTCTCTTGCGCCAGCTTTACTATTTAATTCTATCGCGCCGTGCTTTAAAATAGTTACGAAGGTAGCGCTGAGTAAACCTTTCAGCTGGCAACCTGGGAGTGTGGATACACCTTCCGTTAGAAAAGCTAATTCTGCAATGGACGGCGGTACACCAGCTACCCACCAGCTCAAGGCAAATCTTTTACTTTTGTTCTGGTCAAAGTATTCATAGCTGTTGGATCCTGGGGCTTCATAAAATTGCTCTGGGCTCAAGGGTCTTATGTTTCAAAATACTCTGGTGTTTGTACTAAACATTTACTTGCTATAATTACGTTTATGGAATATGTATACTTAAATCCTGTCTTGTATTCACACACATATGGAAGTCATTTCGTTGAAAATTCATAGCCGAACGTCTAATGCTGAACACTAGACAGAAATTACAGAGTTTGAATGTGTTATTACTGACGAGAAAGCCAGTATTTTCTCCGCGAAGAAGAGGATTTTGAAAGCACTTGACAAGACAGTAATGAATAAAAGCTCCGTCATACGTCTACCAATTCTACCTGTAAATGACATGGAACAAGTAGATTTTGTAGCTGATGGAAAGAAGGTAGCGTCTCGCGCATACGGATTCGTCGGAGCCCAGTTGGGAGACGTGGCGATGAAGAAAATAAGAGGGAGAGGTCGTAGAGGAATTCCAGTGGCGAGATTCGATCGGGCCCGGGCAAAGAGGAAGCAACAATTTTGCCCCCGGTACCCGAGCTTTACCGACGAGGGGAAAAAAGGGAGCCGGGATGAAAGAGCACGATCTCGCGCAGAGAAGAGAAAATGCAACGACGAGCGGGAGAGCCTGAAAGAGGAAGAGGGAATAATTCAGCAGGCTGCAGAGATAAGACAGAGGGTGGGAGTAAGAAGGCAGCAGTGCCGAGACTGCGGATGAACACGACGACGGCTCGTCTTTCGAAAGTTTTCGTTCGCGTGGCCACCCCTCTGGAAGATGCACGATTCGAGGCCACGCGGAATTGGAAGTGCGTCGTCGGTGAGAGAAGTGATTTTGAGATCGATGTTCGCGGCTGTCGTTCTACAAGCTCGGATTGTTTTGCGGCGAGTATGGCACGTGGCGTGTTACCGTCACTTGCTTGTACGGTATTGAAGAGGTGGGGAACATGAAATCGATTTTGGATATGTACCAGTGCATATCGTTAATATAATGATTCATAAGAATCAGTTCTAAGTTCCTACAAATTGTCGTTTTGCCCGTGTAACAAGTTGAGGTAAAAAGAGTAACTAACCTGTATTGGAACTGTTTAAAATTAGACTTTGATGATCAAACAACCTTTCGAAGACAATGGAAGAATCTCAATCGTCTTGAACAACACAAGTTCGTAGTGTAACTGAAGTTCACTTCCGCGGTCTGAATAAGGAATAATTTTCCAAAATCGAAGTGACATAATCATTCATATATAGAATCACACAGAGAATTTAGACAATTTTGCCGGTAGATAGCGCTCTTTTCTATGCCAATGCGTTGGAGCTGAAGTAAATACAATGAAACGCGATCTTATCCTGACAAATGAGTCGTTGGAGCTTCTTAAGCGGAGCATTCCTGATGAAAATACGTAATTTTATTTACCAAAATTTTGAGTAAAAAAATTTGATAAGTAGAAAAAACGCTGACATGAAATAATTTTTTGGAAAAAATCATCTCAAAGATTCTAATATATCATTAATTTTAAAGGTTATATTGGTAGACAGATTGTTGGATCTTTTCCCACAATCTATATATGTATATATACATATATGTATGAAAATTACTTTTGAAGGATTCGAAAAATAATCATACATTTTCAGTTGAAATAATGTCGTATCCTGTTAGTCCACCGTTACGTTACAGCGATAGTAATTGATAAGATTAGCCGTTCGCTCGAGTCGTAAAAAACTTTCTCACCCGACCAAGACAAAAAGAGAATAGCAACAGGAAGTCTAATAGGAAATTCACACAGGACTTGCGTAAAATCAATACAACTGCAACGAGTAGATAGGGTGGGAAGATGAGAAGGCAGTGGATCCTTGAGAAAAAAAAGAACAGGGGAAATCGCAGGATTGAAATAAGGACAACTGTAAAGAGACGAGAAAACGAAGCGATCAAGTGGGTGGGAGGAAGAAGTTCGGGTTTCGCTTGACTACGACAATTTCGCCTCGCAAGCTTGTGGAAAGAAAGAAGGAGAGAGAGAGAGAGAGGGGGGAAGAGAGGGAGAGAGAGTAAGAGAGAGAGAGAGAGAGAGAGAGAGAGTATGGATCCAATGTGCAGTCGAGCCGAACAGTTAATTCGGTACGTGCGACGACTCGGAATATCGAAACGCCTCCTCGGGTATATATATATATATATATATATATATATACACAAGTTAGGCAGTCACAACTCGCGCGCCACGTAATACGACTGCAACTTGCTTAAATTCCGATTTTCGTACGCACGTGGCTGCGGTGACATGTATATTCATATATACAAGTGCGGGTACACAAATGCGCCAGACCCTGGGACTGCTCGTATACAACGCCACGAGTTTAACCGTTAGTCAGGCTCCATGCGTCCATTGCTTTTCCGCGCATCGGCGCGTCCTGCCTTTGCCGTTTAATATCCCGCCTTGATCTCTCTCTCTCTCTCTCTCTCTCTCTCTCTCTCTCTCTCTCTCTCTCTCTCTCTCTCTCTCCTCTCTCTCTCTCTCTCTCTGGTACGAGAGTTTGAGTGCACATTTTTCCTGATCTGACGTCGAATAAATCGCCCCTCGCGAAACTCGCATTAATGGCGTGTCTGTTACTGTCGGCGAATTTGTCATTTTTCAAGCAGCAGCGCCTTCTTTCTCGCGCGCACCACCGGCAAATTTATTCGCCCGAGATGTGTGGCACTCGCTGCGTGAAGTGCAGCCGTTTCTGTACAGGCACTTTTTGCCCGCTTATTTTTCCCCCGTTCGCGTTCTGTTGCGGTGCAAGTTCCGGGAGCGACACTGATGCTGAGATTCGTCGATAAGATAAAAGTATTTTCGTGTTTGGACCGAGCAGCCGTATAATGCCCGGGACGTTTGCTTTGATCGTTCTTGCGTCCCGAGGAATGTCGAGTGCTCAACTTAGTCGCGCCATGTACAAAGCGCCAAGTTCTCAAGAACTTTCATGTCGAATTACGATTGTTATGGATCGTGACTTTATGAGGTGATACTTTTCAATCGAGTCGAGAGTCGGGCCGCGTCAGATGTCATAAATCTGAATACGATTGATACGAGTGGCCGATAACAAATCTCGAATGTGTACGGGGCTACAGTAGTGCCGCGGCGGGGAGTATCGTTCGTGAAGTAGAAAATACACATAATGCGTGTCCATACATAACAAAACACGCGTGTTGCTTTTTTTCCATCAACTCGGGAAAAACTTTTCAACCGAATAAACGGAAAAAAATGTTCCTGTGCTACTTCGTACCCGTGTGTGCCGTTGATCAAATATCTAGAGTAATTGATTGTTACCATGGAGCAGAAAATTCGCCAGCTTTTACCTCTTTTTCAAGGTCTTGAATTGATCTTTCATTTGGCACGAGCTGCGTTGGAATAACTCGCTTGTACTGCATTGTACAATTGTTTGAACACTGCTGGATTGATTAACGATAAATATTTATTTATCAGGCTTAGTGAACCTGCACCTGATCAGGAGGACGTTGGTTGGAATACAACCCGGACCGCGTGAATTTATTCTCTTGCAATCTCACTTCTTTAATAATTCAGAGTGATCCACTAAACCCTATAAATAAATATGTATCCTTAATAGTTGTTACAGTCCGTCGATGTACCAAGCAGCAATTGAATCGCTGCACGCATTAAAGATTCAAAAAAATTTTATTCTATCGCCTTTTTATGGGAAAATTCTATTTATCGCGGTTGTGAGATATAAGGATAAACAAGGCTGAGTTTCGTGAGTTTCAAAGCTACAAACAAAGACACGCTGTAAGAAGTATTGTTCAGAATGAAAAAAAAAAAGATCCTTGCTCTGCTTTGTTCATATATTTTTACGCTTTAGTCGATAATATCTTCCCTCGGTGTACGCAGTCATTGTGGTACGGTCATAGGGGAATTGTGACGTTACCTTTTCACGCGGTTACACGCAAGTGCCCTTTCTTGTTGATATCATGGAACTGTGAGCGGTACGGTTTCGCTTTTCGCGTAGCCGCCACTAAGCAATGGCTCATATAAAGCCATGGTTTGGTAATAGTAAGGGGTCTGGATAAAAGTATCTCTACACTGTCAGTAAAATGAAGAAGTTCACGTTCGGTACTACATGGGATTCATGAAAGACGAGGTAAAAAAAGGCTGAATATATATACGGACACTTAGAAGTTGCTGTTTCCCTTTGAACTTTTAATGGCATGCTAGCCCAAGATGCAACTTGCTACTCGACTGTAGCTCGAGTAGCAATCGTACGGTCGATATCGATGCATATTTTGCACTCCTTTTCCTTCTTTCTCCTTCTCGCCTTAGTTTACTTTCTTCCCTACTGTTTTCCTATGGCACAGACACCTCCAGCCACATCTACCGTCTTCTTATCAACTTAATAAGTTTCCAAGTTTCTTTCAGAATATTACAAGTATGTATACTATGAAAATTTTGAGATCCAACATATTTAGAATATAAAACGAATATTCAACATTTCATTTTCATATTTTTTCCCATACTAATAGTTTCAGGATACCCATATATAAATATGCTTTTCTGCTAATTTAAACTAATGATAAATTCCAAGTAAATTGGACTATTATTATAATTATTAATATTACTATATACTACTGGCCCATTAAAAATTTAAGAAAATGTCTATAGTATTTTTTTAATTTCTAATTGACTACGTGCATAAAAAGTATCTCCAAATCTTGAGTCAATAATCTAACGACTATCTGTCAATTACACTGCAATTCTATTCAATCATGAAAGAGGAATTTCTCAATCCCTACTCCTTCATTATACACAGATTTCTGATTTTCTAAAGGGCGAAGGGGAGGAAAAGTGAGTGGAGAGCGAGGGATGGTGGAGAGAGAGAGAGAGAGAGAGAGAGAGAGAGAGAGAGAGAGAGAGAGAGAGAGAGAGAGAGAGAGAACTGGTGCACAATGTGTAAGCGGGCGCTCCCGCTAAGTCGTAAAGTTTCGTATGCTTTTAGAGAAAGAGTTCCGCTGGTGTGGTGTGGCAACGTTTACGAGAGGATAAAGGGGCCGAGTCTGCGCAGCCGAGCAATTGAAGCCCTGCGCATACGAATCACCGTTTGTTTAAGTTTCTCTCCGCTCAACTTTTAGATATTTTCTATTTTTCTTCGCCTCGCTATATATAGCCAAAGCCGGCGTCTTATTCTCGACGCCCGCCGCATCCACGGTTGCTGAAACCTGGATAAAGTGCCGGGTTAACCACGGCTTTTACTGCTTTGAACGTGAAAATTTTTCCACCCCCTGTACACGAATGGAGCGAAGATACATTCCCGCGAGCTAACGGATTTTTTCCAATGCAAAGAGTTTTCGCGTGAAAGAGGAGACTCCGATGATAGTTATTCCTCGTCTGGTCTCAAGCTGGATTCTGGAGACTCTTTTCTACTTCGAGTATTCTCATTGTTTTTAGAAGCAAATCATTTACAGAGATTCAATCTTCTAGAAAATTAAAAACTGCCTGAATCAAGACCTTTATGGTTTGTTACGATTATTTTGAGTATTCAGCCCATGATGTTAATCTTCATAATGATATGTTATCAAACAAGTTTTTTGTTTTGAGTTGTTTGACGAGAATCAAAGGATTAATCTTGCAATGACCCAAACTTCCTCGATGGATCATTTGAACATCATAATAACTAATAATTCTACTCTGTTGAATGAGACTGAAAATGTGATCTTCTCTATTTATGTTCCAGGTTCGTATATGATTTACATCGCTGAATTACAAGGGACCTATAACTTCGATCCAGCCAACCGAATCATTCCTGGTTGAAATCGCTGCCAAGTGACTTTGCAGTAAACTTCTCAAGGAAGTTCAGTGGACAAAATTCTGAGAGATATTATCATTTTTTTAGCGAAGGTTACTAAAGTAATTTAAGAAGATATTGTCGTTAAAAAAGATCTTACATACACACATATGCACGTACGTACGCACATAATAGAGAGTAAATGAGATGAATCTTTCTATGATTAGGTAGCTGTATAAATATCTCTTGGTTGAACGCTGAATTTCTTGTGAATATTCGGAATGTATAGATCCTATTCTTGCATTCTACATTGAGATAATTTTTCATTAGATTAGATAATGATTCAATTTGTAAAGATACAATAATATGTTCGAATGATACTATCAAGAGAATAAGCTTTTGCCCGATAATTAGTCACTATAACGCCTTAATCAGCTATCAATTCCATACTTTGTAAATGAACCTGGCTATTATTATCTCAGCGTCTAATTGCACTCGTCGCTGTTTCTCGTTTTGCGGTAAAAATACCGGGATCCCACTGCCGTTCCGCAGTGAAATCAGCGCGGCAGAGACGACTCCTTGGTTGCCGGTGAACCGATTTAATTCGAGCACGCCAGTCCTTCCGCCTCGTTTATTTAATTAAGCCATCAGGAAAGGCAGCTGCCGCGCAGCCAAATCAATGGAGAATCAATGGCACCCGATCAGCGCGACCGGCTGCAGCGTGTATAAGTAACCCTCGTTAAGACCGGGCTATTAATGCGTCTCCCCTCGCCACGACCCCACCCCACACGTCCGTCTCTTTTCCGAGAGGAGCGTCTTAGTCTGCTCGGCCATCACGTGCCGTTGAGTACTCGGCGAGGCCGGCTGCTCAGAATAGGTTCTTCACGGCCATATGCATAACGGATTTACGGGGTGCTTAGAGGACTTGCAGAAAGGGAACACTTTGACGGAACGCCCGATCCAGATATTACTATGGCCGCATGAAACTTTTATGGGCTCCAAGCAAAATTGAAAAGATTTGGGTTCGAAGTAGAGCTTGGAGCTTCGATTGATTCGCGTGAATCTGTGCGCTCTGCAATGCTGTCGCAGGATTGAAAAATGTTTTTCCAACGTTCGTAAGATGTTGACCAATTGTAGAGGAACAGATGTGATGCCTTGTTTTCGGAATTTTTCTAGAAGAACTGTGACCTAAATTTTCAAAAAAGTATATCCTGCATTTTTCAATCTATTAAATTATTCCCCTCGAGTTCCAGTTATCTGAAAAACACTCTGATTCGTCTTCTCAATTTTTCAAAGTGAAATTCATTTTACTTCAAGTTTTAATTATGAGATGATTATAAACATGGAACTGAATAACGGTCACGCGATTCATAAGACTACTTTCCCTTATTATAATATTCACTGTAAATGAGAGCTTTAACTGAGGAATCGAAAGCTTGTAAAACACTCAAGAATAACTCACTTAACTTCAATCCAGAATTATAAGATACAAATTATAAACAGGTTGAACTGTACCGAGGAACTAGAAAATACGTATGCTCATATAGCTCAGGACGGAAAAACGTTCATCCACTATTCCAAGTAAAGAAGTGACTTGTACTATATTTTTCTCAGTTCAGTTTTATTTTTTCATAACACGTATGTATGTGTGCGACTCTCTCATTGCTTATTTAATGGCTGACTGAGCGAACGTATCCAGTCTCTCCTGGGGGCGTGGTCCGGATTCATACGGCATGCGCGCCAAATCCCAGCCGAGAAGGAGATGCAGAAAGAAACGTGGCACGATCTTTAGGATACGCAGCCAGAACATGCACGCTTTGCGCTATGAATATTCAAGCGTAATGGCTGATATAACGGCCCCTCATGATTCTGAACAATGATACAGCCGGGGGTAGAAATGCGAGAGTACAGTACCGGGGAAGAGCCGGGAGTAGAAATGCGAGAGTAATAAAGTTGAATATTTCTAATTTGATTCGGTAAATAAGGAAGAGAACGTTTCTATTGGTTCAAGGATACGCTACCGACGTGATGGGCTTCAACGAAAATGCTCATCACTTACTTTTCGATTAAAATTTCTGATTCATCTCAAAAGCTACAAATACCAGAAGTTTCCAGTTAAATTTCACGTAACATTTGTTTTTATACTGTTATGTGAAATGAATTCATTCGGACGATCATACGGGAATCTCCTTTGAAACACGAACGATAAAGATATGTTTGATCAAACAAAATCTAGAAAGCGAATCCTGATTGCGTATCGTATGCACCAGATACATCGGAATTTGACCGGAGGGCTTCATCTTTGTACCGATGGCTGCATACTCTTGCGCGCTCATATTGATCGGCAAATGAATCAGGCGAAGAGGTGGGCATGAATAGACTACAAATATTGGATACACTCGAACAATTTGTTTGTACGATCGTGCTTGCAACATTGTCTATTTCGAAAGAATTTTTCGATACTGCTGCAGAACAGATGATTCTTGCATGAGTGTGAGTCAGTCGTTTGAGATGTTCCTCCGAGAAAATCGAGCGTAAATTACTTGATTTTTAATAATGAATAAAAAACTCACTCTACGGAGAAACATCCAGAGCATATTCGAGGGGTGGGAATTATTTACTTCATTCAAATCCTCTGCATAAAAGCGTTGTTTTAAGAAACGTATCTCTTTTTTTTTCGAAACTGTAGCGAATTTAGATGATTTAAAGGTCAAAATGCACGTGAGAGATATTTCTTCAGGGTTCACCATCAAATTTTATGATTCAATGTTCCACTCAATACATCAGATCGTAATCCATTCAACTGGATAATCGTTGTTTACTTTCGTTATGAAAATTGTATTAATTACTCAGCATCAATCGCAAGTTATAAATTGCGTTCGCAAAATACAATGGTTTCATTCCGTTTATCACATTAATGGGTCCCTCCGTATCTTGAGAAATTTATGGACTTTCCACGTTTTAATCTTAACTGGCGAGTGTGAATAATTTGAGATATTGGTTTAAAATGCAGTGAACGTTCGAAGCACCTATTGGAAAAATGAAATATAATTCAGAAAATGCTGATATCACGGATCCGCTAGAGAAAAGATTTATATTTCTATTGAAACTAAATCTCTTACTCAAAATAATATTCACGATATGTACGTGTGGAGATATAAAAACGTGGAAGAAATATACTACAATCACGTGTTAATTAAACTCTTCCAATTTCACATTCTAACTCGATAGACACTTACTTGGTATGGCGAGAATCAACATTTTTGGATTCCCGGGAATACGATTCAGTAGTACAAAACTCGATGGACCAGACGCACATATGATAAGATCGGTGTGTATTCTATCTAAAGTTTCATACTCATCATTTAATTCGGTAATATCTCACTGTTGTAGAAAACAGAATGTATACTTATAGATATGCCTACAAGCCGCAATATGGCTCGAGTAGCGTGCTCGACTCATCAATTCAGCTCGGTATGAAATCGACGAGGGCGTTTTTCATCTGGCACGAGACGACGGCCGATATTGTCTCACGATTCGCAAGACAAATTCGCCGGAGGACTTGAGAGTGGCTCCGATCGGGAGACGGGACTCGATTCGGCAGCATGAGGGGGCCATTTTCACTGGGAGAGAATCACTTCAGCCACTTTGCTAGGTACCAAAGCCCCTCGGAGAGATACGGGAGACGACGTGAGCCGCTGACGCTCGGGGACATACAGAAGCACACGCTAGCCACTTGATATCTCCTGCCTGTTGGCTGCCAGCGAAACTTCGTCGCTACTGCCTTTGCCGCGCGCTAATTAGTCTCTCGCACGCGCCCCCGCGCATCGACGAGCAACAAACAAATGAAGCTGGGATGCTTCGCGAGAAGGGATCATGCATGAGTATCTCAGAACTTCATCACAGGCAATGCCTATGACGCGACGTGATGTAACTTTGGGCCCGGGTTCGTTGTTGACCGGTATCGTGTAGGGATCCTATATAGATTGTGCATTTTCTTTTTCTTTCGCGAAATATCCTGTCAATTGGGTTTGGTCAGATACATCCACAGTGTATCTATGTATACATGAAATCATAGATGTAGAGATACTGTACATGGAGTAAATCAGATATCATTGATCGAATATCATAGTAATTGAAACGTTAGATTGAATAGATGTATATGTATGGCTCATTGGGGTATTCGAAATGCATTTTGGAAAGCCTGATCATGATTGGTGACCCGTTCATGATTTCGGGTGCTCAATGTACCTTGGTGCTCCACCGTGCGCGGAAATATTGTAATTGTCATTATGTTCTTTCCCGGACTAGTGTTAAAGTGAAAAAAATAGTCTGAAAATGAAAAAAAATGTTCCTCCGACTGTTTTATGGCACGAAGTGATTTGAGTGAAGACGAAATCATAATCATAATAATCATAATCTGCAAAAAGAGTCAGAAGTATTTGCTTAAATAAGCCTACTTTCAGTAAAATTATAAACAAACGTATTGAAAACATCAAATTGTAATAGATGGAATATTTTCGCTTTTTCACGTAGTACTGTGTTAATATTTTGTTTGATGTTTCAAGGTTTTATCTTTTGATGCCCCCTCCCTCTCAACTTCCCGAGGCTGCGCCCCTGGGTCCGCTCCGCCTCTTGCTACTCATACGCTTGTCACTACCTCGGGCGACGAATACCATATGCATGTATCATCCATTGTCAACATCAAACTTTTTGCACATCGTTGCGAATAGTAGTATACGAAACACATGCGCACGTAATGTACTATTTCAAGTAATTTCTTCAAATGGCTGTATAATTCATTGGCTGTCCTAATTATCACATACAGTTCTGCTACTTTGCTATTTAGTCTCTCTTTTACTGATCTACATTCGAAAGTGAACTTTGGAAGGTATCAAATATTGTTCATTGAGGGCTCTACGTTAAATCCAATGAGTTTTATGAATCATAATTTTGAGCCTGCATTAGGAAGATTTATGATTCCAACTTTATTTTTTTGTCGTATTTGCTCTTCCAATCTCCTGAATTTTCAAACCAAAAGCAGCTATAATCAGAGTTTGAAATCAAAGAGAACTGTTTTAAGATTCTCCAATAAAATCCATTCCCATTCTTGCAGCATCAAGAAATACAACGTTCTATTTTTCCTACCTGAAAATTAAACTCTATATAATTGCCCTTCTTTGAGGTTATTATTCAAGAATAAGAAATAAGCCATTAATTTCACTTATTCGTTTGGCGAAGATAAATAATTTCTGTTCACGTATTAACATTTGGATCTCGCAGCCAAATGGAACCTCAATAGATCGAATAAGAGTAGATAAAAAAACAACGGTTATTTCTGAAGAAAAATCAGTCAGACTATTGTAGTAGCTTGTGGCGTTGAATCAACATACGAGAGTGGCAATAACTCGGAGGCGCCGGAAGATTAACAATGGTTAACGAATAAAGTAGCCAATAAAGCTACGGGAAGTGAGAAGTGCGAGAAAGAGAGAAAAAAAAAGAGAGAGACGAACCCAAATACAACCCTCAGTAGAGGCAGGTGGCGCGGCCAAATAGTAGTAGCAGAGCCAGCAAGGCATCACACAATCTTTAGAAACTCTTATGGCTGAGCGCGAGAGAGAAGTGTTTACCTGGCGCTGTTCAATGCTGCCTCGATGGCTGCGCCTGGCTACGGCTCCCTCTTGGTCTCGCGGATGTCGAGGGCGCGTAGCAGCATCCGCGGGACCACTCGAGCTCGAGTATTTTACTCATTCTTGATAGCTACCAATCGAAAAACGTGCAGCTTAAGAGAAGCAGATGACGTCAAAGATGTCGACGGAGATACACGTGCCCGAGTATCTCCACGACCCGGGATGGACGAGACAATAAGAACCTGCAGTGGGAGATAGATCGAGCACCCTCTCGATACCCCTTCATATTTTCCTATCCGTAGACACTTATCGAATCAAAATTACCCTGGTACGTGACCCTATTCATCTGTCAATAAGTCAACGAGGATGATGGTGTATCGTTCCTGCAGCCAGAAGAATCCGCTCAATCATCCCATAATCATGTTTCCAAACGAAAAATAATAAGGAAAAGTTTTGGATGATTCGAGTGGATACGAAAAATATACGGCTTGTCAAAAGTGGCAGAAAAGTCTCCATCGCTTCGTAGGATGAATTCCTATGAAACTGCTCATTTGTAGCACCAGCATCGTTTGATTAATGATGTACTCAGATGAGCTTACACTTTGTTCGATTTCGTACAGTGTAAAATATAGCTTTGGATTTTCGAGCGTGATCAACTTTGAAGGCTGGCATTTTAATTACTTTTGACTGGATAATTATACTCGAAGAAACCAAGTATTCTGGGTGAGTATCGATACCTGAGTGAAGATCTACCTGAAGACAGTTTGGAAAAATTCGTGAATCTGATGGTCGAAACTATATTTTTATACAGGATTGAGATTAAGAGAATTATTTGAAACGAGAAGAAAGAAATATCGAGAAAAGAAAAGCTCAAAGATTTTTCCAAATATACCTCTCTCTTAGTTTTTTTTTTTTCACATTGTGGATGGTTTTTTTCTCATTGCGTTTTGCGAGATTCTTTCTCAGGGTTTAGAATGAGTGTAATGAAAAAAAGAAACGAAAGAATGCAAGAGTGCTTCCTGGAAGCTTCCAGCAGGAGAAATAGGACAGACAATACTGACGTGGCGCAATGACAAAGAACGGAGCACGAGAAACCGAAGAGGAGAACACAGGACCACAGAAATATAAGAACATCTAAGAAACCCGAGATAAATAGGTAGAGAATGAAAGAGGAAGAAAGTTGGAAGAGGGAAACTGCGGAGAGCCGAGTGCAAGAGGAGACCCAGCGTGCAATGGAATTCCTCGACGATCGAACGCAGTACGAAAGTCGAGGGGCTTTCCAAGAAGTTGAACGTCGGGTAGTATAAGAAATTATGCAATGGCACAGACACTGAAGTAAGTTTTAATACATGGCTAACAACTAATGACGACTGCTACAGTTCTTGCATTGTAAGGCCTTATGCTTTAGTTTTTTTCAATTGTTTCGTGTCAAGAATCCATAAAGAGAGAGAGGGAGAGAGAGAGAACAGTCCAAGCACACGTGAGAAATGACCAATCATTCAAAACAAGTATAACAAGGGAGAGAAGAGCGAATAAAAAGATAAAAAGAATGCGGCAATTGGTGAGAGGGCGAGCTTGGTAGATGAGAGTGAAGCTAAAGGTGGAGAAGCGTAGAGGGAGCGAGAAGGCCGAGCTGAGGAACATCACGTCGCATTGCGGCTAGTGGAGCTGGACAATGGCATAGTGGTTCGAGTAACAACCCTCTAGAATCGGCGCTGTGGTCTCTCTCTCTCTCTCCCTTTTGGCTTGGCTGGCCCGTAACGGACCGAGTGCCTGACCATGTCGATGCTTATCCGGAGCTGATTGTCCGCGAGCTTGAGCTCTTGACCCATATAACTCCACAATATGGATTTAAACATCTCAGCCTTTCTTATCTCGTGTTTGCGTCGCTCAATAAAGCCAGACACTGCTTTCGACATGTGACTACAACGTACATGGCACAATGGAAATTCGCACATCGTCACCAATGGCAAGTGTAGCTCAGAACTGCCACTGACAATCTTGGTTTCTGGTGTCTAGCACAAATATCTTTCAGACATTGATAGCCCATTAATGTCTAGCCGATTTAGATAGAATCTAGAGGATTTGAATCACCTTCACGTGCCTTATGACTGAGATACTATAGTGAATAATTTTTCTGTAGGACTCAATCGATTTTTAATTTTATCTATACAGTTCCTTATAAATCTTTCTTGCTCGGGTAATGAGAAGCATAGAGAACAAGAGTAAAATATGCACATTTCGAGAGATTTTATATTGAAATCAGAGGTGCAGACATTCTCCTGGATCCTAGTGGATGATTGTCAGTGTGACTAAGTTTTGTGAAAAACACGAGTGTAGCGATTGCCTACTTGAAAAATTCTTATGAAAAATAAAAAATTATAATAAAATTTGAAGACTGACCAACCTGCTCACAATATTTAAAGTTGTGAATTCTTTGTGCTCTGAGCAATGTAGAATACGTTGGAAAATAGTAGACCACGCGTTAATAAATTATGGAAGCTGAGAAAATGCATCACAGATTCCAGAGAAAGAGTGGGAGAGAAAAAAAGAACTTCAGATAAGTTGAGACTCTCCGATTAATTCAACAACGCCTTTCGAAGTAACTTCCACCAACGCTGACGAGAGACACAACGGAGAGAAAAAGAAAGACTGTCGTAAAAAATTTACCCACACGGCAGAGAAAAGAAGGCAGGAATTTCGAAGCACTTGCATTTGACTGATAAGTAAGGTTGCAGAAAATTATTGTTGAATTATTCCGATTTCGAGTGTGATTATACCTCCTGTGGAATTTCTTCCAGGCATATTTTTCATTTATTTTCAATTCATCATCTCTAATTCATACTGTCTTTCCATTTTACCAATTCTGTCGTTCTTTCTCGTTCTAACATTTTCTCCTTTTTTTTTGGGTCCGTCGAACTGACCCATTCTTGGATTAATGAGAAAATTCGATTCGTATTTTCTATTCGTATCAAACTCATAAAACTGCATAACATATTTATTTAAGATATACCATATTTTTTCATACGTTTCTGTCCATTAACATGTGTATCAAAGAGAAATATGTTCTTCAATAAGTTTTGGATTTATGCCTGTAACACTGTAAATATAATTCTTTGTTTCTTCACGCTTATGCTCCGCTCTAGTTACTCCTTCATTGTCAAACTTTCTTTCGAGGATCTTTCTTCAAAAACAACGCATACTTTCACCACAATCTCGTTATCAAATAATTATTTCCATCTGAATTCTCACCTCCAGTGTGAAACATTATATCTTGTGCTAATCTTGTTTCTTGTGTATAATCCTAAGCACCTTGTACTCACTCACAAACTAAGCATGGATAATGGATTATTTGCATGACGAATGAGTGAACAGCTTTAGACATGATATTTTCGCTACAAAAAATTTAGACGAAACTCACTTTTCCCTGTAGCTCATTCATCTTTCACGCTTACTTTTTAACATAGAGCGCGAACTCATATTCTGCAGTGTATTCTAGCAGCCCTGCAACATTATGGATTACAATACCCCATACCCATACAACGAATTATGGAAACAGGCATGGTTAAAAAACTTAGGTATATGTAGCAAATGCACACTTTAACCTCTGTATCACCGAAGTGTAATGGGTAACGGCAGACGCCCATTGTACGCTGTCCACATTTGCTACTAACGTGCACAAGTTTTGCACGGGAACCTCTAGAACCTTCATCATTCCTTCAACATTTTCTTTCTTTTTTTTTTTGCTTTCTCAAAGAGAAAGCTTTGTAACGGGGTAAAAATCGACCCACCGAATCGGACTTCGGGACCTCGATTTTCGTAATCTACGGGTCGAAAAACATGGAAATCCGAAAATGTCTGTATGTATGTACGTACGTACGTACGTACGTACGTACGTACGTACGTACGTACGTACGTATGTACGTACGTGCACTTTTTTTTGTCGTACGATAACTCTCGAAGGAATTGTCCGATCGTCCTGAAATTTTGCACACAGGTTAGTCGCCGCAAAATCTCGGTCGAGTTCAATTTTCAGCCAATTCCGTTGTTTATTTCTCTAGCAACCGTTGCTAACGTGTTTTTGATAAAAGCTCCGAAAATCATCATCAATGCACGATGGGTCTCCAATTCTTTCGACGACAATCGATGAGAATCGATAAGACATTCATTTTGGAACAACCATTGTTTATTCTCCTAGCAACCGTTGCTATGGAGATACAAAATTCAGCTTCAGACTGACTTTTTTTGTCGTACGTTAATTTTCGAAGGAATGGTCCGATCGTCCTGAAATTTTGCACACAGGTCGGTCTCCGGCAGATGTGAACCGAGTTCGGTGTTCAGCAACATCCGTTGTTTGATTCCATGGCAACCGTTGCTAGCGTGTTTTCGATAAGTTCCCATATAATTCATGATAAATGATCATTTGGGTTTGTATATTTATGGGATTCTATAACAATCAAAGAGACCTTTCCCGTATAAACCATTGTTGATGTCTCTAGCAACCGGTGTTTATATCGCTTGCAACCGTAACTAGGGAATGGGAAAAGTCAGTTGGAGGTTCATTTTTGGAACTGTTGATGACTAAGAAGTAAGAACATCGAAGCTCCGACATTTACCATTGCAACCGTTGTTTACGTCCTTAGCAACCGTTACTATGGAGTGTGAAAAATCAGTTGGAGGTCCATTTTCGGAACTGTTGATGACTAAGAAGTAATAACGTCGAAGCTCCGACATTTGCCATAGCAACCGTTGTTTACGTCCTTAGCAACCGTTACTATGGAGTGGGAAAAGTCAGTTTGAAGTCCATTTTTGAAACTGTTGGTGACTAAGAAGTAAGAACATCGAAGCTCCGACATTTACCATTGCAACCGTTGTTTACGTCCTTAGCAACCGTTATTATGGAGTGGGAAAAGTCAGTTGGAGGTCCATTTTCGGAACTGTTGATGACTAAGAAGTAATAACGTCGAAGCTCCGACATTTACCATAGCAACCGTTGTTTACGTCCTTAGCAACCGTTACTATGGAGTGGGAAAAGTCAGTTAGAGGTCCATTTTCGGAACTGTTGACGACTAAGAAGTAAGAACACCGAAGCTCGGATATTTACCATAGCAACCGTTACTATGGAGTGGATGAAATAAGTTAAAGGTTCATTTTGCTTTCTCAAAGAGTGGTGATTAATGCAAATTGAGGTTCAATTGCAATACTTTGAGAAAGCATACTGCTGAGGCACTTGGCAGCGGTTTTTTACTTTCATCCTGATGTTCCGAGTGTCGTTATGATATCCATCTCAGAGACCGTTTCAAAGTTTGAAATTTATCATAATTACATAATTAATATTGTACATAGGAGAAACCATGAATGAGATTTTCCAGTAAACTGACATAATAGAAATTAAATCTTAATTAAAATATGTAATGATAACGTTATATGTGATATACATTAAGTATGATCACTTTTGTATAATATCTGTATATAATCGACTGGATCAATACGCGGGCAAGAAAAGTTTAGTATCATGTGCCCAACAGGACGGATACGTCAACCCTTCATTCGAGTCAATTCATTTCTCCAGTGCTGAGCCAATAACAAACGCCATCGCGACCTTCGATAACTCCATCATTCCCGGATGAATACATCCTTAATCTGCTCATAAGTTTTAAAACACTTCTGTCGTACGTAATACCCGAACTTAGCTCTCTCGGCTTTTTCTCATGGCACATTCACGCGCGATAAGCGTAACCGTATAACGCGCCAACCATAAATCCTATTTTTCACCGTCTCAAGGCGGCTCTAACGCTTGATTAACGTCCACCCCCCAACTTTTTTCGCGCTGGAAAAAAGTAGCGTGTGCTACACCGGTTGTAAACAATCTTTCTCACTGGTGCGCGCACCAACCCCCCCCCCCTCTTCCCCGAGAAACTCAACTCTGCAGACTTGTCAAAGGACGAATTTATGTGCCTCCGCTCAATCGCCGCCGTCTTTACAACCTCATTTCCCCGGCATTTTGACCCTCGCGTGAAATACAGCGAAAGTTGAAACAATATCTAATTTATCGCGGCCAAAGGGGGGTGAGGAGGAGGAGGAGGAGGAGGAGGGGGTGAGGGAGGCAGACCGGATGCGGGATGCGTGAATTACGAGCAGTTCCCAGTCGAAGACATTCCGGCTGACCGAGCGCAGGAGAATTACGAGTTTCTTCTGCTCGATCTACGGTCCTGCTCTCGCGAAAGAAGTGGGAGAGAGAGAAGGGAGAGAGAAGCGGGAGAGAAGGTTCGCAAGGGTAAAAAGAGGTGGACGAAACCGAGCGCACACTCGGCAAGGCCGTGGCTCGAGAGGGCTGCGGTAAAAATGAAGTTGAAATCGATAAATGAAGAGATGGAGCGAGCTAATAAGCACTATTGAGAGCAAATATATATAAATATAGACGAAGGAAAAATTGTATTTCACGCTGAAATACTAGTGGCAACTGCAGGTTAGATCGTGTGATGATTTTCGTTGAACTAATTCTGCACTCATCAGAAATATGATAGAAAATACAACGATTATATTTGTAACCTCTGTGACAAATTCATCTCCGTGGTTAGGGTTTATTCTTAATCATACAAAACTCTGTATAGTTTACAATTCAGTTTGCAATCGAACTTTATTATGATAGAAATACAATGAATGGCATCTTGAAAAATTTTCGTGAAAGCATGAGTGATTTTATGATGAATAAACCCATCAGAATCTCAATCTTTAGAAAGGGCCGTTTAGACTACTTTTGTGTTACCAAAATGATTTATCTTTTGAACCTGGATATAAGAATGTATTTTCAGAAAAATGTTATCCCATCTTTACTCTTTATTATAATTGAGAAGTTCACAACGTCATTAGTAACATTATAGGTTTTAATGACTCATTTTAGAACTGCATATGTGTCTGATGTATACTCACCTCCTCCCCGATTGATTCATAAAATTGTGTACCTTACAAATAACTGTTCTTTTGACTATCTAGGTTAACAATCCGTTGTACAAAAACGTTGTACAAAATGTAGCAACATGTAGTGTTATTAATAACAGCTATTTGTACGATCGAGAAGCTCATCGAGAAATAAATACAACGACAAAGTTCCATTCTTCCCGTTGTCGACTGACGTATAGGCAAACAGACTGACAGGCCGACAGACAGACAGTCAGACGCAGGAAGGTGAAGGTAAAATAGTATAAAAATGAGTGCAATCGTAAAGAGTGCGTGAGCGCAGGATGAAGCGGAAATAGTGCGAGTGCAAATAAAAATGCTGCAATGTGACAGGAAACGCGTAAAAGAAGGGCGCAACGAGCTTGAAAGAGAATCGAAGGCGAATGACGACCAAAGACATAAAGTCGGTAGGTGGGGGTATAGTTCGCGAGATCCCGATTGGCTCACCGGATTCAGTCGCTACGTGTGAACTGCATGGGTCCATACGACTACGTGAGATTCGAGTAGGCGACGTTTTACGAGGGACGATCTCCCTGTCTCTGTTCCTCTTTTACTATCTGTGTATGCCAAGACGATTGCGAGGATTCGCCGTGACGGGTATGAGCTGCCGGGAAAATTTCCTCCCATTCGAGGAACCGCCCCGATATCGTGCACGTACCGTGCCAGAGAGAGAGAGAGAGAGAGAGACTAGAAGCGCAATCGTGTCCAACGCTCATCTTTTTTCCCCGCGAAAATTCCGACTGCACATGCTATCAGTGAATTCTTATTTCATTGCTGCTACTAATTTGGACATCCCGCGAGAGGGAGAATTGAAGATTTTTCGCCGCTATAAGAAAATAAATCATAATGAAGTTCATTCTGTATTGCTACTTTTGCCCACTGTGAACAGGGAACGGAGTGCCCGAAAAATCTGAGAAAGTCTGAACAGCTGTTAGGTACTGATTACTAAAGATCGAATCAAGAATATTTCCCATGGTAAAATTCTCGATATTTCAGAATGATCATGACGTAATAAATGTTTCTGAACTAGCGCAAAAAGTACATGCACATAAGTAAAACATAACTATTAGGGATAATAATGTTTCAGTATAAACGATATTTTAAAAGCACTTGGCGAACTCGGTGACATCATTAAAAGTCTGCTAGACTCCCGACTCTACAACAACAATCAATTAAAAACTACTTGGTCCACTCCTTAAACGAGATACAGAAGGACGAGAAGTAGGAGAGCTGAACGAGTGGAAGTGAGAGGCAGAAGAAGAAAAAGAAACAACAGAGCGGGTTGAAATGAGCACGGGCAACATCGGATGCCGGAAAAAGAGAAACGAAGAAAGCAGCCTCGTCGCTTGCGAGCTCGGCGCGCCTAATGTATCCAAATATTTGCATCTCATCAGCAGTTGTAACGTGGCCCGGTGAAAAGTCGTCCGCGGCCGCGTATAAATGGAAATTCCTCGAGGGATTCATGACGTCGCATTGCGGATGCAAATTGAATAATTGCGTTAGCAGCGCCGCCCGCTCTGGAAACACGTGTACCCGTGTACGTATGCGCGCGCCCTGGTGCCAGCGCGTTCCTTCCAGCCGTGCTGGCGGCTCGGCTCACCGAGAATCATTACGCCGAAGCACCAATTAGCGCTTTGGACACTCCCGACACCTCGTGTGTGCTCCCACTGCTTCACCTCTTTACCCCTCTCTTCTCCCACACGCACACACATACCCTACACATCTTTCTCTATATCTGATGATTCACAATTTCTCGCTGAACATCAGGCGCACGTGCTCGTGAGTATTAAGACGTGATTACACGATTGTGCAAGAGCTTGCGGTGAATCCTGAAGATCTTACTGAGAGAATTATTACTCCTCGGGAAAGGTATTCTACTCTCATCATTCAGCCCAATTTGAAAATCGAATTTGACAAGCGATCGAATTTGATCGTGTATATAGGTGATATTGCGAGAGAATGAATTCATGCTCCAGGGATGTGGAGAGCTGCCGTCTTCCCGGTGGCGCGTAGTGGATAACGCAACTGACCGGAGATCAGGAGGTCGCTGGTTCAAATCCAGCCCGGGGAGCGTGGAATTTTTTTCTCGCAATTTTCTCACTTTGGGATAGTCCACCAAGCCCGAATTTATTCGTCGTTTAATTTGAAAATCACTGGTTTCAAATAACAATGGTTGAACAGATTAAGATCGGCTTCATTCTCCAGTATAGTCGTGGAAAATACGAAATGTGTCAACGAACTTGCTCTATAATACCGTAAATTGATATATCAGAGAAACAAGATTGAATCAAAATACCTAAAACTTGTAGAGCCATCGCACGGCTTCTGGCTTATTAAAAAATTAATCTGGCCGCGTGTCAAAGCTAATGCAGGAGTCCCCCGTCATCGATGGGACGTGATAAAGCATGGCTCGGATACGCAAAGCCCCTTCCCAGACTTTATAATTCGCGACATATGCGTGCCAGCCCATGGCTCCATTTGCATAAGTCCGTGGATTTCGTGTCAGGGAGATTGCGTTGGTACGCTCGTATTTCTAGTCCGGAGGGGAAAAAAAGCTTTTCCCGCTAGAGAAAAGATGATAAATAAGCCCTGATCATTTTTTTTCAATCGAATACTGAAAAAAAGAGCGTCGATCTCAAGTGTTTGTCTGTTTGTTTGCTTGTTTATTTGTTCGTTGAGGTTGTGAGCTTCGAGGAATTACAAACAAAGGCATATATTGTTGCAAGTATTCTATGTAAGCAACACAATCTAAACGTTTTTGTTGTATATTTGCATGTCGTCGATAGTATTCGGACAAAATCACTTCGTTCATCTATTTTCAAGACTAAGAAATTAAAAATTTGGTAACAGTAACATTGTAGCTACTTATTTTACATACTATCGAGTGACGTGAAAAAACGTTGTAGCCAATATTAAGGATGTTCTGGCTACACAGTCATTCCCAAAAGTTAGGTAAATCTGTAAAACGTATTTGAAGAGCTGAGCTGCAACAGATGTCTCGTATGTGATATGAATAACCGTATCCATAGTTGTATGGAGGATTTTAAGCAGCGTAACATCACATTTGAGCTTGTTTTTATAAGCACGTCTTAAACTTTTGAAACTGATTATCCTTCAAGTTATGACTTATCCCTCACTGGGAGGATGAAAAACCATTGATAACTTGTTCCACAACCAACCCAGGCTTATGATCTTTGCATTCAAATTATTGGATATTATTCTCTCGTTTTTAACAATTTCTTCAGATTCTCACTATTTTTTCCATACTTTTCACATAGATTAGAACATGAAAATAGTCGAATTTCACAAAACTCCATAAGAGTGCATGTAAATCGAAGTGCTCATATCTTTTTAACCAGCCAACCAGGCTTTCTCAAATTTTGGGTACAACTTTTATATCACAAAATATGCTAATGTACGAAGTTTCAAGTATTTTTCACTATTTTCATTTGTAGCTAGAACATCCTTAAGTAGAGTTGCTATTGTCATTTGAAAGTTATAGCTTCGTAGCCAAGATGCACGTTGGATAATCGAAGTAATGAATTCATCCATCAGAGCCTGTTGAATTCTTCTTCACATGCTCAAATCAGACTATTAATCACGTGGAGATCAATGTTGATGTAAATCAGCCGCCACTTTGACTTGTTGGACAAAGTCGGATTAGTTTTGTTGCCATTTCAATCGCTCCTACAGTCCCATTGTACCTGAATCAAATGTTAATATAATTAACAAATACTGGAATAATAGATAGACGATCAGAAACACAAAAATAACATTTTCATTACTTGAATCGAAAAGTTGATCATTAAATCTTGGTTTTCTACACTCGTTATGAAAAATAAAGTTCGATACCAGGGTAAAAGATGATTCTAGGCTCGTATGATTACCAGCCTCGCTTCGCTCGGGCGGCAAACCGCACGCGTGCCTAGAATTCGTCTTTTGCTCTAGTGTTGGAATGTACCATTTCATCGATCCTAGTGAATTATAAGGTATAGTCCATCACAGTCGCGCTTATATAATTACCTGAATTTGACAGGAAATTTTTCATCGGGCATCAATTATTATAGCACTGCTGTTAACTAAAGATAAAACTTTCACTAACAACACGAATTCTTTAATACCTATTGCATTACACGCCGTTAGAGCTCGAAACTTCAGCACCGAAATAAATACACAAAGGACGAGGTTCAATCCGTATAAAGCACCGTAACTTGTCCCTCAACCTCACTGCCAAATTATAATATTAAAAAGCCGAATGTACGTGGAAAGCTCTAATGGTGGTGCTGCCGCTCCGCCGGACCCCAATGATTCTGCCGGGCTCTTCCGTTAATAATTGCGAGAGCTGGATTATCTTTGCCACGCTAATATTCTCTGGCCGTCGACAGACGATGACGAGGCTAACTACAAAGCCCAGCAAAAGCGTGTAAAAACAGCTGCGCCAGCTCGTCGCCGTCCACTAGCAGCCGCTCCACGGAGAGAAAGAGAGAAAGGGAGAGCCGCTCTTCTCACTCTCTCGCTCTTTCACTCTCCAGGAAAAAGATAATCCACTATCGTAAATGTAATCTCTCGCGTATTTTTGCATTTATCACTCTTTGTCACTCGCGCCGCGGACCCGCCGCTGCTCTAGTTTAATTTATTAAAGCACGATGAATGCAGGGAAGCGAGCGCGACGACGATGATGTACCGGGAGCACGCGGGCTTTTGTTGTTGGTCACCCCCCCCCTCCCAACCCGCCGGTGATGAAGAGCTTTCTACTCGCTCCGCATGATTTTGAAGTCTACGGCATTATTATATCTCCGTAACTTTTTTAAGCTGCTTTCGGGAGGAACTAGTATTAGAGAAGGATGGGGAGGGGAGGGGAGAGGGAGTTCGCTGTAGCAGAATTCTAAAAAAACGCGTTCAATTTTCTCGTATGAAGTCTGTCTAACATTATTCAGCAAAATTAGCATCCTCCCTAGTGTTTATCGACTTATAGGCTGATTTGAGTTTTATTCCGAAATGCTACCGAATGCTGCAGTTCATCCGTGAGTCGATTCATCACTCATACGATGGAACAATTCCGTTATCCATAATATATGAACAAATTCTTAACTTTTGAATAATTGTAGCTATCGATCAAATTTTCAGCCCAGTCGTGATGCATTGAAAATGGACCCGTTAAAAATAATATAGGGGAAGCCCCACATTTGGATAGAAGCTATTTACGCAGAACAGAAATTAGTGGATCAGGTGGGATGTTTCTCAAACCTGTGAAGAGCTCACTCAAATTACGCCATAAATTTAATTCCATGATGACACTCTCGTACGAGTGTGTATACACGGCTAATAAAAATAGTCATGTAACGAACAGGTATCGGGTGGACCGACGCGACTACATTTAACTTATACGACCAGGTCGTAAATACCATATAGTCTATCTTGTTTTTTACGGCCGTTAACCCGATCAGCCCTAGCTCTGCTTCCCTCCACCCCCTAGCCCCCCCCCTCTCTCTCTCTCTCTTTCTATATATAAATACATACATACACACACAAACATATATATACTTTCTCTTACACCCTCTGGTTGTACTCGCGAGTGCGCTCGCAATTACAATCAACGTAACGACGTTTCACGTGGCGCTGCAGCTGCGCCTTTCCAGCCCAACCGGAGCATGAGCTGTATCACTTTCCCGGATCGTAAACCTGATTGCGTGAGCGCACACGACAGAGACAGAGACAGAGCCAGAGAGAGGAGGGGAGGGAGAGAGGTGTGGTACCCGGTCAAATCTAGTCGAAAATCCGTTTTGACAACGAGCCTATAGTCAGAATAAAAATGCATGTTTGCTCGAGTACGTACTTTTCGTATACGCAACTTACTGTACGTTTGATTTTTATCTGTGTGAAAGTAAGTCACAAAATAAAATGAAAATAAGAATATTTGTATATATTAATACTTCATAAAATAATAAATTATTTTACTCCCCATAGTTAGCTAGTTACATAATTACAGAATAGTTTTATCATAATCCGTATTAATTAGAGACGAATAAAGATGTCTAGAAGAAGAAAATTTATTCAATTTTTTCATGATACCAAACATTTTTTCTAACAGTATGCGGAATGTGTCACTCTACGCATGCAATCGTTCCCAATGTACATGTCATTTAATTATCTGTAAATCGATATTTTTTCATCGATTCCGCCCTACACACATTCATCATATTTTCATACAATCAACATTATTTGAAACGGGTTATGTGCAATGGTGAGCGATATAGATGATCAACCGTGTCGTGATCTCTGCAGGTATAGGTTCGATAAAACAAATAAACCGCTGCGAGGAGTTCGTCGAGCCAGAAAAGAATTTTGCTCCTATTATTCTCGTGACACCAGGTTTCTCGATGGATGAGCAGCTAGACTGTCTCGCCAGCAAAACAAAATCCACCGGAGTAAGCATGTTTTTCTAATAAAAGTCATGTAAAGTCAGTGTCGTAGAAACGAGCGATAGTGTCTCTTGGGTGACAACAAGAAATGAAATTGTACTAGAGCAGCGAAAGCAGCCAGGCACGAACGATTTACAAACGTATCTTGGCGAACTTATCCTGATCGTTGGGAACGCTTCGTCTGCCATCGCGACTAGATGTGCTGCCACTCGCTGCGCCAAGACGTCGACGAGAAGGTTGATATATACTCAAAATACTGATGATCCACGATGGATTTTCAAGTCAAACATACTAGATGAACGGCGCGTTGCAGTGTCAACACTTGACGAGCATTTTATACTTCCATGTATGACCGTCGCAAGCGTATCTTGCAGAGAGCACGAGTTTCAAGAGGCGTCCCGAATAGGATGGAAAAATCATGATTTGATTCACAAGATAAGAATACCTCGCGTGCTCGATTATAAGTGTCAATGACTATTCTACAGTTCGTGTACATACTTTATTTTCTAAATAATTCTTTGAATATCTCATTCCAATTCAGTCCATTTTTCATTAGGTCCTTGTCGTGATTTTGTGAATTTCTCATATGGTTGTTGTAAGGAAATAAACGATTAAAATTTTTATACAATTATTATAAAAATCCTCAAGGAGTTTGCAATTTTGAGGGGGTGTTCTTAAATCTATAGGAGTGTGTAGCTTGGAACATCATCAGCAGCTATCTTGACTAGACACATTGAATGGATTCAAGAGCGCCTCTTCAACATTTTATTAGTCCATTTTCTTGTGAAACATGTATAAGAAAATTATAAAATTATGATAAGAATATTGTGGAGAACAGCCTCCATTGTTCAAAAATTATACAAAAGATCGATCTTTGAGTAAATACAGTGGAATTGGAAGAACGAAGATTACAAAAAAAAAGCAGTGGAAACTGTTGCTTTCACTGCTGAATTATATGAACTAATTCCAAAACTGCCTGATGAGTCCAGTAAATCTTGTTGGCGAAAGTACGTTGCAAATTATGTGGTGGAGTTTATAATCTTCATTCTCCACATTGCAGTGGATTGGCGCTCAAAGATCGACCTTTTGTCTAATTTATAACAAGAACCTTATGAATATTTTTCATGTATAATAAAATATATTAAAAAAAATTTCATATATCATTCAAAAATAATTTAAAGCTATATAGTAGTCAGTAATTACAGTAGTTCCAATCACATTGCATCACTCACTGCAATCCATCTCATTCGAAATTCTGAAGGTAGATCTAATTTGATTAATTAGCGATACTGATAAATTTATTCCGTTTGATCCTTCCATATCTCAGTCTCTTGGTTATCTTTATCTTTCTTTAGCGACGCAGTCATTTTCTTATTCTTATACACTTTTTTCACTCAGGGATTCAAAAAGATACTTACAACGCATGAGACGATTATCAGATGCAAAGCGATATTTTTTGTGACCTACTTTTCGCCTCGTTACCCATTCCGTAATTCATTTCGCTTGAGCTGGTTTTCTGTCATCCATTGAAATGAATGAAACCCTTCCCGACCTGATTTTTCACTAACTACTACTGCGATTTTAAAACTTTAAAATACGTATCAATATTTACATTTTTTTCTACAATTCTAAATGTAATATACATACAAGCAAGACCAGCGAAAATATATGGAGGCGGAACCCTTACCGGCAACGGAGAAGCAATCTTCCATTAGGGCCCGTTCTAATCCGCCAAAGCCATTGTTGTTGGTGAGGCCTCTCTCCCCCGCCTCTCTATTTCTGGTGCAAGAGACTAGGGATTCAAGCCTGTCAAGCTTTACTTTTCTTATTTTTTTTTCTCGCCCCCTACCTCTGGTCCGAATTTGATTGGCATTTGAACTGAGTTTTTTATCATTGGAGCGGAAAATTATTACTCAGCAAAATAAATCGAAATGTCGATGTTATAACGTACTACGGAAAGAATATACCTTTGAATTCTATTCACCATTGCAATTTAAATTCTATTTCCAACTAAATTCAAGCTGTCTTTACAAGAATTTTTACGTTCTGGCACATATCGCTCATATTTGATCAGAATCCAGAACTTTACAGCTTTTCAATTTAGAATTACTCGTTTATATTATTAATTGTCTTTCAAAGCTGTCACAATCTGAATATTTACTTTAAAGTGAAATCTTGACAAATTAGAATTGTTATTACTAGGAAGTTATTTCAAGTGAATTTGAAATGTCACGAATCAACATTCAAGTCTCTTCATATTTTCATATGATTGTTCAGGTGACTGGATTCTCTAATTAATAACTCAATTTTTCATCGGTGAAATTAGTCATAATTGTATAACTGAATGACGCACTTGAATCATCTAGATTTAGAAGAGATACTTCCTCATCTTATGTTCAGAAGTGAATATTTTATGTTTTCTGGAACTCTTATTCCGTTATTATCCTCTCCTGTAATTTTTCGAAACAGATATATTTTTAGAAATATGTAAAACATGGAGAATATATGAAGTAACCTTTCTAAAGTATGAGCTCATCGTACATACATAGTCGATTCCGATGTATTCATGCACTTGTGCCGGTAAAATTTATCATAGCGAAACTTTCATGCCATAAATTGAAAATGCATCCTAGCAACTCGATCGCAATAAAAAAGCTCCTCCTTGCCTAAAGCAACTTTGCCTCCCTGCCTATACATACTCGTGGAATCTTCAAGAAATCGATGTGGACGCGAGATGGAAGAAAAATAGATTAAATGTTTTCCTTCCGAGAATAATCATCTCCATCTATCAACAGAGTGAGTGCTTATACGCGAAGGAACTCTATAGAGGCAGATTGACGTGGCATGATGAAAAAGTAGGGGAGAGAAAAATAAAGTAGCGAGCCGTGAGATAGTATGCCTGCTCGAAATTTTCGTCGGTGGTGGCGACGACGACGACGACAACGACGTTGCAATACGAAAACCCACCGTGAGCAAAAAATGCTAAGAGCATATTGCTGTTGTCGTCCTCCGACCACTACTGCTACCACCCCTAAACTTTTTTCGTTACGTTCTTTATGATCTGAAATGATCTACCGAAGATCGAACCACTCACTTTCTGCTTTTGGGCCAGAATGAACGGAAAGGATCGTACATGCGTTCACTTCAACGGAAAAAGTCACTGAATCTACGATAAGTCTAGAGAAATTGAGAGGATTATACACTTTTCAAGTTTATTTGAGATGTTATCTTTGATATAGAATAAGTTTGAAGTTAACTTCTTTTTTCATGTGAAATTTAATGTTTAAAAACTGATGTATAGTTGAAGTTATTTTTTTCCGTCAAAGTTACTACACTGAAAGAAGGTATCTCGAGGATACTCGGCTAAGGCAATTTAAATTTCCCATATCCTCCCATGTAAAAGAAGAGATTCCGCCAATCCAATAAAATCAATTTTTCAAAATCCCTCCATGCTTATGAATCATGAACTAAGCCCCTCTTTCTAAAATCGCCCCCCAGATAACCCGTGGAGCCACAAATAACGGCAAATCCTCGAATAAACGTCGATTTGTAGAGGGGTAAAAGTGAACCCGAGTTCTAAGTACTCTCTGTGGCCTCTTTTTCTGCGTACACAATTCAAATCCACGTTTTTTCGTCCCTAATTCATACTAATATATTCCCCTGAACCTACTTCGGCGAATATCTTGTTAATTGTGCAAAGGCTTCTCCGATTAGTTTTGAAGAATGAAGTCAACTCTTTCCTCCGTTAGAGGACAAATGAAAAAATTTAAATCTTGGGTGAATGACGCGTGTATTAGTTCATTCTCAACTTGGCGGTGAAGTCTTCGGTCGGTGATAAGGAACGGGTCGAGATCCCCGAAATTCGTCCTCTGGGCCTCTCTCTCTCTGACCGTCGTTCTGGCTAATGCCGCCTTTTGTCACGTACCAAGAGAAAGAGCGTGGATGGGTTGTGAGTACAAAGAAGTCTCTGCGTATAAGTGGACTCGAGTGAGAAATTTCATGTTCTGATGAGGATGGAGCAAGAGAAAGAAGAGGGAAAGCCTCGTTGACCGTAACACGTGTTAGGATCCAATCATCCTTTTCATGATCTTTCTGAGAATTCCTTGAGGATTTCTCCTTTACTCTCAGCTCACCTCATATGGCTATGCTTTTTTACTGCCCTCACTTTTTCAGCATATCACACTACTTCTAGACTCGTAAGCTTGGTACTAGCAAAAACTGTAGGTCATGCTAGTAGGATTTCATTACATTGTTATCAAAATCGACAAGGCGTTACTGATGGTTGATTATTACGAGTAGAATATATCACCATTCCTTTAATTTCTCATAATGAGCAAGTGATGATCAAATTATTTTGTTATTCAACTGATCTCCAATCAATTTTTGATAGCCTTTTTCTTGGGCCGTATACTAATATCATCAATAATTGCGTATTCGGAAAATTATCCGAAATTACTTTTAAACTGCTTATGATATCATTTTCTCATTTCTTTCGAAGTCACAAATAATAATGCAAATATTATCAAGAAACAATATTGCTGCTTCTATAAATTTTGATACAAATCGCAGGAGTGCAAATAGCACACTTGTCAGATATTTTCATTTGGGTCGGAGGAATGCAGCAGTTTTTTCTTTTTCTCAGATATTCCCACCACGTCACGAGTGGATGGAAAATGCCTTATCTCAGCACAATTTTTCCCACTTTTGTTCCCACGTTCATAACTCATCCACGGTTTCAATCCAAATCGACGTTTTAGTACATCCATATACTCTATCGAGCAAATTTTTTAAAAAATAAATTAAAACTCAATATTTAATAGTATTCACTATTCAGTAGTAGAAATACCATAACTAAGAAATAGTGTATATTCACTTGATGAAATAGAAAAATTTTTTCTGATGCTATTAGTACATTCATATCAATTCAACTATTCATCATTACAATTTAAATTTTTGTCAGTAGAATAAATTATATATATATGTGCTAATTTCTCTCTTCAGACATGGAAAAATTTGAGGTGGCTGAATTTTTTTTTCTACCACGAGTCCTACCAAATTACCGTAATCGGAAATTATTCTGACTTTTTGGTGACTTTAAGCCCAGGTTACAGGTGGTATAGTGGCCCTTCTATTTTTCGCATTTCAGAGGCATTTTTGACCTCAATTTACACCTATTATATAATCTCTAGATCAATAAGTAAATCGAACATTTTTTCCTGGATATTTTTTGAATTTTCTGAAAAAGAATATAGTAAGGTCATTGGAGCATTTTTTCGTGGACTATTTCACGCGCACGATTGAATCGATTACGATGAAATTTGGTAGGCATATTTGTGTATGGTCAGTTACGAGACCTATTGATTTTGGCGTCGATTGGATCTGATCTGTGCCCTCTGTGATCCAATTTACTTCGGGTTCATTATTGTTGTACGGATCACGTTTGAGGAAGTCATTGGATAATATTGATGATGAATTAATGACTGTTTTGTTTGTTATAATGTTTATTTCACTCGCTCCTCTTGGCATATACACTATAACTACTTCTGATAAACAGTGATGCATTATAAGATTGATCGATCGACAGTTTAAAACTATATATCAAACTTTCTTCACTTTATTATGACATTCATCTGCGTCCGAAACAAGAAAAAGTAAAGAAAACTTTGGACAATCGATAATGTCTAACTCGCTTACCAACTATGCAACCGAGCGACTATTTCTTTCCTAGCGTATAACACGAAAGTTACATGCTCGATGATCGATGGAATAATAAAAGTCCCGTCACCGTCTATTAATTCGTTCCCTAAGCTCACTCGCCTCTCACACATTTTCACACAGGAATAAAAAGTTGAAGAAGTTGCTCATACCCAGAGAAAATGACAAGGAAAAGAAGCAAAGAACGCTGGAAAAAATACTTTCAACTTCGTCTTCCGTGTTGCTATCGCAGCAGCCACAACTGCACCACAAGGAAGGTGAAAAATACAATCCACAAGTGCAACAAAGATGGTGATAATACAGTGCACGAACGAAGCGAGTTGTTTTGTCTCAAGCGTGGAATAATCAAAGCTTTGTAGGTCGTTAGCGCAAATGCGCCAGGCAAGACAGTGGTTTAAAGATAGAGGAAAAACGCGAGCTAGTGGAAGAGGGACGGGTTTATTGGGCGATTACAGGCCGAATGCGAGACGATTCCGTAGTGGAAGAAATAAACGGAGGCCAGTCGGAAATGTTACAAAAAGAGCCGGGCTTTGTTCTCTTTTTTCACACCGCTACACCTGATTGTAACAAGCGAACGATATTCTTTTTATTCGTAAAAGAAAAAAAATGTCAATATTCAATAACAGTAAATAGAGATTATGTCGCGGTAGATTTTGTCTTTTACACCTGAGCAGTAGTGATTGGAAAATCGCTGTCAACTAATTTGTTAGTGTTTTTTCAGAGAGGTTTCATGAACAGTGAGTTTTTTTGAAGGTTTCACAAATAAAGTTCAAACTCTCCCAAAATCGGCATTATAATCACACGCCCACACAAAAATACATACAGACATTCATACTAAGCAAAATTAATATGCTTTTTGAATATTCATAATATTGTTTCAATTTTTCATGAACTTTTAAAACGTGTTTTGCACTTAATCGGTCTCCAGCTCAATACTATATCAATAATGTGTCTGACTATAATCAAATGCCTCCACTTACAGTATCATCAATAGTGATTCAATTGTACACCATGATAAGCTTCGACCATGAATTCGATTAGGTCCTTATCGATCACGTTGGGAAAATTATTTAATAAAAGATTGTTACGAATAAGACGCATTCGTTATATTTTTCTGAAGTAAGTAATGTTACCAAGCTGGCCTACTCCATGCTTTCTGACGTCCACCTTTGCAGTCAGTTATAACTTCAATCGCGCGTCATACTAGCTCGGCGTTTTCAGTTTCGATTGGCCACAAACAAGAAACGGTAAACCATGCGTTTTGCGATACATTTACCGCAAAATTGCATGCATGCCACTTTGTCGAGTAGCGCGGCTCGCTCGAATGGAAAGTTTTATCGAGAATCCGCCTTTTTGCTGTTTCAGTGTCCTATCCTCGTCCTCCCACTCCGGTCGAGCGAGAAACTCGGCGAGTAAGTCGTCCGCGGGCCTCCCTAGATAAAAAGCTGCTGATCTCGGAGAGGAGGGGGGGCTTTTATTTCGCACCGCCGAGCCGCGAGAATGCGCTTCCACTGTCTAGCCTCCGCTACGAGTTTTCCTTTTTCTGGCGCGACGCGCTTGGATTCGCGCGGTGGAGCGTGAAATATCGAACACCACTCTCTTTCGCTCCTTATAATTGTTGCCGTGCTTCATGAGCTTCGTACAATGAACATTAATCTTAGTAGATGGAGGCTGATTCCTTGTTTTCGGGTACATTGAAAATATTTCCCAGATTCGAAGGCTTCTATTCACTGGGCGGTGTGACTCCGACTTCATATCTCATGCATTATATTGCGTGAAAAATTCATTTTGGATAATGGAAATGGCTGTGCCAAAAATAAATATTGAAAGATTCTGAAGGCTCTTAACTGAATATTCCATTGAATCAGTGCGTGAGGTCCTCCAATATGGAACTGTTTATGAGATAATTTTGCTAGAGGAAGTTGATGGATCCATTTGAAAAATAAAAGTGAGTGAGTAGAAGATTAATTGGTCATAAAATTTCAAGCGTATTCATTTACATATTTGTTTGCGTGCTTCTGCAAAATAAAAGTAGACACATGCAACTTTTCTCATCCCTGGTGGATCGATTTTTTTTACGATTTATACATGATTTTGGGAACCTTTTAAATATTAATATTATATAACATATAATATTATTGTCTGAAAAATCGACATGGCGAGTGCAAATGTTCACTCAGTATTATTGAAACAAAAAATATTGAAGTTTATAATAATGGGTTACACTAATTATATTGTTGGGATTAATATTGTAGTGCACACCCTCCATAATTCAAATATTCTATAAATGGTCGATCTTTGAGGGCCAATCCAGAGTGAAGTGGGTGATACATGGTACAATCTGTATACAAAACTATCAATGAAGTGACAGTAAACTATTCTTTGTCACCAGTTTTGAATAAATTCTTAGTATAAAATTCAAAGATCGACCATTTATACAATATTTATATTGTAGGGAGTTGACCGTTGTATCACCATATTTCAGAAGAGAAATTAATCTAGACTCGAGTATTAGAAAAAAAACATGAAAAAAAGTCTTCTTGACAAGCTTGTGGTGACGAATAGAGTGAAATTCCAGTAATTGTTAATTGTAAACTAGTATTTCAAGCATTTGCAATAGAATCTCAAAGAACTACTCTCTTTCCGTTACAGAGTTTTAAAAATTTAAAAAATCAACTCGCAGTATGAAAATCTGTTTACAGCGTTACATTGAATGACATTACTTTAAATACTATGCTCGGCAGGCAACATTCCTTGCAAGGCCGGAAAAAGTTCAAATACTGCAACTAAAACGGAAAAAGTACATCGAGCAGAGCGAGCAGGTTTCAAAAGGAAGATCCTTTGCGGACCGGAGTTTTCCATTAACTCGAGAAGAGCAGCTTTGCGTGGTGCATAACTAAGAGCGGCTCCGAGATGGAGAAAAATTGTCTCTAAACCTTCTGGGATTTTTAATAAAATCGCCCGAGTCGCACAATCCACTCGACTCTATATGTACACATTCCTGAAAAAAATATTTGCCGCAGCGGCAGCGTTGCGCGTAAAAGAACTACGGACTTTGACTCTCGGCAACCTCAATTCTTTGTCTCTCTCTCTCTCTCTCTTTCTCACTTCTGCGTATATATCGTTCCTTTTGCTCTGCCTTTCCCTTCGTCTTTTTCACTCCCGCAAGCGAGCCAGGCTTATGAAGTTTTATGGCTGAGCCCGGCAAGCGTCGGAGTAGAACTAAGAAAAAGGAGGCGAGTCAAGATAGAGCCGTGATATAGAGAAAGAAAGACGAAGATACAGAGATAAAAGAAATGCGTAAAACTAGTCGAAATAGAAGAGGGGTGGGAGGAAAAGAGGGAAAGAGTGAGAGAGAGAGAAAGAGTGAGGGAGAGAGAGAGAGAGAGAAGGCTGAGGAGAAGCAATCTATATCTCATACTCCCACAAAGAGAAATCGTGATCGCGTGACCTATTTATATGATAGCCTAACCTGCACTCGTTCTTTCGGCTTCTTTGGCTCTTTGATCTCTGAATTTGAAATTCAACGCGTTCATTGTCGATATGCGCGCATACTATTACAGCCACACACTACCGGAAATCGATAGCCTGACGTGGAGATACGGAAGATCGAGGAAAAGCCTTGTAGATTCGGATGAGAACTTGACGCGAGACATGAATTTGCACCAATATTAGTCGAATCGGCGATGAACGGTCCGAGTCGAAGAGCCGAATTTCCAAAATTATCCCCCGAGAATTTGATGGAAGTCACCTCAATCTCGCCAAATCCAGGCCATGCAAATATTGTTTTTCTCATGCATATCGCTCGGGACAATCTAGCGGGACGTCAAACCGGGCAAATCCGTCGCCCGACCCAATATACGCCGACATCTCGTCCCGAGGATTACTCCGTATTTGAGTAAGCATCAATGATTGTATTGCGCGAACTCCAACACGAGCAGACAACTCATCACGCTTCCCATTTGCGGTAGGCAATCATAAATGGCCGAGGGCTAAGACGGCACCCTCACCTACCACCTCCCCCACCCCTTCCGCCCCCGGAAAAACACGAGCCGCGCGAGACAAAACCGAGCAGGCAATCAGCAGTCGCGTGCATGCACCCGGCGAAAATTAAAACGAAGCGGCCGCACTTCGGCGGTGAGGCCTGATTGAAATCTGTCGCGCCCCAGGGCCGTTTTCAGCTGATTTGGCCTACCGCCGCTCGCCGTTTAATCGCACCCGCGGCGCGTCTACCCACCCCGACATGCGTGCTCGATCGATGGGACGCTGACTTTTGCTGATGGGATTGTTATAGAGTTAGTCAAAAATCTACTTGCTCACGGTAGAGCCATTACTTATTCCATCAAACCGACAGTAATTTCACAAAATTCAATACAAGAACGTTAATTATTATTATTATTATTATCATTATCATCATAATTATTGGTATTATTAATTATTTTCTATTATTGAAAAATTTCTCCTCAGAAAAAATTTTTGAAAAATAATTATACATTCTTTATCGAATTATAACGACGATGTATATTGTAAGAATATTTCAGAGAATTTGAATTTCAGCATGTCCTTTTCTGTTTTGGTAACGATTGTAATGTGAGATAATAGCAGATTTTACAACTAATGAGCGAGACTAATGACTTTATCATTAGTTTGAAGCCACCTTCGTTTCGTTCGGTTGTCATTTTTTTTTATCAGATGTAGCTGTGTTATAAATCTTCCCTGGAAAGTTCTCCAACTCTGAAAGGTAATATGTTGCTCTATACTTCATTGGAACTCTACAACAATTGTGCTTTAACAAATTCGGAAGAATTTATTGAACGTGATCATCTCAATATTTTGAAAGGATGTAAAACAATAACGATAGGAAATAAGAATTTTCTAATAAAGTAAATGCAATGAAAGATTCAATGGAATGTTGAAGTAATGGATAGGAGTTCAGTATTAAAGTTTTCGTCCCAGCGGCAGTAAAGTGCCTACTTTGCGTCCTGGCGTTTGCAAAGAATGGCACTTTTCTGCCGCGGGGTACGAAAAATAGTATATGCACCTCGCTCATCTAGGCTATTTCGGCACGCGCAAACTTGCAATCCTCGCTGCGCTCGGATCGCAAACGTTTTTCGTGCCGAAATCGCCTAACCTCGCTCGGGTGCATAATATACTATTTTTGCTTTGCAAGCACGAGAATTCTCATGTGGCACACTGAATATGAAAAAGTTGTATGGTGTAAATGGTGTCGAAATAGATCAATAAGTTCTCGGCTGAACTTACACGCGGAAGATGGTCTCATTCGCTTCTGCCATTTACACCATACAACTTTTTCATATTCAGTGTGCCACATGAGACTTCTCGTGTATATATATATATTTATAAAAGCAAATTACTAGTTCGATTATGATCTGGTGAGCTGGAGAACGTATTAGTTAGGATACCGAAAGACCAGAAACTAGTTATCAATTTATTACATGTCGTTCCCTCTGCATTCTCTTACCCTGGTAGAAACGTTAAGCATTTATTAGCTAAGAATTGGTTAGTGTTAATATCCTTAGCTGGATTCTTGTTAAAGTAGTAGCTTAAAATACTGCCAAGATCTTGGTAATGAAGGGACGGATTCTAAGCATAAAATACTGTTAATATCCCGCTAACGAAGAGATTCGGATAACTTTTAGCTAATGATTTCAGCCAGTTCTTACTTAACTGGTATTATGTTAACGGCAAGAAATGCTTAATTTTCTACCAGGGTAGTCGAATCAAATTGCAAAAGTAAGTGGGACGCACCAAGGTCGTTCAATAGGCCTCTCGGCTGAAACAGAAATCAATTAGTGGCGGCGGCATAAATAATCACGAAGCCGCGAGAATCACATGCGAGCCGTCTAATTAAAGTAGCTCGCGGTCTGTGTTACCCGTTGCGTTCGTGCATTAATCAAAGTAGAAGCGTCGCGCCGGGAGTCTTTGAGGTCGCTTGCGGCTTCGAATCTTATGAGCGATCCGCCCCACATGCTTTTGCGCGCGTGAGCAGCAGCAGCAGCAGCAAGCCCTGCACGTGCGCCAAGAAAATGCGAATATTCGGTGAGCAGCAGCCAGCATCTGGGTCACAAAGCTCTTCGGTCAGTGGGTCCACATTTTAACCAGATAAACAACGATATTTCACGCGCCTAGAGAATGTGGTGCCAAATCTAGGGATCGGGATGATGCCTTTTCGTAGTCGATACTTCAAAGAATACCCGGTGTTCGCTGTAGTTACTTGGTTCTTCATTGATTTGACAAGTCCTTTGATCCATATTATTCGTCTATTTCAATTTGAATAGTTTTAGCTAATTTTTTACGTGAACTATCGGGAGGTTGTATTCTGTTTGGGCGTGATTTGATCTGAAATTACGCGCTTCATATTATTTATTTCGTTTACTTTGAATCATCCAAATGAAAATTCTACCCTCTTAGTTATTGTACCAAGAATTTGCATAATAACACATGCATTTCAGTTTGATTCATTGAATGATTTGGAATTTATCAATATCACTAGTAGTTGCTTATTAATTCAATGTTATTCACATAATAAGTTTATAATTGGGGAAAACTGCTCTCATTTGAAACCTATTCATGAGAAAAATAATAAAATAAATGGTAGAACTTCTTCTAATGCAAGTATTGATAATAATAATCTCTTGACATAGCCAGAGGCGATCAACACCTCTGTAGATCATTACTTTCCATTTCTTTCAAGTTGAATAATACATTATCCATACCAGATATCATTCTCAAAAAAATTCGTCATAACCTCTCGAATCTTTCTTATAGAATCTGTTCTATAACGATAGAACTGTAAACTAACTCAATATAAAACTCGATCTCGTGTGTGAAGTTTTCAAACTAGCTTTTCTAGCAAGTAATTTCATTTTTGAGTTCAGAAATAGTTAAATGCATTTACTCCAAGTTCTTCTAAGAATAAAATAGCAAGGGACACTGTCCAGAACTTAAGCCTCAGGGGTACAATCGATCTCGATGGTAAAAGTTTTGCAACTACGATACTATCAGCTTACTAGGAGAGTGAACAATCTTTGGGTCACCGATCATGATGAAACTTTGTAAGATGGTTCATGGGTATCTTAATAGCTTACATTTATAGCAATAAAACGTTTTGATTATCCGAAAATATTTCGATAATTTATCCGATTTCATGCATTTACAGAATATCTGTATATGCAAGAAGTCTTGACAGCAATATGCTGTTTAACTGCAAATAAAAAATTATTCATCGAATATCTCTGAAAAATCAGAAAGTTTGTCTGTATCGCTTGATATATAAGTAATTTGGGTACCCAAGAACCAGCTCACATAATTTCATCATGATTGGTTTTTTTGTCTATAGTTCCCATGAATAAAGAGTGCAACCATTGATATTTTCCATTTAAATTACGATGAAGTACGCCCGAGTTCCATTCAGGAATTCCAAACACAGTTATGTACTTCTAACAAAATATGCAGTGTGTATATAGAAATTTCTCTTAGTTAGGTTTCAAGCTTGTTAAATTCGAAATCGTAATAAACCTACCCAATTTGGATAGCATGCCTGCAGGCGTGTTGACATGCTGATTCTTCCTTCTTTTTAATCTGAGAAAACGAGGAGGTAGAGAAAGGAGTGCAAATGTGAAGGAGAAATGAGAAAATGAACTCAGCAAAAAAGTCAGAAAATTCAATGTGGGTCACGTGGTCAAAGTCTTGGTGAGAGGATTTTCACATCCCTAAAGATACGCGTGTTTTCAAATATTCATCCAATTAGGGTAGCAAAAAAGAAGAGGCGAGAGACTGACTGTTTACTTTTTCACGTACTTGGGCGACATGAAATTCAATTCAGGACAAAAATGACGAGGGCGTTTTGAATATGGAAATCATAAAGCCACTGCAGAGCTGAGAGTGGAATTGAAAACAACTTCGTGGATAGACAATATGATTAATACTCTTAGAAGAAGTTTTTTGATAGTGCAGTAAGTGACTCATACAAAGAGTAACTGATTTTATGAAAGAATCTTAACATTCTTAACAAATATTTGGCGTGTGCAGTGTTTTCAAATAGTGGTGAGATACTCACCTTCTTATTTGATATTTTTATTTAATTTCATTTGATTTTATCAAGCTATTTTATTCATTTTAAATTGGCCAGATTAGGCATTCCGGCTGTCACAATTTTAAATTATCGTATGTTTATAATTACGAATAGATATAACGGATTCATATTTTCCCCATCGACTACACTTCATTCGTACACCTCTCATCAACGAAAATGTGGTCGTACGTACACGTATTAAGATTCGTTAGACGTATCGAGGATATTTTTGATGTCATTTCCAGGTACTCCAGATTGATCTCATTTCTTGCTTCAGAATCTTATTCCAGACCTTTCAGAACTTTCAGACCTTGAAAGAAAAGGAAAAAAACGCTCGGAGGATATCAAGAAGGAAGCTCACGAAGCAGTGTTGCAGGAATGGCAGATAGTATAGGATGCGTATCCGAAGGGGAGATAGACGCACACTCTCATACGAAACATCAAAGAGTGGACGGGACGCCAACGCGGCAGGCTTGATTACCGAGTGACTCAAGCGCTCTGTGAGGATGGCCTCTTTGGTGCATATCTACAAAAGCGCAGGAAGTGAAGTGATCTGAAAAGTCACTGTCTGTCTGACTATGCTTCTGACTGCGACGATGCTAATCATGCGATTTTCACCTGTTCGGCCAATGAGACCGACCAGGTGTCGATATTATTAGATATTGGTGTACCCCTACAGTCCAAAACATTAGTTTCTACCATGCTTCAGAGACAAGGAAACTGGGCCAAGTTTTTGCCCTGCCTCAGGCGTATGATCAAGAATAAAGAAGAGACAGACAATCACAAGAAAAGACTTGTGCAGGAAGAGCTAAAATCGACTGGTTCGCATCCCTAATCCATTGAGTTCATAGCTGGAAGGGCGAAATCATTGACGACGTGGAGAGTAAGCAAGAGATGGGATAAGTTCTAGTTGTTAAACGGGTAGAGATTTGGAAAGAAAAACTCAACCAAAGAGAGAGAAAATCGATAAGCTCGAACCCCTAATCCCTCTCTAATTAGCTGGATAGAGGGGGTGGTAAAGTAGGGCCTCATCGACAACGGTGAATCAAACGGATCAGAACCCACGGAAGGAATGCTCACGCAGTGCCGGTGGAGTTGCCATCCCATACGGCCCCACAGATCTTATTAAGGGGTTTTGTGGAATAGTGGTTGGAATTTCCTGAAATTTTATGAAAGTTTGTAGGACAACTTATTTAAAAGATATAACATTTTATCCGAGTTCTGATCTCATTAAAAACTGATTTCATGTACAACTTGGGATTTCAGAAAGGTACTCTTCTTTCATTTGAATCTCGACATACATCTCGACACTAGAAAAAAAGATGAACTAGGCACGGGTGAGGTTTGCCGCCCGAGCGAAGCGAGCTCGCTCATCTAGGCTATTTGGGCACGAATAAACTTGCAAAGCATTTTGCGTGTCGAAATCGCCTAACTTCACTCACGTGTATAGTATACCAATTCGCCAACGTATTTCGAAACAAGTTTGATCAAAGTGTTGTGGGATCTAGAATGATCAATTACTCATGTCTTTCAAGCATTTTGTGAATGCAGTTGAAAGCGTATTTTGTGGTTAAATGAAAGAAAAAATCGGATTCATGTTTCACAAACAAGCAGCAATATACTGAACATCTGTCGAAATGACAAGTTTTTATTCTACGGAGGAGTCAGAATCACGGGGTATCAGAGTACGCGGAGCATCAATTTAATGAATGGGTTATAAGTGGGGTAATGATGATACGATTTAATGATCAAACACATCTCAAGGCTCAGTCAGTGAATAAGTAAATCTCAATACACGCACAAAAACGTGACATGGTACATCCATAATTCTGCGCGTGTTTCCGCTCGTTGTTGGTTCTTCCTTCCCCATTCAGCTCGGTTTTCAAAAGCGGTGCCGTACTCGGGTCAGCAGCCTGGAGGATACTTTTTTCGCGCTCGTCGTCTTGTACTTTTATCGCTTCCTTACTCGGCTTGACAGAGAAGGCAAGTGTGCGCAGACGAAGTTTTTTCGTATAAGAAAGGGCAAGCGGGTTTTAATTAATTTACCAGCTAATTAATTTCCATCCGAGGTATACATCCCCGAAGAAAAACAATGCGACAGAGAGGGAGGAGAAAATGAGGCTGACTTGAGTTTATTGCCTTGCTTTATTAGGTTGTTCATAAAGATAGAATTACGAAAGGCACGCCACAGCGAGTTGGCTCTTTCTCTTTTTTTTCTCTCTCACTCTCCCACACTCACACTCCCGGCACTTTATGTATTTAGATTCGCCCAGCAGGTATTTTCCCCTGTTATGAATCTTAATTAACTTTAATTACAAGTGTCCCAGTGCCTACGGGGACGTGAAAATGTACGCGCATTCTGTCACGTGGTGGACACCAACATTGTTATTTTTGATGGGTGAATTTCAAAATACTACACTTGAAAATTTCTCAGCTTTCAAACTCGAAGTCATGTCATTATGAAATTGAAATTTAATGAGAAATATTAATTGGACATTGTTGGTAATTTATATTGTATTATTCATCGGGGGAAATTGTTTTCAATTCATGTACCGATCTCATAACGAATGAGCAAAAGTAGAAAGGCATATGTTGAATACTTTAAAACTTGAACCTTGGGAAAATTTCCGATTTCCAACAAAAAAAGAAGACATAAAAGAAGGCAATGACATTTTATTTCCAACCTACGTAACGTATTGTTACATTGAAATAAGTCTCTCGGTTTTGAGCTACCTATATTAACGAGAAATATATACGCAGATAAAAGTCCTTGCTAAGCCACGACTGAAAAACATAACCGAACTTTTTTCTGCACCTTGTAGTAGACCTTGGAGTTGTCACCACTCGCGGTGGAAAACTCGCTCTTAGCGCGATGTAAGTACTGATCGATGTCAGGTGGGCGTTATTGGATACCCGTACTTTGTTACTAGCATTATGTCGACAAGTTGAACGTCCAATAGTGCCACTCTTCGCGGGAGTTCGGAAAATGCTACTTCTCGCGCGAATCGTGGATGAATCAGCATACTCGAGCTCACCAATCCTCGATTTCAATAAATAGAAAGAGATAACATTGAAAGTTTCTAAAAAATAAATAACATTGTCTCCGTGGTATTTTTCTTGAACCTTATATACATTCAATGGGAGATGTTGGTTTATTCAGTTGACATGGACATGCACGAGTGTTAACAGCCTCATACTCGAGTGCTATTGCTGGCAGAGTAGACAGTGGCACCGATCCCTCCGTCTCGCGCTTGTCTTTCGTTGGCTTTTGAAAGCGCGGGAGTTGTTCCGGGAGAAAAGGAGCGCGAGTCTTTATCGTTATCGCTTCTTTTATTTCCCCCATTACTCGGTCTCGGGGAATGGATACGCGCGAGTGGACGCGTTACAGTCCCGCAGTGTCGCGCGCGTCGCCTCGCTAACGTCGCTCCTATTGTTATCATTCGCTACTCCTGGCATTCCGTCTGGATGGCATGACATCGTGCGGAATGTCGAGCCAACTAGCGCACTTTCTTCTACTGTTGCTTTGATTCTTCGACTCTTTCGGTGTATTTTCATTCGAACCCTTTGCTTGCATCATGTGTATGCTCGTAACGAGCTCCACGCCACCTACATGAAGGACTCTGTAGCTGCGACCAAGTGTGTATATAACATTTTATATATATTTTGGCTGTCAAGGGTGGCATGGCGCGGTACCGTATAACCGTTTAAGCATTCTGAATTATATACGATTGCAGAAATAAATTTTTTATTGTAGTCTGTTCTTTCCAGATAACAGGAACTTGGGCATCACGTAATCCTTTACGCTCTTTATCCATTATTAACTGGGAAATAATCCAAAATTACTATTCACTAGATTGATTCTCTTAAACTTTTTTTTGCATCTTTTGACGTGCCAAAGTCAATCTCAAAAAGTTTGTTATATATTCAGGTGTCATAAAACATCTATTAATTCTCCGTAACAAAATATGTTTTTGAAAGTTAGTATATCTTTATCTGCAGATTATTAAAATGAAAGTCCTGATATTCAAATCGAAAGTTCGAGCTTCACCCTGTTACAATTATTGTTGTTTAAAAATCAATGGGATTTCATCGAAATAATATAAATCGAACTAGTTAGATCATGCTGAAGATTATAAAGAAATTCGAAATCTAAAAAAGTGAAATTGAAAAAAAAAGTACTCGAAAATATTTTTGAATGTCCCTCATTGAAATCGAACGCCGAGAACCGGAAGAGTTAGCCGCAAATGTCATCCGGCCCTTCGAGTCTCGGTCACTTTCCCTATCTTTGTCGAGGTTTCTTCCTATCGCTCTCTGAAAAGGCAGTGTTCCACTGAGCTCTGCTTCAATGCAGGCAGATCTTTCCACCTCAATCGGAAACTTGTTTAAAACTGGTGAATCTTATTCATTTAATAATCTCAGTGATTACTCTTCAATATGACATTAGTGTGACTGGGATTCACTTGGGAGTTCAAACTTCCTACCCCAAACAAATTTTCAAAAGAAGTTGGAAGCCCCTCCGATTTTACATAGAAGTCCAAACTCATTATCTGGGTCGGGTTCAGTCATTGATTCTTTTAATATCACGCGAAAGCTTGTATCTTCGACGACAAAAATTTAAATTCTTTTTGGACAATATATGAATTTCATATAATCACTGCTTCTTAAGCATTCAAGCATTCAATCTTATGTTACCCCTCTCAAAGAAAGTTTGAAATGTTTAAATAAGTTTCGACTTTTTCTGAAACATACTTCGCTCTCGAATTCCGAACCTATCGTATGTTTCGCACGCGTAAACATACGATACATAATTCTGTTATTATTATTTTTATTATTATTATTATTATTATTATTAGCATTATTATTATTTTTACTCTGTATGCATTGGTATATTCTTGCAATTAGACACAGTGTGATTTTTCCGTTATAAAAAATGTGTACATTGTCAATTTCAATACTGTAAAAAATTCAAGTTCGTGGTCTACTATTAGAATACTTTTTCGTGCATGAATGCCGCCCAACCTCATCTTCAATTTCATCACTATTTAACCCACTTCGAAGATGTCTTCGCCCCAACGCGAGCTTGAGATTATATTAGACGTGAGAAACAACAAAAGCGAAGAGAAAGCTAGCCAGTGGCACAGACAGAAAGGAAGAGAGACGCAGTTTGCGCGAGAAAGAAGCAATAAGTGTGGATATAAGAGGAGCAAGAGAAACAGTCGCAAGGCAAAGTATCTTTCACACTCTCACTCTCCCCTTTATTTCGGCTTTTTCATTTCTCTCTTTTCTCCCTGTGTGTGCTGGGGAGCAACAGAGATGGGCAGTGACATAATTTTGTTCGAGATAGTAGTGTCGGGCTTGCTCTAACTTCCTGTCTCCGCTGATCCTCTCCTCCCTTGGTCTCCTTCTTTATTTCCCATGGAGTGGTGCGTGAAAGCAGCGGCGCTCGTTCTACTACTTCAACTCCCGGAAGACCAGACCGCGCTGCCAATATTGCTCGCGTCCATCCTGCGTCGATACGGGAATATCAAAAAATCATCGAGCTCCAGAGTGCTTTACGCTTCTTTTTGATCGGTTTGCTTTTCGAACATTGGAGCACAACATCACAAAAGGAGCCTTGCGTTCGTGTGTAACGATTTTTCTACCGGATCCAACTTGAACCAGAGTGTCAGACTAGGGCAAAATTGTACAGGCGTCCTGGTTTTTGAGAGTTTTTGGTATGAATATTTCAAGTTTCTATTCGTTATAAACTACATCCTCGCTGCTGTATGGTAAATATCATGGAAACAACATTTACAGAGGTTCTTGTTGTTAGATATTAAAACTCTTCATTTGGTTTCAAGTCATCTGGTACTGAATTGCCGAAACAGTCTAGTTGTACATAATTCGTGAACCAATACAATCTGGATACTAACAGGGGGATCGCCATGATTGATTTCCGTTCTTTGTAGGTAATTAATTCAGAAAAATAGTAATACTCAACTTTGAATAAAAATGGCACTTTTATTTTCTTGATTACTTAATGCATTAATAAAGGAACTCGGTCAATATATTTCTCAGTTGATATTTATTTCCAATTATAACTTTAATTTTCCTACTACGAATAAAATTGAATATCTACGATAGCAGAAATGATAATATCCTTCAAAAATTGCTAAAAGATAGAATTAATTCTTGAAGCTAATAGATAAGACAGATAATTCAATGACTCTCAAAATTGAATGGAAAGAAATTCAAGGTGTTATTTCACACTAGTTAATAGCAATATCTCACGTAAACGATGTGGATTAATACTTTAGAGATGAAAGATACAGAATTAATGATACAGGAATGCAATCCATCTTCTGTAAGAGTACTCGTCGAAGAGCTCAAACATAAAAAGAGTGAATTTAAATATGAAAAACGATGAATCTCCCGAGTCAATTGACTCGTTAACGAGAAGACATCAGCTACTCAAATGAGTGATTTCTGTGCGGGATCTTATTAAACTCGGAGAAAGTACTAACGGAATCTCTCTCTCAAGAAGATGAAGAAAAAATCCGTAAGGGCAAGAAACGAGGAATATATTTTTTTTTGTCAATAGTCTTCGTTAGCTTTTTACAAGAGTTACTCCGGCAGCGTAAGCTGGTCTCTCTGCTTGGGGCTCAATCCCTGCCTACTTCTTTTTTCCCTTCTTGTCACTCCTTTTTTCCTTGTCCAAGTCAGTGTCAACGGCCGCGGCCACTGGATCCGACGACACGGAAAAGCCATTCTTCCGACGAGTGAAACGGAAACGTCGGCGACGACTCGAAGAATCCACGAGCAAGCCAAGCCGACGGTCTGAAAAGAACGACTGGAATCTATGGACAGGGGAGCCAGTAAAAGGCGAGATTTTTATGTAGGGAAGATGCGTTGAATAGGGGTGAAAGAATAGAACAGGAAAGGTGAGGTCCCGTACCGCAGAGGATTCGCTTTGATTCAAGTTCCTGCCAACAAGTGCACATCTTATGTACGGCTAGTCATGATTACAGAAATACACGTATTATTACTGGTTAGATGGAAACAAGCTATGAAGTCCATGAAATGATGCCAATAATAGTTGTGTGAAAGGTAATTGTCACAGAACATATCTTTGTATCTGACTTCAACAGATGTTTTTGCTATACAAGCATCTCGCGATTCGGTCAATAGGGTAGAAGAGGTTTTCACAACACCTAGTTTTTTCATGCTCATTACATTGAATTTGAGAAAAAACATTCACTTCTCTTTTTACAAATCAAAATGTGGCAATGAAAAGGATAATTGTTGCTGCGCAGTCATACGGGAAGCCATTCAGTCAAATATATCATTATTGATTTTATACATGATCAGCATATTTACATTGTGGGGCATCCATATATGCAGATATACTATAAGTATAGATCCAATGATTCGAGATTAATTGACAGATTATTTCTGAGCAATTGAAACGTTAGACTATAAATGGATGGCTTACCAAGGTATCCAAAAAGCATTTTCGACAATTTCGTTATAATTAGTCACCCAAAGTTTACAACGTATCCTACAGTTCTTTTCGAAAGATTCTCGTCATACATTCAACCAATCACATTTCAAACTTTACCAGCCTAATCAATATTTCTCATATTCACCATTGCAGCCAACCAAACTTGAACACTGCGTCCCTGTACAGTAGGTACATACACAAATTCCATTACATGTTTTCAACCATCCATGTAGCTTGTCTTGGCAAAATAAAGACATCTCCCTCCCTCCCTGCCTACCCTTCCCCCCTCCCCTCATTGCCTCTCTCACTATGATCCAAGAAGCTCGTTGGGGCCGCATCGAGTGCAGCAAAGGCGACCGCAAGTCGACGCAATAAGCCTCTTCCACACCCACTCCCCGGGATCTCTCCCACTTTGGAACGAACTTGAGACCGCACCACAAGCCATCAACGTTATTGCGGAACCTTTGCCTGGCTGCCGCTCACTACGCATCTCATCTGCTCACCAATAGTCCCTGGATGTGTTTTCTCAAAAGCTCCATCGAACACACGCCCTCGTGTCAGACAGCTTCCCCGAGATTATCATATCGATCAATAGCTTAATCTGCTGACTTCCATGTGTGTGCATGTTTCTCAATCATCGCTTCGTCGTAATGCTGACTTTTTACATTTTTTGTTGTTATTTTCGTTATTATAATGTATATTATAATGTTTCGATGCTGCTGATCCTGCTAGTTTACTGTTGATGTCTAGCCGAGAACGTTCTATTCCTTTCTGTTCTGGATTTTTAACTGATATGAGAGGTGCAACGGCAGATAGGAGAAAGGAAGTGAAAAGAAATTTGAGAAACAAATCTTGAATACGGTGATTGTTCTGTTTGCATTCTGCAGCTCTCTCTCTCTCTCTCTCTCTCTCTCTCTCTCTCTCTCTCTCTCTCCTCTTTCTTTATTATCCTGTTAAGGAAGGAGCGCTCCGTGAAAAGGATGCAATTAAACTTTATTGCCATGCCTCTTTTTTTCGATCTTGTACTCCACTGTACTATGTTCTTTCTCCTTTTGGCTTGCGAGTGCAATTTTTGCGTTTGAATATGCATGAATGCGTCTACGGTTTGATACTGTACTATGCATGCTTGAAATGCACAACTCTGATTGATGGTGATATTTTATCTATCTACAGAAAATTATAATTAATCCCACGATCCTACTAATACGCCGAAATGTTGGTGCATGCGTGATTTAATGATTATAAGCTCCGGTTTTGGAAAATCGACTATTTAATATGATAGAAATAGCTGTAAATTGTAAATGAATTACATTTACGTTGAACAGTTGTCAAACTAGATTCATAAAATTTTAAAGGGGAGTCGAGCGAGATAAACGACAATTTATTCATGGTGACATTACGTTACAACTACTTAGTTATGCACTCGATTTAAGATTGATGAATATGTTTTAACCCACATTGCATTGCAAGCCTTCAATCCTCATTTCCATGATGATCCAAATAGATTAAAATATTTAGAAATGTGTTTCTATATATTTTACTCTAATATCCTTGAGTCCAATAAAATAATTTTTTCGGTCAACTAAAAATTAGTAGTGGTCAAAAAGTTATTAAAGATAACCGTTTTACAGACAGTTATGTGATTTGAAAGTGACTGAACTTTGTTCTATTGAATTTACGAGTTCACCGAGCTATACGCCGATATTCAGAGAATTTCTCGATATTGACGTCAAACGGAAGCATACTTCACTTCACTATTTCAATGAAAAATATCCAAGTCAAACATAACTTCCCTAATGCAAAATTACGATACTGCAGCATCAAAGTGATTGAACGCGAGTATGGAAAAACGATGTAAATTACTTAGCCCTACATCAGCAATACATTCACGTTCGCAAAAAAACAAATATTTATTGCAGTAACGGAATGAACCGAATACCGAATGACCGACGCATTTATCGTTATTCTACGATTGCATCGTCAAACATCTCGAAATAACGCGCTCAGCTACGAGAATTGAATTGAAAAGCAGATACATCGTGACATTCGGCGAATATAAAAATCATCAGTTATATACGACTGGGGTGGCGTGACGATGCACACTAGTCGCCCGATTCGAATCGACCTCAAACTGCTTCCCATCTGGCTCATACACGTAGACGACGATGCTAACCATCGCTTTCACTGCTGCATAAATCTTGGCTACCTCTCTCACTTTATTTTGTCGAGCTCCGGTTGTTGGTGAAATAGTCTATGCCGTTTATGTGACATTTCACAATTAACTATCTAAATAACTGAAGTTATTCTGACAGTCAGTAAAGTTTTATTGAATTTTCTTTGTTATTTGTATCGTTAAAACTGCGATAACTTCAACAACATGAAACTATGTAAACAATTCAAAATATTTATTTAGTTAGAAATTATGAATTTGATAGAATAGAATCATAAGTATTTTTCCGTGCGTAAATATTTCTAGAGTAATACGATGTATACATCGCATTAGTCTATAATCCAACGTATTCTTTAGACCGTTAATTTACTCGTTCTCTTTATTCTCCTGTTCAAATCGTCCACTTCTCGTCATTCCCAACTTCCACTTCCTCTGCCTCTTTTTGAACGAATTCTCTTACTCGTTTGCTGCTGTGCATACTACTTTGTAACTTATCCACGCTGGCTTGGCTCGAGAAGATCCATCAACTGCATAAAAAATTCATAATCCCATGGTGTTGTAATGTTTACCGTGAATGCAAGCTCTGCGCTCCGGTCCGTATGCATAAAGAGCGACGGAATTCACGAAAGGTTGGCTCATTCTGCCTCCATTTTTCTGTTTGCACGCTTCCTCTTTTCTCGATTTCTTTTTGCCTCCGTTCATTTTTCAATTTCAAAATCGGTTCAAAGATTTAGAGTATTTTTATACTCTATATGTGCTGTTGAAATACGCAAAGCCTCTCGAATTTACTATTGATTGATTTTTGATGTCTCATAAAATCGCTACCATAACATTCGAATTGATTATCAACATATTTGTATTTCATGTGTCGAAAAAAAATAGTGGATCGGATCTTGCTAAAACTTTGTGAAATGGTCTTTGAGCAAACCCAAACAAGTCATGTATACAGTCACAAGGCCTAACGTTTCGTTTTCTTTGAAATATACATCAATTATTCTTAACTTTGTGCATATACAGTACATATCTGTATATACAGAAACCCATATAATTTGTGCTGAAGGAAATATACATCGATAATATATTTCATATCATTCCGATATTAGTTTGATTGAGTTGAAAATGAGTCCGCGCACCGGCCGTGTAAAGTTGTATCGTCGACTAGGCATCTTAATCAAAACCTGAACAAAGAGTCACAAGACGTTTCGTTTGATTTCAACATTATTTCTCAGTGGGCCACGAGAAAAATTCTAATTGTGGATGACAGTGGTTTTTCATTCAAAAGCTGATCTTATTCATGAATTTATTATTCCATATTCTGAAATTCTTCGGTCCCGATTTTGATATTTGACTTAAAATCATGAAACATTGAAAAATCATAGTCTATAAAGACAGCATAACTATTTCAAATATAAACCCGTGGAGATTTTTATCCAAATCCAATCACAACTTTCGTCTTTGCTCAGCCATTTGTCAGCAGAGCCGACAGCTGGTTTTGCAGCGAATTATTTGCCCGCGGTGCAGAGTGCAAGTACGTTTTTCACAGGACAGAGGTAAGGGGAGGAAGGCGAGGCTGCAGCAACGGGAACGGCGATAGATCTCGACGGCAGCGGCTGCACTCGTCGACGCAGAGCTCGTGATTTAGCGCTCGCCCTCTGTACTTATGATGGCGCACTGACCAAACTGATTTTACCGTTCACTGGGGATGGTCCAGTCGTTTTTGCAACGAATGGCAAAAAATCACACGTTATTCGGCAACAGATGTTTGCAGATTGATCTCTTTCTCTCTCTCTCTCTCGCTCTCTTCACCCGTCTATTTGAACTCCAGAGACCGGAAAGCATTACACCATAACATCGACGGCTTATATCCATTAATCTTGATTTTTGTCCAACAAATAATATACAGTAATGAGTAATATCTGAATCTGAATTCATCTTCTCATTGGTAATCAGCTTGTTTTCTTGGCTAAGGGTCTTTGTCGACAAAAAACTTCACAGGAATCAAATCTTTTTGATCCCTCAGATGAAGAGATAATCTACACTGAGAGAACTTCGCGACAATAATCAGGGTATATCCCAATAAAATTGTATGATAAGCTCACTCGAAGATCACCACACATTTGGGTCTGCAACTTCACGAAAACTTTTGGATGTAATTTTTTGATACCTAAATAGATAATAGATAATATTTTCATAATCTGTGCATCGACAAATCTGCATGTGCGTACGTATGTATGGGACGCTATTTTGGCATGCGATAGCGGTGAAGAAATGGCCCGATTGTCTAATTTTGCGCATAAGTTTGTATTGACAATACGTGATCTGAGTTCAACTTTTAGAAGCAACCATTGTTCACTTCTTTAACGACCGTTGCTAACGTGTCCTGAGAAAGTTTCACATGAATCCTCATACACGCTCATTAGGACTTGAATACGTATGAACTTATCCAAGGTTGTAATTACTTATAAAACTTCCTACTTTGAGTGGAATGATTCACAAAAAATTTGAAGGATTCGATCATATTTCGGTAAGCTAAGTTCCGTGTGGAAAGTTGAAAATTTCACACATATTCAAACAACTGATTAAATTTTTATTTTGAGTGCCCTTCTTGAAATAATATCTTTTTAACCTCTATTGAAAGTGAAGAAAATGAACAGCAGAATTTAGAACTATTTCATCGAATTCCTTCAAACGATTTTGTACCTTGTTGGAGGGATTCGTTCAATGTTATAAAAATATTTCTACATAGAATATTTTTTCAACACAATCTCCCCTTGAAGAAATATCCTGCCAATCACCTGACAATCAACGGAGGTTTCGTATTCCGAATAATCTAAAGATTGCTAAATTTTCAATCATTGAAACTGACTTTTCTCTTACCATAATTTCTAATTTTTATGAGAATATCAGTAAATAAAATCTTATTGAATATCCAACACGTCACTTCGTTCATACTCTATTATATAGAACAATCGACAAACTTATTAGATGGCAGGGTTATTCGGTTATAATTAATTCCAAGAATTTATTCAAGATGATCAGTAAATTTTAATAATTGTAAAATTTTCGATATGATTCATCGTCTATACATCTGAATATACAATATACACATTATAGATTTTGTATTACTTTTGGGATGTCGACCATTTTCCAAAAATCGAAAATAAAAATTCATTATAACTAAGATGAGAAGTCAATACTTGTCATCTTTTAATTTAAGAACAATAGAAATTCATTATTCTGAGAATTTGAGTCCGGTTTTATCCTCAATCCATGGTATATATGGTTTAACTCGAGTGTAAACACCAGGATATGCATCAATGGCGCAGCCAATACCAAAAGATACAACTCCATATAATATGCCATCAATGGCAGCAGGGCCACCAGAATCTCCTTGGCAACTGTCTACTCCTTTCTCTCCCGCACAGAACATACCATCGGTTATTTTGATGTTTGGTCTGAGGAAATTCCAGAAATGAGGTCGTTTATAACTTTTTACACATTGTTCCTGAGGTGTTACTGGCACATTAGCTGCTTTGAGAACAGGCGATAGGTCATTCACGTTCACCTAAAATTAGATCGAAAGTATGACTACGATTAACCCAAGGTTTTTCATGCTGAATAAAGTATATCAAGATACAATAACATAGTACTCAATCTATCCTAAGCCATTTGCTCATACTAATGTCTCAATGATATTGACAAGAAGTTCGATGCATGATGTATGACATTGAAAAATTTATAATCACTAATCGATTAAGAAGTATATTGATACTTTTTAATTAGTTTGTATGATGAAAATTATCGTCACGTTAGAAAATTTCCACTTACATCATATTTTCCAAATCCAGTAATATAAAGTGTTTGTCCTGCTTCTGGGTCCTTATGTGCGAGTTTGATCTTGTTTTGATAACTATCAAACACAATACCACTCTCTATCTGTATAAAATATGTATAGTATAGAATCATAAAATTCCAATAATCCTCAAATGTTCTGTTTTCTTAACGATGTGCGTGAAGCGTCAATTTGTCTTCGCACAGCGTTATATATAATTTCAGAAACTCGTTCATCGAGAAAAATATTTAGCGCAGAGCGGTTTCATAATGTAGTGTCAATTAGTCATAAAATACCTTGATTATTCCAATATCATGTTCCATTGTCGCAGGGTTGTACTTTTCATGTGGAATGATTTTTTCAACGTTGTATCGTTTACCTTTATGTGGAAATGACGATCCAACAATGATTTGGTACGTTCTTCCTGTCTCTCTATAAAATTTATCAAGTAATTCAAAATTCTTATGATATTAAAAATTGTGGGGGAAAAATAATACTCACTGTAAGCAATGGGCAGCTGTAAGAATGATTTTTTTCGCAATGATTGATCCTCCACAGATTGTATAGCCATCAACAACTACTTGAGCCTATCATTGAGGAAAATAAATATCAATCGAGTAGATAGTTTTTTTTCGTTCCAGCGGCAGTAAAGTGCCTACTTTGCGTCCTGGCGTTTGCAAAGAATGGCACTTTTTTGCCGCAGGGTACGAAAAATAGCATATGCACCTCGCTCATCTAGGCTATTTCGGCTTGCACAAACCTACCACCGTCGCAAACGTTTTGCGTGCCGAAATCGCCTAACCTCGCTCAGGTGCATAATATACTATTTTATTACTCATCTATTCCAGGCGTACGCTGGCGTAGTGCGACCGTGAATAAATGGATATTTAAATGAATTTCTTAAGAATATAGGAATAAATATTGGACATTTCAACACAATTCTTACTTGATATCTTGCTGAAGTGATAGGAATCCTTCGTCCACCTATGATAGAATCTTTGTTATTTTGGTCGGATATGATGTCTTCAGGGGGCTGATCATCATCTGAATAGAAAATTTTGATTATTGATATCAGTCGATTCATTGAATGATTTAGAATAATAAAATTCGAATATTCACCTTCGGAATAACAATATACGCTGACAAAGAGAAGAGCGAGGTAAAGTAATTGTTTCATTTTGAAGATCTCAATATGACACTGCCTGTATATGAGAACGTTACCCAGAATCATTCGCTTATATATACATTTTTTTAATAAACTACGCGTGCTTTCAAAAGTCGTGGTGATGATAGTTTTGTCGGGATCATAAAATTATTTACCTTGCGGTACGTTCTTTGCGCCATGTTTATGTTCTAACACGTCATGATATTTCGATGGAACTCATTTCATATATACCTGCATACGGGCGATACTCTGTTCAATGAGAGAGGGCGGTACAAAAATTCCCAAGATTTTTTTATATATCCCACAGATCTCCATCATGTCTCTCGCAGAATTTTAACATTAGTTGCAAATGGATGAGTGAGTGTAATATCTGGTCGAGCGGCTTTGATGATCAACGTATTCATGATATAGTCGTGATCCAATGACGCTCCAGCTACAACACTTCATCCCTCATGCCACTCTGTAGCGCGCCGCTCTCGCAATTGAAATGGTATGGAAAGTGGGAGAAAATTCTATTATATCCCGAGTGCCAACAATTCCTACGTTGTATGCGGAAACGAACTTATACTTATGCCATACGTAGTCATGAGGAAATAAAAAATATAAGTAGTCTATCTTCTATAAGTAGTCATGAGGAAATAAAAAATATTATTTATTCTAAAAATCTTTAAGAATTTGATGCTTGGAAAATTAAGATGTGAGTTTTCATTTCTATGCAGTGTAAATAATGTACGTATGTTTTGGCACATGATAACTTCCGGAGAAATCATTCGATCTTCCTAAAATTTTGCATAGTCAGTAGTAATAAGATGTGAACCGAGCTTCATTAGTAACCGTTGTTTAGTTCTCTAGCAGCTGGCCTGGAAAAGCTCCCGTGTCCTGAAAAAGTTTCTCAAAATCTCTATGAACCCTCATTAAGATTTGACTTATGTAGATCGACATAAAAAATGTCAACATATGTTTCTCTGAAAACCTGACCTGCATGTTCTAGAGTAAATTTCATCGTCATTGAAAAGTATCGAGTGTTTGAAACACCTATTTCAAATTACAAAAATGATGAAGAAGAAGTGATATTGCTCATCGCAATCATTTTTCTGTGAATTTTAAAAGTAGCCTTATTTCATGTTGAATGTAACCTACTAACTTGATAGATGTGTAAATGCTCAATTTTTCCTAGAAAACTGACGACTAACGCTAAGTAGCCAAAAAAATACAACTGAAAAGGGTATATTTCAAATTTCACCTGGATGGTTAAGGAATTATGTGATAGCCATAGCCCAGGTCCAATACCTTTTCCATCCAATTTTTTAATAATCTAGTGAAATAAACAACGTATGTCACTTAAAATCGAACTTGGTTCACATCTTGATATGACTAATCTGTGTGCAAAGTTTCAGAGAGATCGGATGATTCCTCCGAGAGTTATCGTACAATAAAAAACTACCATACACACACTTAGATACGTACGTATGTATGTACGTATGTACAACACACAGACATTTCTGTGATTAGATCACTAATATGTAGGTCCGGAGTTCTGATTTGAGAGTTTGATTTTCGACCCATTACAAAGCTTTCTTTTTTTGAGCAAACAAAAACTGATATTATATTTCGAAAATTTGTCTTCGACTAATCACCGCGTGAGGTGTTTTCATATTTAGCCTGTATGGGATTATTATACGTTGTCGTCTGACTGTCAGCGATAGAACAGCTGAACGTTGAAAATTTTTTCGAAGCTAACTTTTCCTGGAAAAATAGAAAAATAGAAATGGCGAACGAAAGAATGGGGTATGTGTGTGAGGTAATGGAACGTAACCGGCATTCATTTAACGTTTTGCGGTGCGTTTCCTCCGTCGCGTGCTCTAACTCTTTTTGCTTACACTCCTGGCCCCTTTTCCCCTCTCTCTTTCTCTCTCGACTCGTGATGCTGTTTTACCTGAGAGCCGTGGAATTCGAGCTTTGTGGTTTCAACCGGTCCCTTTGCGAGCAGCCCCACCAAGTGTCCCACCGACCAAACTACCATATATCGCTCTCACGGCCTGGACACCAAGTTCTAAAAACACTCGAGAGCCAGAGCAGGCGGTTTTTTCCGCGCACTGCAGCGCTTGACGAGCAAAGTACGAGGAAGGCACACGCTGCTGCTGAGGTGTTTTTGATTCAATGAATCATCTCTTTTTCTTTTTCAAGAAATATAGCTTCCCTTTTCGTGGTATTTGTTTTTCCGTCCGACTTCTATCTGTCTCGATGTTTGTTCATGATTCCAATCCAACTTATTTTTTTTCTTCCCATCTATACTTTTTGGAATTGCGGTACTAATTTTTGGATAATCATCATTTTTCTAAGATACCCGGAGATTTTCTCAAGTTTGTTGGCTCATTTTCTTCTTTTTATGTATGTAAATGATTAGGAAAAACGGTGTCCTATCCGAATTTGTCAAAAGTTTATGCTGCAAATCCATATGATGATGAAGAATTTTGGAATTTTTTTCAATCAATTCAAATCACGGTTAATTACACAAACACACATGACCAGATTTAATACCAAAATTTAACTCGTGAAAACTGAAATATTACGTTTTCATGTTCAGTGCACAATAAATAATTATTATTTCGAGTTCTATAATCTTGAGAGCTCGAGCAAAGCATCAGCAAGGGATGCTAGTATGATATGATATGGTTTGATAATATATAGAATACAACCACTCATTTACATATTGATCTGTACAATGAGCATCAATATTCAGATATGACAAAAAAAACAAAATACTTGATTCTTTAGTTCATTCTCTGGAAATGAAACTCTTTTTAAAATCTCATGATTAATTGATGGATCATCCTTGAAAGTAGTTGGACAAAGCTGACGGACGTACGTTAATTGAAAGACTTTGATGATGAGAGCAAAGTCATTATAGAAATCTTTTTTCTCAGCTGAGGTAAGTATAACATGGCCAAATAATAAAAATGGATTTCAAGGGCTGATAAGGCCACAGTTTCTGCTGAAAGACGGAAGAATTTGCGTCCAAGTAAGAGTGAAGATTCCAGGTTCTTAATGCACTTTCCTTATACATATATATATATACACGTAAGACTAAAGGAGAATAGCTGAGAAGGGAGCCCACCTTAGAATAATAATGGTTTGGAAATTGCAAAAGGGCGAATGCAAAATAACTACCTCGTTTTCGTGGAGTACACGAGATCGCTCAGCGTTATACAATTCTCTTAACAATGAGAATCCGTGGCTTCATACCAATTTGATGACTGGTCTTTGAAATAAATTCGAAGAGTTGCGAGTTCTCGTGTTTGAGTTTAAAGCATTGTTGTTTGATTGCTCGTCTGTTTTCATTCAGATTTTCAGGATGACTTGTGGAACTATAATTTTACAAATCATCCGAGCATACACGAGCAGAGAAACGTTCATGCGCGTATCATGAAGAATAGTTTCTTTGTAATATCTAACAAGCAATAAAACAAGTCGTATGAAAAGTTGATTCCACAACAGCGATAAAATATACTCTACTGTATTTTTCACGATAAATAAATGAATAAATAATGTAATTTATTTATCTAATTCACAAGTTTATGTGAATTAATCGGCTTATCATTTTCTTTAAAAAGGCGATGAAACTGAAGATGATTAAGCTATCTATCCCTCTGATTGGTTTTTACATAACGTTATAAATCATGCGCCTCGACAACGTGTATGAACAGATTGGTTGGGACAGTCGGTTCAGTCCAGGATTAGAAAAATTCATTCGATGACTATTATTAAATAAATTCATAAATGTTTAAATCATAAAATTTTTATCATAAAAGTCTAAGTCTTGTGTTTAATAATTTTGAATCTCCTACAGATCTTACAGAATACAATAGAAATGTGTAGCATCGCAAAACAAGAATGCTAAAAACAAAAATACCGTGAATAATTCTTACTCATCAGTTTATTGGTCAATTGACATCTCAAAAGTTAAGAACATCCTCATTCAGTCTGTCGCTGGATTTTTATCAATTTGCCAAATAACTTGCTGTGCTAAGTTACAAGAAAATGGTGCACGTGTCAAAGAACCGTAAAATTTTCTCCAAAAAGACGATCGCACGTGACTGGATAATAAAATGTCATAGCTCGACGGGTGATAAGCATTTTCGTGACTTGAATTCCAGCTCACGACAATGCTCACTCGCTGCACCATTTTCGATTTTCGAAATACTTCTACGAAAATCGCTCGTGGTAACGATAATTTCACAAAGGGTCTAATGACGTGCATGTCCGCACGAGGGTGAATTATCATGAGCAGCGGAGCAGAAGGATCAGATCGCAGGGTTTTGTTTATTATACTTTGGAACTCTCGGTATCACCGTAATTACATCTGCATAATGCAAATACCCGGGACAAGAGTTTTACATAAGGCGATAAAAAAGAAATGATATTTGTAACAGGATAGCGACATTTGCATAAGTTGCAAGTGCACGAGTGCGTTATGAGCGCCCGCGAGACGCGCGCCGAGAGGGCTTTGTCAAAGGAAAATACTTGCGCAAGGGGACGCGCTCCAGGATTTCTCAAGCGTAATTTCGGGCAATGGAAATTACATGAATTGAGGAATGAATTAGTGAATCGCTCTTGGCCGAGTGCCGCTCGAAATTAACATAATTGCTGCGGGAATTTTATTATGTAGAAATTCTTCACCTAATCACATGTTACTCCGATGCAAAAACTGGTGAATTCGATAGTTCCCACGAAACAATTGAAAGTTACCCCCAGAAAAATGAAAGTTTACTCAAAGAGAACACTGAGGAGAGACAATAACACGATTGATTCTAGGAAGGCTTCGAGAAGCACCGATTGTGAATATTTTTTTCAGTAGCAGAAGCAATAAACGAGAAGAAAATTTTATTTGTTTTTCATTTAATTTTATTTCTTCGATATGCTGGTCACAGCTTTCCAAAACTAGTTGTTCTAGAAACCTCGAATCTCACGAGGAACACTTATGAAGTAAACGAAGGAAAGTGACGAAGAAGTGCTGAAGCATGCTCTGCTTTAGAGACTCTGGTCGTTCATGTATTTGCACGCTCCTTTAAGTAACCTGATTACCCTTCAGGTACTCGAAAACCATGACAAAACAATCAGTAATTCTCTCAAAATGTGCCATGACGTGGAATCTAATTGTCTCAAGCCATACTTTAGAGAACAAAATTAGATCAGTACCGTCATAGTTTTTTCCACATTGTGGGTAATAAAATCCAGCGATGCGAAATCTCGGGATCTACTTAGGTGCTTACGATCTATGGTACTGCTATGCAAGTGAAAACGTCTGTTTGTCTTTCTCCGTGAATATTAATACATACACGTTTGAGTGAGTGTTTGCGAGAGGTAGCGAGACAAAGATGCAACATTCTGAGAAAGATAAAATATGAGCTTGAAGTGAGCTAATGGAGCACAATATATACACATAATCCGAATAGATCGCATTCAGTTTGAGTTTTCGGTTGAATTCAACGTCGCTCAGTTAAGAACGATGAGATTCTTTCGTAATTTGATTGAGGGTTCTTTCATCCCAGATGTTATTTTTTTTTTGACAAGAGATTCATTTTGTTGAAGTTAAGAAAAAGTTTCAAGACTTCCCTTCGAATCAATATTCTCAATACTGAAAGTCAAACGAGACTCATTGTCTCAGTTAGAAATTCTCCGTTACAAGGCAACTGACGGCATGAAAATTCTCTGATCATTCGTTTGTGTATTAACGAATCTAAAATGCTACCGATCGTGAAAGTGTAATATATCTCGCACGTTGGCTGAAGTAATTATCAACTGTCAATAATATATCGTATATTATATATTATTGTACATGGGGAATCCCAAGTCAAACGATACTTCAAATCGTCTCTAATTCCCGTATGTCGTCTTTAAAAAAATTTTGAAAGCAATGAGCCAAAAAGGAAACTGACGAGATGCTAGGCCAGAGGCTGAAAAAGGTACATTAAGATAAGAAAAAAACGCGTAAAGAACCGCGAGCCGAATCGGAAAGCGATGTTCCGGAGTTGGACTAACAGCAGAACGGTTAGCGGGTTTATCGAGTGTGCGTTGGTCATTACGGCTGACGAGCACTAGCGAGTGGAAAGCGGAAAGACGAAAAAAGAGGGATAGCCAGAGAGGAATTGGACTTGGAAGCGAACGCGCGCTCTTGTCCTCCCTTCCTGCGTAGCTCGTCCATCCCTCACAAGCTTCAGAATTAAAAACATTAGTGGGAAGAAGACTACCACACGCTGCATCACGTGGAGTATGATCGACGAGTGATGTCGAATGTTGAAAACATAGGTTTGCGTCTAGACTCATTGACGAGAGCTCTTTTATGAATGGGAAAGTTATTGAAAAATCAAGATGAATTGGCGGGAAGTTCTTGGATAAATAACATAAAAATAATAGACAAGGCAAGATTACAAAAGTAAAAGAAAGTACCATGGAGAAATTTTAACGGAATTATTTACGAAGCCCAACCTGAAAAATGTAAAATAGACATGATGAAAGGAGATTGAAAAACCACCTTGAAGCGAAATTATTTATTTCCCCAATTCTAAAAAAAATGGTTAAAGTGCATTGAAAACCTTAATATGAAAACGTACTCTATGTAAATGATGTGGTGTAGAAACAGATGATGGAAGCGGTATTTGAAAGAGAGTAGGAAAATCGAAATGAAAAGGAGAAAGATCATATAAAAGAAAGAGAAGGTGAGAACGTGAACTCGGAGAAAAAACGTACAAGAAAACATTGCTAGCGTAAAATCGAAGAATATGAAGAAGAAGGCGTTTTCTCATCATCAAACGAGCTTTCGCTAAAAAAAAGAAAATGGTAGGCAACGGAAATCCGAGCGTTCCGGTTTCCGCCCTAGGGTCGTTTTGCAATTGCGCTCGTCGCAGCAGTTATGCCATTGCTGGAGTTATACTGCTTATTACTGCGTAGAAATTTCCAAGTACGCTTCCGTTTTCCATGCCCTCGTGGCTCTGGAAGAACGCTTATGCGGCTGGTCATTGTGGATAATTGGTTTTCTTTTTCTTTCATTATTCGGGAATGGGTTGCTTGTAAATTAATTTTCCTTCTCTTGCTCGACACGTGGTATAGTAAGAATTTCATTAACGTGTTTAACTGAAAAATGAGGGAATAGATGAAATCTCTTCAGGTAATGAGAAAAGCATGCCATATCAGAGATGAATAATTTAGTTCATAAAAACAAAGTTCATACCCAAAATTTATTAAATTAATTCTTATAGTGTTATAATATGGATATCGCGTCAAAGAAAAGGAGCATTCAGCATCTTAATTCTTTTTTTTAGTAAGTGGTGGTAAATAAATTTCCCTCAAAAAAATCAGAATCTCCAGCTTACCTGAGAAATCATTCGAATTATTTGAAAAACTTATATTCCGAGGTATCATTTTGACCTATTTTGTAGTCTAACTATCTTGAGCGAAAAAATATTTCGTCTATACAGATTAATACTCTCTTCATGTCACGTGCGCCCAACCACAAAACAATGATCTCCACAAATACGATCCAGCTAAGCACTCGATAGCTCAAGATTCTAATGCAACATCGTAACTTAAAAATCGTTTCTCGGAATCAATGAATCAATTCGAGGTCCTGTGAAGCTTCCCTTTCGAAATTTGGAGCTACGTAGATTGTGATCTTCGTCATTGTGTGCTTGCACGTCGGATAGGCAATATCGCTGCGAGTAGAGAACGAAACATTCAAATGGCTCTTGGTCTCTTTCTCTCTCTTTCTCTCTTTCTTTCACTCACTATCCGCAAGTTGCGTTGACTGATCCACGCGGATCATCGACCGAGATGTCCTTGTCGGTTCTCTCAAACCTCTTTCTCTTTTTGAACTTTCTGCCGCATTCTTTTCGTCTCAGCTAAATCGTCGCTGGATATCGCTTCTTGCATGCTTGCCAAACAATATTTTTCAAGCAGTTACACCCGCATAAAAGACCGCGAGATTCGAGTCAGTAAAATGAAAGAGGAATGGGAGGGATGTTCCGTGGGTTTTCCAGAAGAATGTACAACATGGAAGTTCATGGGAATGTTTTTCTTTTAAACATGAGTATTCTATAAATTAGCTAAACAATACGTTAAACTTTTGAAAAATTAATCCTGAAAATATTTGTGATCAGACCAGAAATGTTTGTCAACACCCTACATACCATTGATTTTTTTCTATACGTCCAGCGCTCTAACTTTTATAGAAATAGAAGATTCCATCGTATTAACTTGAAAATTTCAAACTCGAAAACAAATTGAAATGAATTCTGCTCAGATAAGTCGTAGAACATAACTTCGGGTCCTACGAAGTCAAGCAAACGCAAACCTCTAGGCGAATTGAAGTACATTCCACGTGCCTAGAATTCGTCTTTTGGTCTAGTATCGAAATGTACTATTTCATTGACATTTTATCAATTTCTGTTCTATCTATTTCATTCTCAACAAATCGATTCTTGGAAAGTGCTATTTCTCAGCATTGAATAATTCAAACCCATTGCATCCTGGCTTATTTTAAAGATCTTACTATGACCTATAATTTATCATCATCTATGTTAAAAATCTAGTGTAATGTAGTGATTGTTGAAGATTTCACGAGCGCATTTGGATCCCAAACATTTTTTTTTCAGATTATCATGAAAGTTTCGTTTGATATATTCCAAAATGAATGACATTTTTTATGTTCTAGAAGTTCAACGAACCTTTTAATATCATTTGATAATGAATGACGATGATTTCTTAGCTAACCAAGAAACAAGTCTCACTCACTCACTACGACTGTTTTCAGTATTGAGTATGAAATAAAATAATCCATCAATGATTGGCGTGTGGAAACGCAATCTCTTCCCTCCAACCAGCATAAAATTGGCTGGGGTCGCTCGCGAACAATTCGTAATTTGACGTGAATATATAGAGGCACTGCGGTGGTTGTTCCCTCGCGCGTCGTCGTGTGTAAATTCGTAATCAGCGACAGGGCTTGCGCGTCGCCGGCTGGATGTTACTGACTGTTAATGCTAGGCATGAACCGCGTAATTACGGCCAGATGGCAGCGGTGGTGCTGGTTCTCGAGTCCATGTACGACGAGCTACAAGCAGACGCTGGAAGAGACAAAGACGTAGTTCAGTCGTCAGGTATTTGACATGCGTACACGCAGTATTGCTATGCTGACCAAATAGTGACCTGTTATGACTTACACCTTACGTCCTCCAGTCGAATAATGAACCGTATACTGTACTTCTATTTTCAGAAATCATTCTTTCCAAATATACAAATTTTTCAGAACGAATACAAAATTATCATCCAGCAAACTAATCAATGTTTTTCCTTCATTTTTTACAGGCGCGATTTTCGAACTAGGCACAGATGAAGTCCAATCTGCCTTTAAGTATGCTGCGAGTAGTCACAACGAAAATACTACGGGTCGTAAATTTGAGCTGCAAGCCAATGTTGACATCATAAACACCGCAGATGCATTCAAGCTATCTCGTTTGAGTGAGTAAAAAATATTCATATTATTTCTCATATTTTATGCAAGTTTCACAGATACGTCATTAATTGATCCAATAAAGAATTTTATGCTATTGACAGGAATTAGATTACTTTCTGAATAAAAATTTGTTCTGGGATTGTGTCTAGAACAGAAATAATACGATTGATAACTTATTCGCGACTAAATGCATCACATATTTAGAATACGTACAGCTTTACTGTCTCATTTTTAGATTTTCTTGAAATATTTGTGAATCATTATTGATTTTCTACTACCACAATGTGTTAATAAGAATACAGAAACATATGGATATACCGTAAATGCATCAAATCGATGGTGATTCACGAATAACTTAAGATTATTGAATCGCTAAATGGCTTATCGCATCGCAATGTGGTCTATACGAGTATCTAAATTAGAACAAAAATTCATCAATCTTGTTCAGAGAATGTGCTACTTCTGTTTCCTAAAAACATTACTATTCTTTATGATTTTGTTATCGATTTTATGTTCTTCCATTCTACTTCTTAAGAAAATGCAACTGAGAAGTACCCACGAAGGATACACCATAAACTCATAACAGTATATAGGATAGTATAGGCAAGAGGAGAGGAAGCGAAAGAGTGAAATAGCGCGCGACACCATTAATTTTCCCCTTCGGGTACTATAAGTAATTTTGTCACCAGTAAGGTAATTGCATCCTCTCGTTGAAATGAGCAGCGGCAGTGGTGTTAGCGACGGAAGAATAGGGAGAGAAAAAGAAGAACGGAAACTCTTGAGATAGTAAAACGTGCATTACGAATTACCCGAAGTACCGGAGCAGCCGCGCCCGCGTCGTTGTCGCCGTCGTGGTCTTTTGGTCAATCTCCACGTTTCGCTACAGACAAGTCAATCTTCTCTTCGTTTTCCTTTGCACGAACGACAAGCGATAGTCGTTTTACGTATAGGAAACACTTTTGGCCCATACTCTCTCTCTCTTTCCTTCTCTTTCTCTCTCCTACGCACGCTACACCAGTGCGATAACTACTTTACGAGTTCGCCTCCCATAACTTTTATGCTCTCGATCCTGTCTTTCTATTTCTCCGGTGGTTAGGTCGTTTCCTCTCATCTCTTCCCTCTCGTTTCTACTTCATGAGGAAGTCTCTGCCATTCTAATCTTTTACTGTTTTTCTTCCGCTCTGTCTTTCTTCGTTAAGCCCTCTAGTTTCATCTTCATTTCGCTTATCAGACGGTTCATCTGTGAGCCACATGAATGTATTTTTCCTCATTTTTAACCGATTCTATTCTCTGTTTTGTCAAATGTAAAAAATTGAAGATCGATAGCCTTACTTTTTGAATTACACTCGCGTCTCGATTCTAGAACTTCTCCAATAGTAAATTTGAGTCAGTTATTTTCGCAAAGATGTTCTGCTATATCATGTGATGTGATGTTATTAAAATTTTCATCCATTATTTAATTTTTCAACTCAGAATTGCCAGCAGTTTAAAGTATATGTGCGATTGAATTAGAATTTTTCGTTACTTTCTTCTCGCCGTCAACTTTTTGCTTCTTTTTCTTATTCTCCTCCTCCTTCGATTCCGTTTCCTTCATCTAGATGATCAGTTTTACTCCTGGGGTTTTCAAGCCTTTTTAAGCCTTGGATAGTTTTCATATGATTCACATGCATTCTATAATTTATTGACCCTTCAAGTCACTTTATGATTGTAAAATTCAATGGTCTTGTTTTTTTTTTCTATATTTTGGTGATCTGTCCATACAGTCACACAATTTTGATTCTCCATGGTTTAATTTGCGCCATAACTTTAGGAAGCATATTTGGTACTTGACATGATCTAGCTATCGTGGGCTGAATTAACAGCTGGCTCTGAGCTCGACGAGTTATTGCCTGCGAGCGGAATTGAAAGGAGGATTAGAGGAGTAAGAGGTGTTTGTAGTACTCCGGCACAATATAAAATAGGCGAAATTTCCTAGTACATCTACAACTTATCTGATAAACTTGAGCAACTGTAGTCAGTCTGAATGTCTGAATAAAATATGAATATGGGGATACGCGATGGCAAGGGCCTCGACACGTGAGCGGTGGTACCGGAGCTTGCACGGGGGTTAAGTGGAACGTACCGATAGTGGGTGGCTGGGACGTATGTGTCAGGCGAAGGCGACCGGAGTCAGTGAGGATAGGATGGGCCGCCAAGTGGAACGCATGCTGCACGTGGGAGGGAGCGTATGTACAGACGGAGGGCGAGCGGCGAGGCTGACTTGCGGACCGAGGCAAAGTACCGAACGGGGCCAAGCCGGGTGACGTGACTCGCAGAGCTTGACGGAGACGTAGAAGTTGATCAGAGTGAAGTCGGAGCACACAGAATATTGACGGAGCTGGTGCCTTTTTAGGAATTTCAGCACTGGCTCGCCCCCCTCGCTCTCAGGCTAAAGCGCGGGGTTGTGCTCCGTAGCTAGTGCGTCGATCGTTTCATGGTGGGCTGAAATAAACTTTATCCAGAGAATCGATGCAGGGATTCTTCAGCCTGATGAAATAATTGAAGACCTATCTTACAATTAAAACTAAATTCAATGAGTCTGTATGAGCAAGGGTTGGTTAGGTAGGGTTGGCCTCCAATATGCCGTGTGTGGCGTATGTCACACTTACCTTATTTCTGGAAAGGAAAATCAGAGGAATTTGATCGTGTATATAGGTGTATTGCGGGAAAATGAATTCATGCTCCAGGGATGTGGAGAGCTGCCGTCTTCCCGGTGGCGTAGTGGATATCCACCAAGCCCGAATTTATTCGTCGTTTGAAAATCAGAGTAGTTTTGCTTCTTTTTATACATGTCTTTATGATGGCGAGGAAAGAGAACGTTTCGGAATGTTCATTAGGGCGGCTCACTGATCTTGTTAAGGGATCATACACGGCATCTTGAATGACTGTACGTTCGTGTTCACGCGCGTGTGTGCGATTGCGTTTGTGCTTGCGTTTGTGAGCATGTGTGTATCCACTCCAATAAATTTCTAACAATTTCCACTCCAACCAATTTCGCGAAATTGTTTTTGCTCGCAGATAATGCACCAATTCGATTCTCAGATTGCACTCCGTATTCCGTAATCAGAGCAATTTTTTGTTGTTTAAAATGTTTTAAATCTGTCTATTCAAATTTTTAATTTTTTAAATTCATTTTATGATTATCATTATGGAAAAATACTGGAGATAACTATAATATCCTCTTTAAATGCATTTTGAAATATTCAAAATTGTTATACTCGTTTGATTTTCGACAATGAATGATAAAAATTACAGTGATGGTAAATATTTCGGATTATATAATATCTGATGAGATTACATCTTTTGCAAATATCTCTGGAATGAACTCAATTTTATGATTATTTTGCTTCCTTATTCAGGACTTTCAGATCTAGTTTAGTGTTTTCGAGAACTACTACAATTTTATCAATTCAATAAAATCACACGAATACGTACACATGCGGGACAAAGCTGAGTATCACATGCTCTCTTGCGCCCTTTTCTGTGTCCTTCGTTGACTCAGAGTCAATATTCCGAGGCTAGTCGTCGTACCAGTTGATACTAATCTGCTTGTTGGCCGCTCAACCTCATTCTCCCCGAGAGCTGCACTTCATTATGTGTAAAATGCGATAGTGGAAATGCGTAGACAGCGAAAAGGCCTTTGAACTTTGATGTTTACACGTGACCAACATTCTCTTGTCCCCCGGACGTTCCCCTGACCACCGGTAAGAACAAAGCTGCTGGCATGGAAGTCCTCGTCGATGACTATTCGGGATATCCACGCCTTTTGGTTGTCAATGAGCTCAACTGCAGTGTTTAACGTCTTCAGCTTTCTATCTTCGCTCGTCCCTCACTCCAGCCTCGTTTAATCCTATACAAGGTAACATTTGTTGTTTAACATCTTTAGACTATTCACGACTCATTGATTGGGTCTTCGTGATTCCCTATTCGTGTGGTTAGTCGTGGCAATCACATCATATTTTCAACTTTTTCTTTCCATTTAAAATTTTGTTCGATCAAATAGAATGAGACTGTGGCTGATGAAGTGAACTGATTTTATTTATTCATTCTGATATTGCTTCTGATTGTGCCATAAGTGTACTGACATCGTCTAATCCCAGTCCCAAAATGATCAGTTTCTCAACCGAAGCAGCATCAGATGATTCTAATTAGAAATATTACTAACGTTAGATGCACATCCTTCCTTAAAAAAGTGATGTGAAGCCTCGCTTCCGATGATTTGATTGGCTAAGACCAAACCATGAGACATATAGTGTATAGAGTCAATATAGAGACTATAGGTAGAGTATAGATTACAGAGATATCTCTCTATGGTATGGTTAGGTTAAGGTAGGAGACATTGGAGAAAGATCAAGTGCATCGTGCAGGCCCCCAAATTTTTTGCATCCACTTTTTGAAAGGACATCAGAAGTTGGATAAAAATGACACGCTCGTATACGCCATATATATATACATTTCGATGCTCTCCAAGAAAGATATTTCATGAAGCATATGATCGGCACCAAATTAAAGACGCGCGAAGCGCATTGAAAATGCACTAGTTAGATCAAGAAGTCCATCAGCAGGTCGAAGAAGCCCAATCATCGTATTCCTAAAAAACTATAAAATGGATTGCGCGAACTCGTAAATCAAGGTGGCGCATAACCGTAAACATAGAAACAGTCGTTTCCCGGAGTTTCTCGCGCGCGACTTTATCGTCTGGTCGATTATCTCTTAAATTTTTTCCCTCGTTCCTTATCCCGGCCTCGGCTCTGCTGCTCTCCCTAAAACTCTTTTCGCATCTCCCCGTGAATTCCTTTCGCCCGACTACTGAAAACTTTGCGCTTCCGTTATCTCAGTGCACGCGAACTGCTGCTCCCAGGGCAAAGGAAGAGGGAGAGAGAGAGAGAGAGGTTGGGAAGAAGAGGAGAGAGAGAGAGAGAATGAGAAAGAGAACGAGAGAACGAGAGAGAATCCCAATTGCTGGGAGCTACCACCGAAAACCCGACTACGAAGCAGAAATATCGGGCAGGCTACGTATAATGCAACTTCGACATAGAAATTTGGGCGCAGTCCAACTTGGGAAAAAGACGGGCCTGTACATGCAAGAGATAGGGCGAACGCTCATGTATACACACACACACACACACACACACACACACACACACACACACACACACACACACACACACATAGACACACGTAGGAAATGCTCGGGAGCGAGCGTTATAGCACTTAGCAAAGCTGCACGAATTGTATTAATGCTAGTTGGTTTGCCCGGATCAAGCACCCTCTTCATAATCCTGAGCACCGGGGCTTGTACCATGGTGAATCTATTATGTCGCGAGATAATGACGAACGTCGTCTTCGTCGACGTCGACGTAGTCTTGGAGCCGCTCTTTCAGTCCGCGTACGAGCATTCCCCTATCTTACCGTAGCAACTCCTCACCGGATATCCGGTATTGCTGTTACCTAGACTAACAAGCAAGGTCTTCAGGCCTTTGGGTCTCGGATCTTGCTAAACTTCGTGACATGGTTTTTGGCTGCCCAAATAGCTCAGCGAGTTCAGCCGTTTCGTTTTTCTGGAAGACAGTCTGCAAATTATTGATTTCATGCATGCACGGTGTATCTATATTTATAGGCTTCTGTATACACAAATATATATAGTTCGTGTATGAAATTGATGAAAATGAGACAGTTACCCGAATGTCTGTACACATGACATGTTGAGATATCCAAGAACAATAATCATTCGACCGTTTATTCTGACTACTCGATAAATGTACAATCGAAGCATTCGTAGCTCGTGAATTCACCGATAACACGGCTTACTTTTCCATTGTTAAGCTTCTTCTTTGGGGGAAATTTCATGTAAACATTTTCATGTGACATATTGAATATTGAGTAACAGCCAATGGAAATTGTGGTGAAAATGTTTTCTTTTTTCTCGCGCAATCTTATTTCCTCCATCATAATGTGTGGCTTATCAATCTCAATACTTCAATCACTTATTGCCGATCATATGAACGTAGAAAAATATTACCTTGAATACTAATTGAATTGCATACTTTTATACTTCTCACCTCGTGTACACAATTTCAAAAATCTCTGCGACAGATGAAAGCCAAGAGGAGCTCGCTAAAACAGTGCCGAGAGTAATAGAACTTCGTCGATTCCCATTGATGAAGCGTCTCTTTGTACGTTTTGAAGAGACGTTTCGTCTCAGGCCAGTACGATTTCATCCCCATCTTTGCCATTTTCAACGATGTTACGTAACGTCTGATCGGATTTCCTACCTCGTACGAGCCCGCCTTCTTACAACTCTGCGTTTACTTTTCTCGTTTTCCTCAATTTTCCCTGGTAGTAGCAAAAAGAGATATATAGACTACCCTCCTTTTTTATCCGTGAAAGTCTCACCTCGAGTCGCTACCTGGATAATATCTTACACCCAGAAATATAAAATCTCACCGCGTATGATTTCGTACTGAGGGAAGAAGGGAGTGCGAGGAGTGATAAACGTGCCTGCGAAAAAGAGTAGCTACAGAAGATTATCTCCTCTTTACGTTTTTTCAGTATCCGGATGAATTATATGATGGGAATCGTAACCACATTATTTTACCTATTGACATTGTTACAACTTTGTTTCCATATTAGTTTCAATATGTTTATTAGTATAGATCACGGTAGAAATCAATAATAATCTATGAATGAAGAGTCTATTGTATGGAAAGTTATACAAGATTGGGAATTATTATTTCTATACGATTCCATTTGACTTATCTCTTCAATTTGTTATTTCCATGACTTCATCACTTCTATAAATCTGAAAAATCAACTATGCCATCTTTGCAGCAGCACATTTATGTAGTGAATTTGAACGGAATACATTGAGAAATGTTTGTTTTGTTGGAAAATTTGTTATTACCTTAGTTTGAATATGAACAGAGCATATTTTGTCCATTGTATCACTTCTGAGTGGCGTTTCACACTCTTAAATGGTGTTTTCATTTATTACCAAAATAATCACTGCTTAAACAGAATAGTGATTGTCAGCAGACGTTTAACACGCCGACGCTTTTATCCCATCCAATACCGACACAATCACTTGAAGCGCAATATTCTCTTGTATATTCTCTCTGATTTTTCAGCGAAAATGTGCGATGCGGGAAACTCTAAATATTCAATTGGCGAGTCAATTCTCAACGGTTATGTTTGGCTATGCTAAATTGTGTCAAGCTCTGACTGCAATGGTGCCAAGATAGATTTTCTCTACCCCCTCATGCTATAAATCACCTCCCGATGGTACAAATCTTATGGCATCCATCATTGAGAAACTTCACACTGTTTTGAAGGGGTTACTTTTTAGCGTCCAAGCAATTATTTTGTGCTTTTCATTCAATGCTAATGAAAAAGCACATGCTTCAAGATTTTTTATTTATTTTGACATTTTAACATTCTTTTTTAGTTAAACTTTGTAGTTCTTCTGCAGCTCGTTAAATTTTAATGGCTATTATTTCAAATGAGAATCCAATATGAAATATCCAGTGGTATAATCCTAAATTCGGATGGAATTTAGGATTAAAACATGGCGTAAAACTTACTGAACTGAAATTAATAGGAATGGGAAGATGAAGTACTGTAAGATTGAGGTTTATGGTACATAGTATATAAAAAATTAGCCTGCTCATCTCCAAAACTACCATGTCCTTGAAAATCAGCTGATGATGTCGGGAGAGTTGCTGTGAATAAAGCGGCCCTCGATGTTTCACCCCCCAACTCGGATGCAGTCTCTTTTTACAGAACAAGACGAAAATCGCGTGCAGTGAGAAGAAAATCAGTACTGGGCTGTAACGCCCGCTACTTTAACGGAACATAATAGCGGTCTAGTATCACCTTTAGCGCGCAGCATATCGCATAATATCGCGGCAGGATCCATCGGCTGGGTGGAGTACACGCGCGCGAGTATCCCCGTGCGGCACGCCTCATTCGCGGGGCTTACGCGTTCACGCTCATAACATGTGTGTATATATGTGTGCGCCAGCCAGGGGCCGCATAAATCTGCTGAGGACTCCCCGGAGTATTTCCTTTACTTCCAGCGACGGCTATACAGACACGCTACCTTGCCCCACGTCTCGCTAACCTGTCTTCCTACCTACTCCGATAGTCTTCGAGGGCTGCTGATATCGTGAATTTTGTACGTGGATTAGTACAGGACGATTCCATATCTGATCAAGCAAGCTGACCAGACTTATCGCTAGTCCGTTTCGGATTGAAATATGTTATTCTTCCAATACGAGAGAATTGATTCAATCGATTGATTACTGCTGATACTACGAATTTGTATAATAAACGTGGTAAGAAAAATATTCAACTTGAAATGTCGAAGCATCATATTCAAATAACTGCTGCTCAGAGAATTTTAAATATTTCCTATTGAATGGCTTTTGCATTATTTGCTTTACCATTTATTGTGAGATTCTTTGAGTCTGATTCGAGGCTTGAATTTTCGATTAATTTTCGACTCGCATTTTAGTTTATAAAATTGAACTCCATGTAGTAAAAGCCAACTCAAAATTTTGTTCTGCGCAAGTCCCATGCATGACCCACTGGGTGCGGAAAGGTTGATCTTTGGACGTTGTTTTTGCACACACGTGCATCATGAAAATAATTCTGTTCGATGCAGTAGCTAAAGTTGATTCTAGGCTCGTGTGATATTACCTCCCTCGCTTTGCTCCGGCGGCAAACGCTACACATCCGCATAGGATTCATATTTTGCTACTGCATCGAAATAGTATTTTTCAGTTTTCACAATTTTTTAAAGTAAAATCTAAACCATTGACTGTGAGTGTTACCGACTATTGTATGGACTGTGACTTTTGGGTCGGAAGAGATTCAACTTGGCCGCGGATGGCCGTGGTATTTTCAAAGCGACAAATCAAATGCTTGATCCTAGAGAAATCCATTAAAAAGCAGAAGACATCTTCTTGTTATAGAGTCAAGCATATTTTTTCTTTGGAAGTAATATTTTTGTGAGTGTTCAAAATAGACAACGTTGCTTATTGTTGCCAGAGCTCCCGTGGGTATCAAAATCACCCACCTTCTTGGTACTGGCTCACATATTCTCCCTCAGCCTCGGTCGATTTTTGCGAGTAACTGTACCCAGCCAGGCGCGCATCTTTAACGCCCTACGTGTCTATCTTCACCTGCGTCTCGTTGTGTTGTCTTATCTTACCCAACCCGTACAGCAGTCCCTCGGCTCTTCGTCTTCTTCGTCGTGGTTACCTCCTTGTGTTGCTTCTCTCCTTTTCGTGCGCGAGCACGAGCTCCCCTTGCCCCCGAGAGACAAGCTACTCCGGAAAAATAACCCGGCACACGGATATAGATATATACGCCAGCTCTACTGTGTACATTGTATAAAACTATGCAAATTCTGATGGTTACGTATAAGGTCACGCATTTTTCAAACAGCTGAGCGAAGTAGTTTCGGTCAAAATTTCTACTTTCGAGCTTTTGTCAACGTCGCAGAATCCCCCAACATCTTTCTGGGGTTTCAGTTATACTGAAGTGGTATCGTGATTAATAATTTTTCATATCAACAAGTTTTAATCGATAAATATTCATTTATCAGGTTTAGCGGACCATTTCACATTTATCTAAAAGTGAGATGAATCTAAAATGGTATCGTTCAATTTTGAATTAGCCCAAAATTGGCTTCTGTGAGACAGAAGGATCCTTTGGAGAGCAACGAATCGTTGAAGCTACGCATTAATTGCTCAACATAATATTATTGAAAAGGCTAATGTCGTTGAATGGGTGTACGATTAATTATCTTGATGACATTGTCCCAAATAAACATTATGGAACTGCTAAAATGAATGGAGTTTTGGATAAATTATCAAATACCTACTGTAACTTGACTGTATTAGCTAAAACGGAGAAAATAAAATCCAATTCCCATTGAATAAATTAGAAGCATTCCACTCCAAAACTAATGAAGAAAATAAAGATTCAAAAGTTTTCAGTCGTATGGAACCAACATATTGCTCATTTTTCTACGATAAGCCTTATCAAGAACAAGCTAAGTAAGGTAACTGTACCCAATGTGCCCCCCCCCCCTAAGGGTTTTTCACGAATTTGACTATGATAGACTTCGAATTTTAAAAACTTCGAAATTCTGTGAACGGCATCTTAAAGCTTAGCTCAATACCTATTAGAAACCATCTTCATAATCATCATTCGACTACTTTAACCTATCGAAAAACGCAAAAAGGCTAAATGCACAAAACGTGTACTCAATTTGGCACAATTTTTTAATCATTAGCTACAGCCTATATAGGCCTACAGGGACGATCCAATTGGCATTGAAATAAACTCTCAATCATGTTCCCAGTGATATTTATACAAAATTTTTAACATACAACTCAAAAATACGCGTCTAAATCATCGTAATATGTCTATACAAATATTCAATGATTTCACTCAGTCTTCCCATTTAAAAACGCGTAGAGGGGCACATTGGGTTCACTTTTTTTTGATGCGAAAACAGCAATTTGAGTAGGATAAAAAATAATCTTAGGAAAACTGATGAGACCAATCGAAAGCTGAGATGTTTTTACACAAAAAAGAGTAATGACACTTTGAGAGATAAAAATTATTGACACCTGATTTTTGAGGTTGAGTGTGAAAAGTGAAATAAGAAAATGGTGAAAAAATGAGTAAGTGAAAGTTCAAAGTGTTGTAGGAGAGTGGTTTTAAGGGCTAAATGGGCGGGGAAGATACCGAAAATTTTCTTTTAATTCCCCCAACATAACCCAAGAGCGACTGATGCTCAGAGAGCACCGGAAATACGAAATCTGACGATTGTGCCAAATTGGGTACAGTGCCAAATTGGGTACAGTTACTTTAATAAGAACAGGTTATCTCGTAGGATTTCAATATGCGTCGTTAGTGTTGCTCGTAGACCCAAAACATGGTATGTTGCTTTGAGATAATATTTCAGAGCAATTTGTGTCCATCGTAGCAGTTACACGGGTGGCTGAGATCATAATAAAATTTTTCCACGTTGTGAATGACATCCACATCAGTTCTATGGCCTACTAAGCAGAAATTCTCCATCACCCGCGCTTACATCGGTGTTTAATTTTTGAAAAATGCTCTCTTAATCGGAGAAAAATAATTCGACTCAAATTTTGATACCGTCATCGTCTCTTCCGCTCAATAAACCGTATCATACTAGAGTCTCTTTTTTGCACTCAGTAATAGAGACATTTCTTTCCCACCTAAACCTTCATAAATTTGTATTTATCTCTCTCACTCCCTCTCTTCCAGCATCTTTTTCATTCATTCAGCAGAGTGTGTACCCCTCGAAATTCTCCTTCGTTGCCGTTCTCCACTCCCACGCAGTTTCACGCAAGCTGACTAGCCGAGACTCTAGATGAATGTCGAGGTTAAATTCCCAACGGTTTATCTCGCAGATCCCTGGAGGTGTGGGAGCATGAGTGTTTTTCTGTGTTCGTGCAAACGCGATTGTGGAAAAAGCACCACAGGTGAATGAGATGAAAAGTAAAAATAAGCGAAATGTCACGCGAGCAAAAATCTGTTTCTGTACGTCGGGGTTCTATTTATCTTAATAATCAGGATGAATTCGATTGTTTATTATGATCAGACGGACTTATGATAGCTTGATCTGGTATATTCTTTGACGCGTGTGATATTTGGTTACTTTTCGAATCGTGCCCTTAGATTATTCCTAAATAAACTTTTGACAATTAGAAGTTGTAATTTGAAACTGAAACATTTCATCGGAAGAAAAGGAACAATGGAACTGACAAAGGAAACAATCGTGGGTAATATCGCAGGTACGATTCTGTCTTAATCAAACGCATTAACTCTTATCCGGAAGAATGGGATGTTTACATCTCTTGTAGCACCCCTTGTAAATTATATTACTTTCCTCAGCAATCGTTGGAAAGAGTGAGAGAAATTAAATGTAAGGTTCATTTTCAAGATACCTTAATTCATGAAATCTCTTTGGGCAAACTACTAATACTCTTGGCAGCTGTTTTTTCTGCTAGGTTTAAGGTGTATATACGCTCTTTGCAACTTTCTCCTCTCATAAAGAAGTTGTGAATTTTTGTTCTCCTGAATTACGATGTAATAACGTATGTGTACGTAGAAGCTTCTGAATTTGAACAGAGTCTCAACTTCGGTTAGAATTTGATACAGCTTGCAAAGCAAATTTGACATGAATTATATTGCAAAGACATCCCATGGAAATAGTAAGATACGAAGTTGAAGGGAACCAAAGGTATAGAATTCTACGCGTGTCCGATGGCTGTTTTCATGGAGCAGAAGCTTCTCTTCCCTGTAAGCTTTTGAGAAATATAGAACGAGCAATATTGCCTGGTGATATCCAACTCGCGAGCTCTCGAATGTCTTTGATTTTCTACCTAATCTTTAGTAATGCAAACCTCCGAAATGATACACTTGACAACCACCATATGTATATAGGAAATCAGGAGTACACCATAAACTTTTTTATATTATTGAACAAGAATAAATTGAATGAAATGATAAAAAAAAATCATCAGCTGGAGATCGTAACCTACATTATAATATACGTATAGCCATGAGTTATAAATAACTTTAACCTGAAGAAAGTAGTGTGGAAATTAATAGCGATACTGAGAGTAAATAAGTATAGTTTGATATTTAACGGTGGTATCTTGATTGTATGCGCATGGCTTGTTAGAAACAATAACTAACCACTTTCCTCAAGAGCTTTGCAAACAAAGGCATTATCTGGCCCAAGAAGCCGGCTCCAGAAGAAACTTTTTATCCAGCGACTCTCCATCAACGGATGCCAAAATACATGAATTAAAGTAGAGTCGAGACAATTCATCGCTGGGTCAGGAAGTTTGTATTTCGCTTTAAAACAAGCGTCGCGTCAAATGATGTGCCAGTGCCAAATTATAATGGAAGTCGCTATTCCCCAAGCAATTTAGAATAAGGCAATAAGATGTTGATCATTGAGTTCAATAGAGTTTCAGGTGAAATTGAGGCTCTATTCTCTCCGAGTTTTTCTGTTCCTTCAGCATCTTTTTATACATCGATTGGCTTCTTTGATTTTTCCATCTGCCAATTCTTACGTTCTTTCCTCCTCAGTTTCTCCTCACTCGCCTATACAGACATGATGAATTTCCTTCTCTCTTTCTCAATTCAACAGCGATAATTAATTTGGATGATGGAAAAGGTTCCGATCGATTTTTGCGGGACGAGGAAGGCGGGCATCTAATAAGTGCAGTGACTGATTTTATACGGCAGGGTGAGAGCCCTGGGAAATCAACGAGTTTTTCCATTCTGCATATTAATTTTACGCATTGTGAACCTTGGAAAAGAAAAAGAAGTATAATTGGCAGTGTACCCCACTCCGCCGTTTTGATTTTTATAGAAAAAATAGGTAATAGGTGTTAGATGTCTTATTGACCTTGTTCATTTCGAACTATTTATTCAGAACTATCTTGAACGAAAGAATACATACATGTACGCGCATTGGAAAGTTTAGTCTAATGATGAATTTCATTCCAATAGACTCTGACATTGACAGTATTCTTCCGCAAATAATCTGAACATTTGCGAAAAAAATATCGACGAGAAAAATATTCTAATCAAAATTTATTTCTCTCCACGAAACATCATTCTATCGAGATCGGTAGTATTGGGTGTATTTATTTGTGTAAAGTGTTCCCCTCTCACGAACATTCACTTACCGTTTCTCTTTCAACATTCCCTTGATCTCGCACACTCAAACATTTGGGATAGTTGGTTCACGCTGGTAGGAGCATATATTCCCCGGTCCTCCGTCCTTCTCATCGTCTCTCTCTCTCTCTCTCTCTCTCTCTCTCTCTCTCTCTCTCTCTCTCTCTCTTCGTTTTCCTTTGCGCTGCGCGGGGAAGCTTTTTGCAGATGGTCATTAGGAAACGGACCGCAAATGTCTCCGCATGAATCCTAATGTCCGAAAGCGAGAGCAAGTAACACGAGGGGGAAGGGGGGTGGGGGGTGGGGGCAAGGTTACATTTCCACCCTCGTTCATTTCCTCCCCATACCACTTTTCACCGCAACCGCGGAATTCCCGCCGTCGAGATTTATAGCAAAACTAACACGCCGCGACACTGAGTGTTTTTCTACGTCTTTTGCTACGTCTTGCATTGCATCTACACTTCTTGGCTGCTTTCCCTCACGAATTCCTTGAGTATGATTTGGATTTCTTGCCAGAGGCTTGGTTTGTGTATATCAATTATTATATCATGTTTTGCTCTGTAGACGTCTGAGGTTTCTATGTTTTAATTGATGATTTGGTTTCACGATCTGCAAATCTTTTCATCACATTTTATTTGTGATTGTTTTTATTGTGGTTATTTTCTCATAATACTGTATTGAGCTACAGTTGAGTATACTCATTCCATAGCCGCACGACTTGGAAATGTTTTAAATGTTTGGAAATAAGACAAACTACGGTCCCTGCGAATAATACGTCCAGGCAGACGATATAGTAAAACGAGTTCCGCGGGAATCGCGATTCTAGTAGTACATACATATTAAGATAATAAAGTGCAGAAAGTCCCTTATAAATTGTATTGTTCTTTTAGCGTTAAAATAATTCTCTTCTAGCAAAAATGAACATAATTTTTCATAAGTTGCAGCGGGATTTGTTGCAGCGAGGTTAACATGTTTCTAGAGCTATGCAGGTGGAACGGGCATTTCCTATCTCGCTCCATACGATTTTTCTCCAAAGAGTTCCAGCGCAATCCGGACAAAAAGTTGACCTAGTTTCAACGTATGAAAAATTATTTTGGGATATAAATTCCAATCTTTTAAAGCACATCGAATACTTCAATTTTACGCTCCAACTCATTTTCAAAACTTGCCCCATGTTTACAAGACCATTCTCCAAAGTGGCTGTAATACCTGCATTTGTTGGGCATTTTTCTATTTTATAAGCAAGAAGGGAAAAATTGAATTATTTGTATGAAAAAAAATATTCTCATAGAAAAGAAGCCAAAAACATTAAATATGTCAAACATTTTCAGTCAAACGGCTAAATAAGAAAACACAAAAAAATTGAAACCCTCAAAGTAGTCGTGTTATTCGCAGGACCTAATTTAAACATTTATCTCATTCCATTCAAATTTCACAAAAACTCTATAAGAATCTGAGACTCATTTCATATGACCATTTCTTGATAGTGGTAACAAATGACGTTGGGATTGTTTGACGCAATGCGCGTGATTAGTTCCCGCGATTTGAATGTCGTATGATAGATTGGATTAGTCTTCGAATAAATTTTCTGTGAATGTTACAATCATATATTTCAATTTCTCTGGAAAGGGACATAGAATACATACAATTTCAACGAACTTCTCGATCTCCCGTATCAAATACACGTGTGCATTGACGGCATGATAATTAAATGGGTATTTAAGGGGCGTATTAACTGTATTAAATAATCTAACAGAAAATACAATTTCTCTTTTTCAAAATAAATATTTGAAAAAGAGAATTTGGAACAAATTCCATTTGTGTGACCGCGCTAAGACATGAATGAATGGCTTTCATGTAGTCGTCTGTTATTTAATATTTAAAAAGTCTGATGTTTCACTTTTTCAATATGCAGATAAATGGAGAAAAATCTTCTATAAAATTATTTCAACTGAATTCTCTGGGATACTGAAATGAAATAATCATGCATTACAATATATTTAATCATACAAACTTTGAATGTAGTAAAAATGGTTGAAACCTTTACTGTTTTGTTAGAGAAAAATGAAAAAGTATGCATACATAGAATCAGAGTGTTAACCATATTGAAATACGTGATCCATTTTTTAAATTCAAAGATTTAACTGACCAATGCCACAATTCCAATGTATACGGTAACCTGATGTACGCAGCGTTTAAAAATTTTCAATTTCCATTAGTTTGATTTTCCGCGCTTTTGATCCTCGTATCGCGTTTCAATATGGTGCATCCATTCATATGTATAAAACAAATTCAGCCAGCCATCTCACATCGCATAATGTGTATCAATGCATACAATCTATGAGTGCTCTCACAGACTCCAGTTTATACTCCTTTACCCTCTTCTATATTTTAAAATCCATGTATTTGTATCTCGTTACATTTCCTACTAGCATCCCCCGTCGCGGCTTCGCTCAACCTCATATACTCTCTAAATTGAAAATAGTGAAAATTGAATAACTGATTGAAAATTAGTAAAATTCTAAGTTTTTATTTCACTTTTTTAAGTATATATTCAATATCATATTATTTTTCACAATTATGTCTGGGACATTTGACGTCAACTAGCCCAAGTCAAAACTTATTTTGAAATTTTGCCGAGGCAAACTTTTTGGCATTTCGTTCTATTGAATTTTGGAATTTTTTCAGAATTTGAAAGATCACATATATCATGTTACACGTCATAAGGTAACTGTACCCAATTTGGCACTGTACCCAATTTGGCACAATCGTCAGATTTCGTATTTCCGGTGCTCTCTGAGCATCAGTCGCTCTTGGGTTATGTTGGGGGAATTAAAAGAAAATTTTCGGTATCTTCCCCGCCCATTTAGCCCTTAAAACCACTCTCCTACAACACTTTGAACTTTCACTTACTCATTTTTTCACCATTTTCTTATTTCACTTTTCACACTCAACCTCAAAAATCAGGTGTCAATAATTTTTATCTCTCAAAGTGTCATTACTCTTTTTTGTGTAAAAACATCTCAGCTTTCGATTGGTCTCATCAGTTTTCCTAAAATTATTTTTTATCCTACTCAAATTGCTGTTTTTCGCATCAAAAAAAAGTGTACCCAATGTGCCCCTCTACGCGTTTTTAAATGGGAAGATTGAGTGAAATCATTGAATATTTGTATAGACATATTACGATGATTTAGACGCGTATTTTTGAGTTGTATGTTAAAAATTTTGTATAAATATCACTGGGAACATAATTGAGAGTTTATTTCAATGCCAATTGGATCGTCCCTGTAGGCCTATATAGGCTGTAGCTAATGATTAAAAAATTGTGCCAAATTGGGTACACGTTTTGTGCATTTAGCCTTTTTGCGTTTTTTTTTAAATTGCGATTTTCGATAGGTTAAAGTAGTCGAATGATGATTATGAAGATGGTTTCTAATAGGTATTGAGCTAAGCTTTGAGATGCCATTCACAGAATTTTAAAATTCGAAGTCTATCATAGTCAAATTCGCGAAAAACCCTTAGGGGGGGGCACATTGGGTACAGTTACCTTATAATATTTACTATGGACTCAACGTATTTTCTTTTTTTGTAGGCATAATTTATGCTCAAAATTGTGAAAAATAGAAAAAATCATTGGAACGATATATTCTTTACTTTGTCCTAAAAGTGCAAAAAATTGATCTGCGAGTCTCTGTCTCCCTCCCTCTATATATAACCATTGTCTTATTCACGTATCGGTCTATTTGGAACTGTACACTTATTCAATAAGTGGAATTATTTGCCACTTATTGAATAAGTAACTATTCACTTATTCTAAGTGAACGGATCTGGGCATAAGTGAATATTCACTTACAATAAGTGGAATTTCACTTATTCAGATTTAGAGAGTACGCTTCAATTATTTTGACGTCGCAAATAGCCAAAATTTTCCTGGCCACAAGAACTTCAAAATGCCTCTTGGCTCATATTACAAAAACCATTATAGCTATAAAAACTACAATGTTAAATATTTGAAGCTTCAATATTTAAAGCTCTCTCTCTATTAGCTTCCACTTGCCCTCAAGTGATTTGCCAATTAGTTAACTGTTTCGTAGATTGAAATTTTCAGCAAAAAGCGGTGAATGTTGCAAAGATGAGAAAGAAACTTGGCGAGGCAACGGTGGACGTGCTATTGTACTATACATGGTAATGAAGTGGTCGGGTTGAACTTGAGTAAAAGTTGAAGTCATCAATATCGTTGATGAATTAAATATTGAATATTGACATTATTTTTGCAATTTTTGCCCAATTTCAGATATGAACGCTTTGGGTATCCTACAACTATCTTACAAAATGAAGACACCTCACAAATTTCGAGTACTTGTTTTTGAAAAAACACGTCTGAAAAAACCTGAAATATACTAACAAATCCTTCTTTGATTCCCGCTAGCACTTTTTGTGGTCATCGTAAAGCTTATTTATCTTAAGAGATACCTAAAAGTCTGATATATACATAAATGTACAGTCGTTGAGTCGTTGCGGTTTAACGCAGCCAGGAATAGAGGTTTCAATAGCCATAGGAAAAGAAACAAGTAAACGGGTTGAAATCGCGTCCGCGACGAGAGAAAGAGAAAAGTACGCAGGCTATGTGTGGGAGAAGCGAAAATGACAATGAAAACGAGAATGTCTACCCGTGTATGAAAGATATAAACAATAGTTAATTAGGCCAAATCCTATTTTGCAACGGGGTCACTTTATCAATATATTTTTGGACGATTTATTCTCCTTTATTGGTATAAAATATATATACTATATGAAATTCAGAAATAGCTTTTGAAATACAATAGGTAATCCTCTTTTACTTTTCTAACATCCTTTCGGAATGTTTATTCGAAGAAAAATGAGAATATATTCAGCATCTCATGCAGTTTTTCACAAAGGGATCAGTTTAGGGATGAATAAGACATTTCAGGTGCAGTAACGGATGAATCGTATTTTGATTTGCTTAAAACCAATGAAAAACAGTTTCCTTTCCCGCAGTAATTTTTTTATCGGGAACAGATGCTCGAAGCAGGGTTTGATAAATTCGACAATAACTACGAGCATTCGATTGCAATAAATTCTAGAATAGAATCAATTTTATTCAATATATACCGAGTATTTGTAAAGAAAACAAAATGATCACCATCAGGCAAAAGCATATTGATTATAAAAGCAATAGGCGAGATACAATCTAAAATAGTGTGAGACTTGAAAATTAATCGCATGATAATGAAATAAAGACTATAACATATAGTGCCTTACGTAACATATACTCTTGGCAGGAACCAAGAAGAACAAAGAAAAAAGCGAGTATCTAAGGAAGCTACGCACCGCAAAAAGAAGTATTCGCGGTGGAGAAAAAACGTTTTTTTATCCTCCCTCCCCCTCCACATCCCTGTGAGCTTCGTCACGCAATGAAACAGATGACGATGGAAGAGTAGGGCTGAATACCGGGAAGCATAAGGAAATCCTCACTCAAAATAGGATTAACCTGGTGCGTGTAGCGTGTAGTTATTGTCTTTCTGCTAAATTAGCCTTCGAGATTGAGCATTGGAAACGAGTTACTAGTTCGTAGATTGAAAAAGTTTTGCTACTGTTTCAATTTCCAGAATTCGAGGATTGGTCGTTAATATTCATATGTATCCATTTAGAAGCCCTTGGAAAGAAAGTTCCAGGCAAGTTTCATGGAGCGATACTCTGAATTAACATATGCTTTTTGCAAAGTTTCCCTACGTCTTATCCACTTCTCTGCTAACTCATCTTCCGAGAATAGTATAAGAAACTGTATGGCTCTGGAACTTGAGAGAATATTTATCGTTCTAACCTCTGATCTTCTTTACTACAAGAAAATCTCTTCGATGATAGTAATTTTTAACAATATCGAAACGTTTGTCGTAGAACATTGTGTAACTCGCTTAGCTCGTGCGCCCAACGGCCACCCCGCATGCGATATTGATAATACGACACGAGCTGCTCGTACTATTTTTCATTATACGTGTGCTGGGAAAATTGACGTGCATTATTTTCATAACCAAAGGCTTTCGAGTGTATTATTACGAAACAGAGTATGATTTGTGTAATCGACGATTTATTGTATGCTCCACGCCATGTATCACTTATTCAATGTGCGTGATGAAAAATGAGTTTTAGCCTGACGAACCATCGCGCAGGGAGAACACGCGTGACGCCAACGGAATTTGCGTGATTGCAACGATATTTTCTCCTCTAGGTCACCTACGTGACCAGTTGATCAGCCCATGGCCGTCAGATTCAAGCGATTCGAATGTGAGAATACTTTTGATAACTCGTTCGCAATGATTAGTGGGCTGCAGCTTGTGGTTATTTCATGTAATCATATCTGACGTTCGTGGACCTGTTCCCAAAGTTTTCTGATTTTGACGGATGGTTCGTGGAAAAATACATTTTCACTGGTTTACAGTGGGAGTCACGTTTCAAACGAGTCGAAATCACAGGAGCTCGCGCGCACACAGACACGACAAAATACAAGGAAAAACTCGAGGGATGGAGGCATCATCCGATAAGATTATGCAAGGGCTACGAACTCATGGTTGGGTCAGGTATCGCGCATGTAAGCACAGCAACCCAGCGCTTCATATACATGGCATTCCAATTTCATTCGCTCATATATGTATAAACGCGAGCAGCAAGGTGTCAGCTGGTGCGACGAGACTCGCCCGATCGGATCGTTGAACGATTCGCCGTGTGAGCGGCGAAAAGAAGAAGCTTGTCGTCATCGTCGTCGTCGCATGGAAAACAAGAAGAGCACGAGGAGAAGCAGACGCTGTGGCCGGGCTCCGCCCGGAATACAGAGATCCGACAGACGCCAGCAACTTTTTTGCGATACGTGTTTCGAAAATCAAGGGACCCTCCATTGCATGTATATACGTTATACATATATAGCGCTCGAGACCGAGTAGGCAAGCGACGAGAGTCTAAGAGGATCTTGCCCAAGCCTGACCAAGATTATTCTTGTGGTGCAGGAATATGATTAACTTTTCTGATGGAGTTATGAAAATTTCAGTTCTCTGTTTGAATTGTCTGAATTATTTTTCTACAGCTGACACTAATGCAACATATTTTTCTTAATTAATTAGAAATGTACATTGGAGAAAAGGACAAATTGAAATCGACGATTCCAAAAAATCCAAAAAGAAAAGAATAAAAACTTTAATGATACTCAAAAGTATATAATGAAATCGGTATTAGAAGATACGAATGTATGAATGAAGAATAATTTCATATCCGAAGCGTTCATTTATCAATTTTAAAATCAAATTGGCCTCGATTACTCGACGGTAACACTCGATTCACGTTTTGAAAATTCACGCATACACTCGCACAACAAACTTTCCAATTCTCAGTAAGCTCAGATTTTTGAGTCGCGGATGGGAGCTCTGATATTATATTTTGGAAGCTAACGGCAGAACGGATGTGGAAAACAAACTTTCATCGACTCTCGCTGACCCTGCGTGTTTTCCCTCACTCTGCTTCGACAAGGATGGAGGGAACTATCGTCGAGCCCTGATAGAAGAAGAGGTGAACCGAACGAGATCCTGTGTGTGTGAGAGAGAGAGAGAGAGAGAGAGAGAGAGAGAGAGAGAGAGAGAGAGAGCGTCCCGAATTTTGAACCTTCTAAAGCGGATACGCGTGCACAACAATATACCACGGGTCCGTGCTCTGGGCACCCCACCCATGTATCGGTATCTAAATCTATATATAAGCATGCGTACCAAGGATGTTCAAGTTTCGGGGTACGTAATATTTCTATGTCCTACCCCTGCATAAACACTTACGCTCTTGACCTCCAGCCAAATAGCCTCGGATCGGTCTTGCTATCTCCCCTATCTGGAGTGACCTTCTTGTTCGAGGTCGAATAGCTTCAGGAAGACAACGTAATCTCGAACTCTTCGATTCGTATATTAGCCACGAATAGTCCTCGCGGCATATCCACGCACGTAATCAACGGAGCTTTTGGGGGGAGGGGAGGGTCTGTCCACTAACGGCTGGGGATTCTGTAATTTTATTTCACTTCCAAAGGTATATTTTCGATTCAACATGATGAAATAGACGTACCTCGTTCACCTTTACTCTAAGATTAAAACGGTAAAGACGATCAAATTTTATTTTAATTGAGCATCAATTTTCTCTTTTTGATATTCTTTTTGTGTTACTATACTTTGCCTGTCACGCCCCGGTCCCAATTTCAAGCGCACTCCGACTACTTTCTACTGTCACACGATATACTGATTTTCTATCGCGCTTCTTTGAGAAAATCCCAATCATCGTTTGACCTTTATTGCCTTTCTTCCCCATCTTGCATCTCTCGCGCATAACTCTCGTTATATCATACCCCATAGTTTACAATTTGTTCCACTGTAAACCATTATTGTAAGATTATCGGAAGAGCAATCTCGTAGAACTTCTCGGCCGTGGCCGAGTGTATGAACGGGAAAGTTCAACATGATCGGCAGGCCCATAATCTTTCTCGCTTGGGACCGATTGACCCACTGTCCGTATAACGACCTGTAGGATTAGTCAGCCGTTTTTGAGCTCAAATGACTATATTGCTCTCTCGTTCCAGCCTTATGTTCCATTTACTGCGCGATTCTGAGAGATCAATAATCTGAATCCAGTTTTATTTCGCACGAATAATTTTTTCTTTGTTATCTCGTCCCGAATTCAATTATCACTTCGATCACCCTTAGCTGTCCCGAATAATACAAAATCTATTTCTGTGCAATAATGGAACATCAGGTGATAAGATAGCATAGAGCGGAAGAATAAACATGTGGACCAAGTTTGAAAGGAAAAAAATGATATGTGGTACGCATACGAATGCTCACGATAAATCAAATCGGAATCGAAGCGGGTGCAGGTGAAACATGGAGCAGCGAGTATCATCGCTATGCTAGCTGTTTTGAGAGCACTATCCATCTTTATTTGTACACTCGAGTTTTTCGACCTTCTCAAACTCTTAGTGCCGTTCCTCCGATTCTCCGGAGAAAAACCTTTCTATCAATAATTCCTATTACTTCTGCCACTTAAATCTTTTTCTTCCTCATTGCATGCGAATAACTCTCTAAGATATTTTCTACATTTTATCCTTTAAAGCTCGAGAATAACCGAGAAAATGTCTCTTGTTTAAAAGCCCGGAACAGGTGGAGTATTGTTGTAAGTTAGCGAGAAATGACAATTTTCATTTGAGCATCGTCACATTGTTGACTCCTCCACTCCATCATGATAACGCGTTGACCTCGACGTTAGTGTAAACACTGTTTTAATAGACTTATTCACTCAAAACTCAGCAAATACTTAATTTTTGTGTGCGAATACACATTGTAAATACGATTTCAAATTGCAGGAAAATCGACTCGGTTTCTGTTCTAAATGTTTAGCGTACCCTGAAGATACGTGAACTTGCCCAGGATAAATTATCTTACGAACTCATTAGCTGTATCTTTTTACTCCATTTATCCGTTTCAATGAGCCTTACACAACTTTGTTGAGAATAAACCGCTCTGTTGATCGATCAGCTAATCGGCTCCATCTCTTTTTCTCCTTTGTATTCCCTCCATACCGCTACGTGTACCTATGCATAACTGTCTTCTCCAACTTTGTTTACTAACTCCCCAAGCCCCTTCTCTTTCTCTCTCTACCTCTCTTTCTCTCTCGACTGGAGTGAGAGTCTTGGCAGCTTCTTTCTTCACGTGCAGGATGTCTCTCGAGGTCAAGCCGGCGATACTCACTTCTTCAAGTTTATCCGTATGCCCGAGCTGAAGATCCCAAGCTGAACATGCAGAACAGTCTCTGTCTGAGTCTCTAAACTTACAAATCCAATTCCGCTCGTGGATTTGTCTACAGGAGAGAGAAAAAGAATCTTCAACGTGCCTGTACTGGCTTAGGAGGCTTAGAAAAAAATGTGGACAATTCGAAAGCGATATTTTAGTATGAAGTTAAATTCGGTATAAAGAAGCTATATCGAGACAAAAAAAATATTTCATTAAATTGTGAATGTATATAAATTTGATAAAATATGAAGATGATAGGAATGGCAATAATGGCATTCAAATTCTTTACTATGACAAGGAGATACGTGTATCATACGCTATGAGAAAGAGTTGAGTGCTGGAAGTTACGCAATGCTCCTCACGTTCAGTGTCGCCGCGATCCACAAGAGTTAAAGGTGAGCTCCATTTGTCTTGAGCGATAAGTAGTGCGCTATATAATCTACGATGAGCGGTCGGGTAATTAATTCCTCTCTCTCTCTCTCTCTCACCCTCTTCCCCTCTCTCTCTCTCTCTCTCTCTTTCTCTTATTCTTCCCCCCCCTCTCTGTTTACGACGGTGCGCGGGCTTAACCTCACTCCGCTTCACTGCTCCTCTGCTTTCAGAAGTTTTTTACCCTAATGAATGAAACTTGGCAATCTCCACCTCTTTATTTCAGCAGTTCTTCTCTCTACTACTTTGCACGAGACTATTATTATCTGCGTCATCTTTATTATCACGGTTAGAGCACGAGATCCTTCGCTTCCACCCCCCCTCCACGACTGCTATCTTACTTTTTATCCCTTATTCATTTTTCCCCCAAAGCTTATCTTCCTTATCACTTCGCTTTACCTTAGAGCTACATTCTAAAAGTTGACTTAGGATAATTAATCAGTTTCCTTGTTCATTTTTCTGCAATGCAGTACAATTTTTATGTTTAGAAACGGAACCATGAAAAGATTTCTCTCAATACAATTGATTTTACTATTCTAACTTGAATAGTAAATCCGTTAAATAGAAAATAGATAAGAGAAGATAATAGAAAAGAGAAACCTTTATGACCTCAAAGACACAACATCCCACTTTTGACATAACAATACCACTGTATTATGCTCTTAATAATTCTTGAATTCATCAATAGTTGTATTCGTACCTTCTTATTTGTATCAACTGGAAAAAACTCACCACAGGAGCTTCATAATTAATCGAGCCAGTTACTTACTATTCACCATTACTCATTCACCAAACATCAATTTTATATTGCACTCCCGCACTGCTGGCAGCTAATGGATGAGCCAGTCAGTGTTCTCGTAAGTTTGATCCCGCGTTCATGTACTATCTGAGATCTAGTGATCAGTCGGACTTGCCAGACCAGCTTGCAGTGGGTCTCGAATTCCTCTAATACTTTTCAAGGTAGTTTTTGGATAACCAAACAAGTGATATTTGCAGTCGTTTGTCGAATCATTTTGATTAGAGATACTCACGAATTGACACCAATTTTAGGCATGTAATCTGTATATTTGAATGTCATATGTTCTCGGAAGGAAGATGTTAAAAATAAGGTTAGCCGACGACAAACATTTCCATGGATACTGCAATCGTAGACCTGGATCACTCTGTACAGGAGGCGTCACAACATTGATCATTTCTGCTCAATTGATCAAGCGCATTGTAAATATTCAGTCATCTTGACATAACTGCCGTAGCTATAACATTTACTATTTTCGCGCCATATGGTGAGTTCGTCTGTGAAGCTGTTGCTCATACTCATATCAAAATCATCTGTATGTACAGCAATATTTGTGGTTCCCCGCAGTGGGACAAAATTAGATTTTTGTCACCCTCCAGATTCCCGCGAGTTTTACAAGAAAATAAATTCTGCATAACTGATTCTATTTATATACTTTATGTACATACAGTTTATGTAATATGTCTGGATCATTTTTTTACGTATAATAGAGAAAATTTACTACAACTTTTGTTTACATGATTTAACAGTTCTTCGAGATGCTGTAGAGCTTCCGACTCAATTATTAACAATTGTACTATGTATAGTCCCATCATTATCTGACCATCTGAGGGACTGACTGTCTGGAAGAAAATCTCGTTAGAAAAATAATTCGCATTGCATAGTTCATTTTCATGCAAATCCGCTGGGAGCTCAAAACGAATTTTATTCCACTGTGCGCTTCCAGTCAGTAGTCCAATTCATAACCTCGATTCCTAACTTCAATTTTCAACATCTTTTTCTCTCTGTGATATTGACATAGCTTGTTTGAATAAGAACAAGAACAAGGCAATATTTTTGAAAAATTGGCACGTTGGAATAAATGACTGCATATATTATCTATTTACCAACAACCTTCAAGAGTTTCAGTGGAATCGGAGGTCCCAAATGTCAAGTGTGTAATCAGTTAGATTTGGTTGGACATAGTCGATTAAGACAATTCACTATAGTCATATGTTAATATTACTTAGAACATTCTTCATTATTAACACATCATCAAGGATACGATCTTTGAGGGCCAATCCAATGGAATATAGAGAACAATAGAATGTAAACTTCGTATATTAATTTTCGTGACGTTTTACCAGGATGGTTTACAAATTTTGACGATCCCAAAAAGTTTCATCGCGTTTGCTGACTCGAGTCAATTTAGATATTTATTATCACATTTATTTTATATATAATAACTGTCACATCAGTTGATTGTGACTTGATGCAATTGGAGGCATGGATTTAAGATGAATTGAAGCCGTATCAGAATCAACTACTCTGTGAGTATCATACAAAGTTTATCAATTTAAAAGAAAAATCCCTGGAACACGACGGTTGCTAGGGCAAAAAATAGAAAGCTGAATAGTGTAAGTCTTGACAGTAAAAGTTGAATAATGTCACTCATTATAAGGAGTTTCAAAACGCAAACTAAGAATTTTATCGACTGAGCTCTCCTCGCTCAGTTTCGAAAAAGATTAATTCGTTGCTTGAACGAAAAAGTCGGTTAGAAATATTCACATGTAATGTAAACAGATAGCCCAATTATATATACGGTCCAACACTTTTCAAAATAATCACCCGAAAATAGCTCACTCAACGTGGAGAAAAATTTGCCTGTTATCGCCATCACAGACCCTTAATTTCGCACGAATTTGCGCATTGCGAGAGCGACGACATTTGGCAAATGCGCGCCGCTCGTTAACGTTGCGCGACGTCAGCGGGCACGCGCCAGCGCTCTGCCGGCTGCTCGTGAATCTCGCATCGACCCAGTTTACCATGAAAGAGCGACTGCCAGGGGCCGATGTCGTCGCTTCCAACCGGATCTCAAATTTTTCAGGCTGTTTCCGGGGTCGGCCGAAAAATGGCACAGCATTACTCCTGCTTTGTGTTATCGCGGGCGTAATTTCGTTGGCAGTCTTGGTCCCTTCTCTCATCATTATAAATTACTGGGTAGATCTTCCTTCGGGTCGCAGTTCCAGTGGGGACTTTCATTCTCGCAGCTCTTATCAGACATTGTTGTACTACTTTCATGGGTATAATTGAGACAAATAGCATATTCTAGTTGTGCTTGATATTGTTTATCGTAATATGTATACTTTTGCTCATAAATGTATGTTACACAGTTACCATAAGCCCAAAAGTTAGAAGTTTAATTTGCGTATATGATTGATCTGATTTAGAGAGTATTTATTCAGTTAATGAAAATTACTAGTCAAGGTGTGCGGTACTCATAACTCCCAACTACTAGTTTTCAATACCTATTAAAAACTTTTAATTACATTTTTCTTCTCGGATTCCATTTGATCGAGAATATTTGGCTGATAGTTTTTAAATAACTATCAGTCAATGATATTGTCGTGCGAATGAAGCCCGAGGTTTCAATATTCTCCCGAATGGAATATCCGATTACCACAATCGAGGGAAAAAAGAATGTTTTCAGAACGATCAACCTGAGACAGAAATGCCAAACGAGTTGATCTAGCGCAAATGAATGAATGGTGTACGCCGATCAAGCAACGGTGCTTTCAATCAGTGTCCGTAACACATTGGAATATTGAATAATACGATGAAGCAATACTATACGGTCTATGCCTGTGGCTAAACCAGTGAATCGAGCCACTGCTACGGCTTTAGTCGTCTATACGGGTTCCGAAAACTTCACTCCAGTATCCATCAGCGGGGTAATCGAATCTTTTAGTTCACTCTGTAATCGAGAGAAACTGGCCGAAAAAACGCGCGACCAAGTGAATAAACGACGAATAAAAAGTGACAATTCAGTATGCCTGAATAGAATGATTTTCTATTCTGATTGCTCACTTATCTATATTGAACAAGCTATTGTTCCATATGAACTACGTTCTTGATTCTCGTGTATCGTTACTGAGGCAGAATATATACAAATATTTGGCTCGCAGTTTTATCGATTCAATCTGATGGAAATTATTTATGAATTTTTCGGACTGTTGTATTAAACGATGTTGCACTCTAGCATATTTGCGCTTGGTGACTTGACCTACTTGAAAATTCGATAACTAGAAATAAAATTTCGATATTTTAATCATTATCATAAAAATTTATGACATTATTCTAGAATTTAACAAATTATTCATGATTTTGGCACCCCGCTTCTTTATTCATGTTTTGGAAGTTGAATCGGTTTATTCATTCCTCTTAATTCATCATGAAATGTTTTGTTAGATTTTCAAATGGAGGATGATTTCTCTTATGAAATGGAATCATTGATTCAAACAAAAAAAAAAATAAAAGCAATAGATACAGTTCGAAAGAGGGTAATACTGATTGAAATTTTCTCAAATCGAAGGTTAACTTTCTCAATTCTTGAATAATCGAGATCGTATTATGAAGGATTATCAGTTGAGTTTCAAAATTATTGATTTTGCAAACTATTTATTCATAATGAGAAATAATAAAGTTTTGAAATTGAACGATGGATTGGTGCGGTTCCCAACTTTTGATACTAATTTTAGTGAATAACTTGAACAAAGTTTTCAATGAGAAAATTTTGAAATAAGTAAGTCAATAAAACAGTCACCGTTTATTATTTCGATATACGGACTCATACCATATGTTTTATCAAAATTCGATACATGTTGCAGAATATTTCTGACGCAACTCCTCAGCCACAGAAACTAAGTTTCAAAGTTCTTTTTCTGGATGACCACATAAACTAGGATCATGGAGGGAAAAATAAGCACGAGTGTTGGGTAACGGATAAACGAAGGTGGGTCCGTTCGGTAACACGGGACTGAGCCATCATTGGCCTGACCGGTCGTTTCACAAAAAAGCAATAGACACTGAAAACAAGCCCGCTCGCGAGTAAAAACGTTGAGGCAATACAGTTTGGGCATCCGAAACACTTGCACACACATGCATACCGACAATTTTGAGAATCGCCATTTTTTATGTTTGTAAGTAATTGAATTCGAAAATTATATTTGAACACCGACACAAACAAAGTTTCCTCTTTGTAAAGCAGATAAGTACTGGGCTATTGATAATATAATCAACCCTGATTTGAAGAAATCTCGATATTCTAGTCTGTAATAAAGCTTCTCCATCGAGGTGCTTCTCACTTCGGTAATCCCTTAGAAACTCTCAAAGTACTTCTTTCAATTTTTAGTACTCTATGATACTGCATTCGAGATTTTATCTTATTGGAATGAACTTATTGAGCTTTGGAAAAGTGTACTAAACTGAGAAGTAGCCCTTGATTAATATTGGCAAGAATAACGGATATTATTTGGCCATAAATCCGCAGTACTCCATAAGAACTTCACGACACTCCCCGTGGGAGTACTGGAGTGAGAAATCCCTCGTTCTCCATCCTATTTAAGATTTTTAAAAACAACGGATAAGAGGGTTTGATGATGCCGAGATGGCGCAGGTCTATATACATACACGGCTCGCAGCGTGCCAGTGGATATTATTACATGCACCGCTTATATGCACAGCGCGCCGCAAGAATAATGGGTTGAGACTTTTTCTCCGGTGAAAAGTTTCCCGTGAGACGCGTCTTCGTTTCTTCGCAGACGTCGTTGTCACGTCGTTGGCACGCACTTGAACCTACGTGTTATAAAAATGTGCCGACACAAAAGTGAAATCTTCGCCGTGGCCGAATAAATTGCCACGCGATGCCCCTCGGGGATTTGCCACACTTCACGTTATGCACATTGTGTGTACAAGTCGCACGCTCGAATGTTACTTCTGCTGGTTTTGGGATGAGAAATCCTTCAGTGGACCAGACTTGCAACGGAGGAAAATAGGTTTCGAGTTCAAATGAATTGCTTATAAAGCCGATCGCGTTAAGTTAAGCTTTGTGATGACATAAATAGTGAATGACCCGTTATAGTCGTGTATTAGATGGGTCTTTTTAGGTTCCCTCGGATTTGCTTCCTGAATTGTTTATTTCAAAGTGATATTTCTCAATGTAGGAGAGTTTAAATTAATCATCACTCATACCTTGATTAAGGTAACTGTACCCAATGTGCCCCCCCCTAAGGGTTTTTCGCGAATTTGACTATGATAGACTTCGAATTTTAAAATTCTGTGAATGGCATCTCAAAGCTTAGCTCAATACCTATTAGAAACCATCTTTATAATCATCATTCGACTACTTTAACCTATCGAAAATTGCAATTTAAAAAAAAACGCAAAAAGGCTAAATGCACAAAACGTGTACCCAATTTGGCACAATTTTTTAATCATTAGCTACAGCCTATATAGGCCTACAGGGACGATCCAATTGGCATTGAAATAAACTCTCAATTATGTTCCCAGTGATATTTATACAAAATTTTTAACATACAACTCAAAAATACGCGTCTAAATCATCGTAATATGTCTATACAAATATTCAATGATTTCACTCAATCTTCCCATTTAAAAACGCGTAGAGGGGCACATTGGGTACACTTTTTTTTGATGCGAAAAACAGCAATTTGAGTAGGATAAAAAATAATTTTAGGAAAACTGATGAGACCAATCGAAAGCTGAGATGTTTTTACACAAAAAAGAGTAATGACACTTTGAGAGATAAAAATTATTGACACCTGATTTTTGAGGTTGAGTGTGAAAAGTGAAATAAGAAAATGGTGAAAAAATCAGTAAGTGAAAGTTCAAAGTGTTGTAGGAGAGTGGTTTTAAGGGCTAAATGGGCGGGGAAGATACCGAAAATTTTCTTTTAATTCCCCCAACATAACCCAAGAGCGACTGATGCTCAGAGAGCACCGGAAATACGAAATCTGACGATTGTGCCAAATTGGGTACAGTGCCAAATTGGGTACAGTTACCTTATAATTATTTCATCAAAGTATGAATTACATAATTACCGATACAAAATATTCTCAAGACATTGTAACGATCTTATTACTTCATCTTTCAATAAAAATTCCTAAACTGTAACTTAGACATAGAGTTCTATAGAGCTTTGTTAGAGTACAAGTGTGGAGGTTCGTAAACACATGCGAAACGTGCCTTCGAGTGTTTAACAAAGCTCAAGATGAAATCGAGATAATTAGCTGATCAGTGAAACTTGGGTAATTATATAAACTTGATGTTATGGAGCTGCGAACCGTTCCTATAAACTGATAAGCCTCCCAAACCTCAGCAACGTGTTACCAACACAACTTGATCTCAAGAGTGAGACCAGGAGTAAGACGATAAGGTGGACCTAGTGAAAGAGAAATAGTGTCTAAACAGTTTATGAAGCAATTCACGGTTCTCTCGCTAACCAATGTATTAATCAAGTACCAACAAATATTCAATTAATGAAATAATGTATGGCAAAGTTAATTCATTATTTTACGAAGTAGATTAATCAATTCAAATGTAAAAATGATTCCACTTATTTTATGTAGAAAAATACTTATCTTCATCCTAAAAATTAAGAAAAACAATGTGATCAATTAATTCTACGGCCAGAGTACGTATAAAATAGAATGCCAGGGAAAAATTCAAGTTCTAACGTATACTGAGATTTTATTTTTATGAATTTCGTTTTTTTTCCTAAGTCTAATAATCTATATATAAAATTCCGGTATTCCCGCTGCCGACCGACAGACGCCATGATGATGCTTAATGAAAGCACATAAAGAAAACAGTGCACAAAATTTTTGCACTTTTCAAAACTTTTGCTTCTATACTTTATTTAGTATAATATTATCTCATCATTTGAAGATAAATAAACCGTTTTCGTTTATGTGGATCAATACCCTTTTCTTTGTCATACATTACACTGTCGAACAAAAAATTTCATGGAATATTATAGTGTCAGTTGGGTGGAGATAACTTTCTTCCAACAATTTCACCCTAAGTTATATTCGCGCATTCACGAAGTTATCGACTGGACAAAAGAGACAAATAGGAATGTGTGATAACGACAATTCGCTATAGGGCAAGTTAAATGGCTCGTGAAGTTTAGTTAGAATTAGTTGTTTCCCCACGTCACTGAATGTACACTAGTTCAAGCGCACTGTGATATTCTGACTCCCTTTCTCCTTCAGTCTTTTATGTTCCTTGCACTCTCCTCAATCATTCTAGCCTGTGGTTAACATCATTGTACCAGTGAAAGCTACGAAGCAAATACCCTGAGGCAACGTATGTGCCTTGAAAGCTAAGAACACGCGCTTTCGAGCTCATTAGCTCAGAAATAATCTATCGACCACCACGAAACATAATATTCTTCTCTCAAGAACTAATCAGCGTACGTGCAATCGCTTTTATTCGGATCTTCAAGACTTTTAGCGTTCAAATTTCCACTATAATATATTTGGGTTGTATAAATGCATTGGATTCAAAGAAATTTCACCAGTAACAATAGATCATGCTTGGGTGACGCGCTGACTGGTGAGTAACATTTGCGAAAAAGATTAATTGGTGGCTGAGGGAAGGGGTGAAGCTGATTCACGACTTGAATTATTCTGAATAAATGAACTAATTGACAGGAATACAAGATCGTGGGTTCAAATTCTTCCTGGCCTTACTACTATTTTATTGCCTTATATTATTTTTAGAAGTTATATTTAATCAATTTCTGAAAATAGTATATGAAACTTAAAAGTATAAAAGAGGTTATATGCGTACGATGTCTCTCTGCTATTGTAATTGTATAGGACTGAAAAGTGGATAAAAGGAAAAAAATATTAAAGCGTTGACTAGTAAAAATGGAATTCTCCTGTTTTGGCATCAACTTCTTTTAAATAGATAAAGCTCTCAGGAATTGAAAAACCGACTCACATGATCGGATCTGCGTTGGCTGTACGAACGAAGATAACAACCTTTACACATAATCAATGGGACATTTCAATAAGGTGCCTCTCTACGGAGCTTTTAATTCACAATAGATTGTATCCTTCTTCATTGAAAGCGAAGCCTCAGAATCCCTTGTATCTTTCTGTCAATAGATGAAAATCTAACGTTGAATATATTATGCTAACCTCAAGCTCACACCCTCGCAACAGGCTCCATCCATCCATCTGACCACTCATGCAGGCATCTCCTCTTTCTCACCCTCCTCCGTAGATCAATATCACCGATGGGTAGTTATTATCGCGTACGACCGCGTGGATATATAACGGCTGTCTACGGCACCGAGCAAACTTTGGAGGCATCATTAGCACGACGCGGCTGCTGCACGCCTTCGCAAGCCAGCATCGGCGACAGAAGCCCTCGATGGAGATAGAACGTGATAGAGAAAGTGAGAGAGAGAGAGAGAGAGAGAGAGAGAGAGAGAGAGAGAGAGAGAGAGAGAGAGAGAGAGGGGAGGAAGTGCTCCGCGCACGTTCTCGGCCGATATAATAACGGCAAGATAACTTGTTTAGATAGTGCCGATATATAGAGTCGATAACTCCGCGCTTGGCCATCTGCCGCGCAGCGCCTTACTTCCCTTTGGAGCCACTGACTCAGCCACATGCACACGCATGCACAAGCTGAATCGCAGGCGTATAGGCGCATACACACACACGTGCGCCTACGCATGCATACAGATACACCCTGGAGGTAGCCGTGTTTTGTCGAAATCGTGTACCGAGCAACAGCTGCGATATGAGTTGGACTTTCCGCATGTGCGGACTTGCCAGGGTGTACGCGAGCGTGAATGGGAGGAGCCGAGAACCGGAGGCTTGTAGCTCAGATCAAGCCCGGATCGTGCGTTTGCGTGAGTGCAAATATTTGTGTTCGGGTCAGTCGAGTGAGATGCCTACGTGGATGACTGATTAGGCCTCGTCTTTGCGTGCTTCGATGAGTATGACACTCTGCGATTCATGCCACTGCAGCAGTCGTTTGAAGCAACAACCTCGTTCGGATTCGTGCAGAACGATGCACCTCTGAGCTGGAGTCATATAAGACACGAATATTTTTCACGAACTTCAATCCAACTCAAACCGTTATCTCTCATAGTCGATGAGAAATAATAATTAAGCACGTCGGATCTGATAACGGTCTAATTGACGAAAAATAGTTCTCGAGTACAAAAAGAGTTTGATGAGCTTGTGCGGAGAAACTGATACTTCCATACCCGAAAACCGAGGTGAAGTAGGACTCGCGCACGGCAGCAGGCAGCAACAGCATCACAATCGCAAGAGCAACGAAAAACTGCAGCGCGAGCATGGCGAGAAGAACACAGAGATAAGGACAGGTTGATATCGCGGGCGAGGCAGCAGCAGCAGCAGTGATACGTCAGCCGAGAGCCGGTAAATTTTGTCTGAATACCAGTGGCTTGCGAGGAATGCGGATCTAGGATAAATAATGACGAACCTCGTACAAAGCTCAAGCGTGCATACACACATACACACATATGCGCGCATGGATGCGCACACACACTCACACGCACAAACAGACGCAAGCGAACCTTGACCAACAGGGTTCGTTTGCGTATACATCATCGGTCGTTCCCCCCATTATGCTTATGAATGTAAACGTAGCTGCGCCCGTGGAACACGCTAAATGCCTTTGCCGGACCGGCTGATTGGTACTGGATGTTACTACTGGGCCGGCCGAGTGTGTGCGTTGGCGTTATAATGAGCGTGCGAAGCGCGACAAGTCTTTGACCTGATGATGAGTCGTGCTTGAAAATAGCTCCGGCGTGGTGGGCGCGAAAAGCGAGAATAATTAGAGTAAGCCAAAAAGACCAAGAGGGCCGAGAAAGAGAGGACAAATGGTTCCCACCGGATTATTCAAATTCACGTAATTTTCACTAGACGAACGCCTCATCTCTTGCGGTTTGGACTCGTCGGTATTGCGCTGATCCGATTAGCCTTGATGAATCTCGAAGAATAGATCCGTTTGGTGGATTATTCAGTTTTAACTCGTATTACGCTTTCTCCCTCCCTCTCTCTTTATCTTTTTCTTTCTCTTCCTCTCGTTTTGGTTCCATTCTCTCTTTCTGTTTTTGTATTTCACGTCTATGTCTCGCACGTTTATGTACGTTATCTCCATTGCCAGACGAGATGGAACCTAGAAAAGAGACGATAAAGAAAGGTGTACATGAATACAAATACTCATAGAGTGCAACACAAAATTCTATTCTATTCATTCGTGTTTAGCTCAATTAGTAAATTTAATACTGCAATGTCGCGTAAACGGATGAGGCATAGCTCCGTGAGTTCTTTGTAAAGCACGCACAAAAGAAGAGCTTAGTGCGAAACTTGCAAGAGTTGGGAAGGAAAAGGGAATAACAGGGAAAAGTACAATTTTCGCTTGTTGGCGCGAATCTCAATTAATGATCAAGCGAAACGAGATAATAGAGTGAAACACTCATCCTTTCTGACGACGCATCACTCGTTTACGCCAACAGACAAGTTCTCGCACTGTCCATTACCACTATATTTCTGTGTATGAATTTTAATGCACATCGAGAAAGAGAGAGAGAGAGAGAAAAGCGAAATGCATTTGCATAAGTGCAAAAGGAAGCTCCACAATGTACTTGAATGGTCGAGCAAATTTCTCGCGCGGAAATGTCTGTATTCTAATTCCTTTGAAGATGTACGGGTGTTGGAGTTGGATTGAGTTTTTGATAGTTGAGCAGTGGACTTCAGCATTTAATGAGGCCATTTGTAAAAAATTATTCTTATGCTAGGTGGGTTTTCTAATTCTTGTATAACTGCAGTACGATTTCCCTTGCTCTAAAACTTTTATCACAGTCATACGAGTGGGATGCTGAGACTAAAAATGCAGAGTAGGCAAAATAAAATGCTTTCAACTTATTTTTAAACCTCTATCGCTGAGATTCACTCCATTAGAATTACAAAAAGTGACTTTATCTTACACACATCAAATATTTTTTATTTTGCACGCGAAAAATGAAATAGCAGTCTTCGTTGCAATGAAAATTCACGATGTTCGAAAAGTAGTCTTTTATACTTTAGAACTTGCTAATGATTGAAGTGACCGTGAACTGATAGCTTGGCAGTTTGGAGCGAGCTTACCTCAACAAGATCGGGATGAAGCCCATGAACATTGGAGCAAAAGGCTCTCAAGATTTGAATTCTGCTGTATAATTCCATTGGGATGTGAACACGCGCAGCGTGCAGTCAAGCCGAAAGGACTGGCAAGAATAATATTGGCTGCGGCAACAACGGCAGCGCAGCTGAATCTCCTTTAGGAGAAAAGAGGATTTTTGAGACAGGCTCTCAGCGTAAATGGTATCACGTTGAACTACGCCAGTCTATTAGATCAAATAGGATCGGGCCGTCGACTAAATAAGAGGCTGAGTGTACGTGCTTGTAAGCTTGGCATGAAGCAGGAGACAAGGCAAAAAAATATCAGATGAACCGTTGCCATCTGCTTTTCAGATAATTGTCTTACCGGGCGTGGCGCTGCTGCTGCTGCTGCTGCTGCTTCTGCGCTGCTCCTCGAGTTGCGTTGATTGCACTCTATAGATAAGCAGGAAGGGAAGATGAGATGAAAAATGCATGTCACCTACTGTCCTTGCGCATGAGATAATATTCTAGAGCGAAAATTTAAATGCTACTATGATATTTACCCGGTTTACCTTTTTATCCTGCGACGATTAATGCTATGGGGAAAAATGTGATAACAGGCAATATTGACCTGCTTCTCTATCTGGAACTCGATAGGTATTCAATAAATTTATTAGCAATCTTAAAATAAGATGAATAACTCTAATCGAATACTTTATGCGACATTATAGTCAGCAAAGGAAAAACGATACGAAATAACTGTCGCTAATGATGATAAATTGGATATAAAAATACATCATGCAGAACAGATGAAACCGAGCTTATTGAAAATACTTCCCATTGATCGTTGAAGCCAAACATTGATGATTTGACTTCATCAATCAGTATGAGGTGTACAAACTCTGTTTACGAGAGCTTATACATGGACTTATGAGTAATCCTTTTGTATGTAGATTGAAACTGCAATAGATTTTCGTTCTGATAGAGAGAAATCAGAGCAAAACTCGGGCCCAGGTAGGATTTGAATCAACGATATTCCGGAAGCCGCAGTGCTTACCCTCCTCGAACAGCATTTCACCTCTCTCTCAATTTTTTCAACTTCCATTCCTGATTCATCTACAACTACGTTATCCCTTTCATATTGACGATCCAAGGCCGAATTCTAATTTGAATATAGATATAAACTAAAGCTCAAATCTAAATTTGAATTTGAATTCAGTATTGGATCGACAATCTGTCAGGAATTGAGAACAAACATGAACGTGGAAGTGAGAGGGGAGGCTAAGTCAATATTGCAGCAATTTTGAAGGCTTCAACGTGTAGTCGGAAGCAAGGGATTACTTTCCACAGTTAATGACATTTAATTCGCAAATATTTTTGATGACTCACATTTCAACCGAAGAAATTTTTCTGTGGGTAAACGGGTCTCACATACGAAACACGAATTAAATTATGGAATGACTAATGTCGATGGAGGTCATACGAAATTGAGGTTAAAAGCCTGATCATAGATAATGTTATACGTATTTGTACAATGCACAAATTATCACTAAGCTGTTACAAGCTGTTCCTGGCTCCTTGTACGCTCCTAGAACTTATTTTTGAAGGTTATGAACACCACCTAGCGGCAGCGTAAAACGACGCACAGCGATGCACAAGCAGCTTGTGACAACTTGCGGCCACTTGTGCTTTTGTGCTTCTATGTTATAAAATGTTCTATGTTCAGGCTTTAAGTGTACGTTGTATACATTCTGAGACTTTCCAGCCTCTAATGAGTGGGTGGAATTATGACTGGATGAATTCTTAGCTATATCACTATGAATATCACACGCACTCTGGATGGTTCCCAATAAAGTGAAGCTAAATGGACGGAGATTGAAATTTGAAAAATTTGAGAGGGCTGAAATGCTGCTCTTAAAGAGGAGGTGGGGCAGCCCAGTGACTTCGAGTGGCGCAGTTGGTATACATATACCTAGATATCAGGGAATCGTGGGTTCAAATCCTATCCGAATGGAACTTTTTCCTCGTGGATTTAATTTGAAAACCAGCTCCCTTTGAAAATAATCCAAGCGGGAAAGAATTTCGTGCGTTTGCAAATCTATTAGAAGGATTTCGTGTATATACGAGCTCTTGTAAAAATCGTTGAAAAATTTTCAAATGGTGAATTTGTCATTTCATCGAATATACTGATAATGAATTTCCATTCATTGTTCTTATTCGAGCAGGAAAATGATTCCATGGTAGTACGTGATATTCTCAAACCCAGTCCCATTCTCACCCATTTCGAGCCCTGGAGCACTCGATCGTAACTTTTTGATACGTAGCAGTAAAATTTATCAATTCGAAACATATCATATACAAAAACACAGATAAAGATCTATCTCGATCACACATTTTTTCACTTTTATCCTGTCCCGTCCCTCGTTCTCTTCGCGCGCGCGATGCGCGACGTTTATTACGTTAGTTTACCAGAGTTTGCAGCAGAATAGGGAGGAAAAGAGAAAGAGAGAGAGAGAGAGAGAGGAGCTGGTAGAGAAATGCCTCTGTTCAGTCTCCGAAGAGATACTTCGCTCATTCCCTCTCTTACTTTCAGTCGACTCCCCTCTTCGTCGTTCTTAGCGGCCTGATTTTGTTAAAGAGTTTCACGAGCTTAATTGAATCGCGCCTAATTCAGTTTTTTTACGCCTCGCGAGGGGCCACTTAAGGCTCGTCCACTATTATTAAGCAAGGCAGTAAATAAAGTCGAGCTAAGTTGAATTAAAACAAAGATTCAATAAGCACGCGGCTGAATGAACCGTTTATATGAACTGAATGCTCCTTCCGAGATCCTGCTCACTGTTGGATTCATTTCATAATTCCTGGAATTTTTTCTCGATTTCCACACTCAATTTACCTTCTAGTGAAGATGAATAGAATAGGCTAAGTCATAATTTATCTTCTTGCGATTAAGCAATATGATGTTCATCTTGACTTATTCTACTATACCGTAAGTTTACAATATAATACAAGGCATTCATTCGCAGTTTATAAAGAGAGATAAAGATTGACTTCACGGAGCTGAACAATTATTTTACTCTTTTTTTCATCATGATTTGGGCATTGCCAAATGATGTGGTTAAGATCTTGGTAGTCCCACGCCAACTTTGAGAACAAAGCTGCTAAGACTATAATAATCGGCTCTGCATCGATTACTAATTTATCTTTATTCATTATTTTCCTCTCCAAGTCTCACTATACTTCAGGGTCTATACATGTTTTGTTTCTTCAAACTTTTTATATACGCTCGTGTATTCTATAGTCTTAGAAGAAAATTGAAAAATTGAAGATAACTGAGAGGAATTTTGAGAACATACTGACAAAACTTACTGAATTAAGTACGATAGTCTATGAAGTACATTGTTCCGAAAAGAAGCTTGATACACAACGATTTGTGTTTATTACGGTAGTAAAAACTATTATGCAAACTAATAACGCTGCACTTCCCATTATCGTCCCAGAAATATTGAATTCATCGGGAATCGACATAATATGAATGATGAACGTCGAGTAATCAAGATACGTAAATGATTCACGAATTAGAGTTAGGAAAGGCCATTTTACATGTATCAATGATAACTAGAGTTGGATGGATGACGTTTCGGGATGGGACTCTTATAATATGGGATACGATTCTACGCCACTAGGCTCGGCTTCAAAAGTTGACGGGTGACACTTTGTACGACAAGCCAGCTCGCTGTTTACCCGGCGCGCGTATTTTCCTCCAAAGTGGCATGGAATAAAAGAAAATAGTCCGTAGTTGAAAAGAAATAAAAAAAGATAAAACTAAGATATGAGAGGAGAGAAATGTGAAAACAAAAGAACCGAGCAAGTGGCGAGGGTGAAAAAAAATAAAAGCGGAGAAATAACACGTATAAGGGGCAATAGTATACTGGCTACGAGCCACTACGAAATTCTTAAGGATCCGCTTATGGTATGTCCCTGTGGTGCTGCTACAGCCGCGCTGCGCATACAGCTAGATTAGAGCGCAAAATGAAAACGAAAAATTGCGCTCCAGAGATGCAATTCACTAGCGCATGGAAGAGGAGAAGCGCCTTTGTCATGCTAATTTGTGACGCATTTTAGTCTGTTCTCCCGCGCCTCCTATTTAACTGTATGGCTGTCTTGCTGCGCCGGAGAGAGATCCTCCCTTTTTCCCCCATCGCTTACCATGTGCTCTGGTGCGTTTTCATTCCACCATAGCGTTGCAAACTCTAATTGACCAAAGATTCACGGGAAACTCTAATTTTTCTGTTACAGTATGCAACCGCTTCGCGAGCAACGTTTACTCAATGATCGGCGCTGTGAATCCCGACTCTTTTGACATACTACACTCTTACAGCAATACCTTCCAGATGCCCTTCATCACACCGTGGTTCCCGGAGAAGGTGAGAAACATTTATTTGCCTTTACTACGCTTTTAATATCAAGTACGTGCCGAGTAAATTTTTCTTAGCGTATGAATATAATTGAATGTTACTGAGATTGCTACGCTTCAGATAAAATTCTTCTATCCTGATTATATTTTTTTCACTCACTTTCCATATTAGATGTGGCATTTTCCTATGACAGTTATAATAATTGTTTCTCTCTATCACGAATCTGAAACATATGTAATGATTAAAATTAGCTGATGAGAGGGATGATTATGTATTCCGAATCAATTTTATTCAGCATGGAAAAAAATTAATTTCTCACACATTATAATTATTATTTTCCAATGATATGCAATTGATATGATTCACTATTTGTGACAATCTCCGCGTGCCACTGAATGCTTAGTAGGTGAGAACAAGAGTGAATTAAACAAAATAGAGATAAGTAAATAAGTTCCATCAGCTTTAAGATAAGATCCTTAGTATTACTGACTAGAAATAATATCGAAAGTTCAATCATGCATACAATCATCACTCTCTTCTTCTTATTTTACGTTGAATAATTACATTCCACAAAAATTACTAGGATGACAATTAGAAACATGGTTAAAATCATTACATCAGACAACTTAACGTATTACGACAATAGAAAAAAAAATTTCGCGAGATCAATCAGTTGTTCTTTGTTTGAATTTTATTTCTATGCACAAGTGCACGTTAGAGCAATTATTTAGAGCATATCGTGTTACGAGCGTGGCTGCTGTCAGTTATTACAATGAAAATATCGTCGCGCAACAAGTGAGATTGTCACGTTACGACCGACGGCAACATTCTGCGTAGCCATTAAATAACTGAAAGACCAAAACTTGAGACGAACGGCGGAGCAAATGTAAATTTCAATCATTTCCACGATATTTTGAAATATATTTGAGTATGACATTAAAATTTGCATTCTACGCAGCGCACGACTTTATAAAAGAGATGCGGGTGCGCACAAACTTGGTCGAAATTACATAAATTAAAATATACGGAGACGCTACTGTTGCAGTAATTTTTGGAATTCCTTTTAACAAAGTTTCAGGTCGTAAAAGTTAGTTGGGGAACTTTGCCTTCGGGCAGAGGTAGTTTTAATTTGAGAAATAATGTATTATTGACATTTTCATATCCGTATTTCATCCGTAGCTTCCTGTATTTTAAACTTGATTTGAATATTATAGTTTATCATTGTCTAATTATATCTATGAAACTATTCAAGATTCTTTGATAATGAGTCCTAATTAAATTCGATAATGTCATGGCACGAAATATGGACGTATCATTAGTATTATAGACCGCAACAGAGCTCATCCGTTACATTATTTTCTAGATTCTGAATAAATCATTTCCATTTCGGTAAATTTTTGTATCGATTCTCACAAACATCAGTTCTTATTTATCAAATTATAACACTCAATTCCTTTGTGATTCTCCACAACTACTATGTATGACCTTCACGCTGTCAAAAAGTAATGTTGGTTTTGTTTGCAATCGTGCACTCTACCTTCTAAGATTGAAATAGTCGAAATTGCATAAATGGTGAAAATAGTACAAATTCAACTAAAACTTAGTAACGAATGTTACTAATTTTTTAGTTGAATCTTTACTGTTTCTACCAGTTATGCAGTTTCTACTAATGAATAGTAGTTTTTTACTATTCTAGATTTAGAGTGTGGCGGCCAAAAAATTGGGCTAACTTTGACGATTCATTTAGGCGATTCATTATGGAAAAAGGAATAGGACTCTTTTTTAGGAAGTTTATCTAACGCATATTGAAGTATCATTTTAATCTATATATAATTACTTATGTACTACGTGTGTTTGAAAATAGCGATCGATTCCGCTACTGTCGCTAAGTTATAAACCTTACATTCGTATTGGAGATCTCGTTGAAACTTTTGTGTTTCGGTTCGTCATGTGTGAAAAATTCTATAGTCTATTCGAAATGTTTTATCCATATTTTCCGTCTTCGTGGTTCGCTTGGCATTCTTTATGAGGTTAAGTTTATTATGAGGTTAAGTTCATTCCTCGTTGGTATCTTTTTTTTCTGCAGGAATTCGCTAGTCTTACAATATTTAGATTTTACCGGAATATCAGCGTTTCCGCCAGTACACCATGCAATGAGCGAGACGAATCCAGCACGAAACGCCGCGTTTTCTCTACGATCCATCATCAGATACAGTAATACCATTGGTGTTGCCTTTCTCATCAGTTTGTCCCGTCTCTCGAGAGCTGCACTTTTCATATTGAGCTGACAAACCGCTTCTGCTCCAATTGCGATTCTCTGTACAATCGTGTCGTGAAATGAATGAAGAATTGGCCCCGGGAGATCCACAAACGCGCAAAATTTCATTATGCCATTTAATCCTACTCTCAGTAGCCGCATAGCGAGAACGATTGATTTTGTAGTTTTTTTTTCAATCAATGGAGAACTTAAGAATTGGAATCCCGAGATTTTGAAACCCAAGCCGCGCTTTCAAAATTCGGTACATGTCACATCATATTTGCATTTTGTGCACCCAACAACTTGCTATACAGCAGATAACACTGGTAAAAGGTTCGAAATTCGGTAACCAAAGCCTTATTCTACATCAAAGCCGCCTGGATCGATGGCTGATAATTTTCTAGCCGATGCACCAGCGTTCTCGGCGCTTGGCTTCTCCACTTCGTATCGGTTCAACGGACGTCGTTTTGGAATTTTCGGTCTATTCAAATTGGAGCATCTCTCCCTTTCAGATTTTTTCCCCTATACACTGGTGTTTTATTACTCATATTGTGCATGTTATTAACTTCAGAACAACGGAATACAGGATGTATATTCATACGAAACAGAGAAATGAACGATAAAAGCATTGCACAGTGTCGCTCGACAGCTGTACTGACTCACATATACATCTTTATTACAGCATTAGCGAACCTTGGTCGACTCTTAGGAACTTTCTGCTATGAGAGAAATGGGGCAACTTATTATTTCGATCAGCAAAAACAGTACAAAAGTGACGAATCAAAGCACGCCACGTGAGCAGCAAAATTGATTTTCCCAAAATCTCAGCGTGGTGTTACCCCTTAAACAAATTGAAATCTACTGCGGTCAGTTCATTGTTTCGCGATTTTTTTCCTGTAAAAGATAGTAGCCAACTCTGAGTCTATGACTATCCCCAAACAGAGCCCCATATCGAAGCTCGTAACGATACACGTAATCCTATCAGAAATCAAAGTCCAAAGACCATGTATCAAAAGCGTTGGCAGCAAACAATCCATCCTGTGCGAAACGTATAGACATACTCCTACGCGAAAATAACTCATGCAAATCTCCGGTATGCAAAGACTTATCTATAGTGGCGTTCTGATTATTATTTCTCGCGGGAGTCAAGCAACGATAAACACATTCATGGATTAGGTTAAAAGGTGGATAGACCTTAATTGGTTAACTGATGGCGTATTCGCAGGTGCTGACCCCGTCATCCGGATTCGTTGACTTTGCCATAAGCATGCGGCCGGACTATCATCAGGCAATCATCGATACCGTACGGCACTATGGCTGGAGAAAGATCATCTACCTCTACGACTCGCATGACGGTAAGCTTGCTGTTAATCATTTTTTACTTGTATAAAGAGGAAGCTATGAAAAATTCTTGGAATCGAAAGATAACACCAAATTTGTTGATATTTTCAATCACAAATATTTTGAAGTACACACCATCAAGGGATTGTGCAATCAAATATGATGATTTTCTCAAAATCGAAACAAACGTTTTCGAATAATCCCTTCCTCAGCGCGAACAGTTCTTGCTTTTAGTGAGTTAATAATGTACTCGCTATCAATGAACTGTTATATTGCTAAAAAGTAACCTACCGGTGACCTCATAAAATGTTTAGAAGACTTCTCTGGTAAGTAGATACATTTTCTATCTATCTAGTTTTCTCTTTTCAAGCTAACTATATTGGATTTTCTAAGAATATCGACGAGTCTTTTGTTTTCTATTCCACAATTTTTCTTTTTCTTGATTACTGAGTCTAACTCCCATCAATCTGGCAGATATATACGTATCAAGGTTCTCTTTGTACACCGTAATCCAACTCAACCATTGTCAAATCAGTTTAAGAATAATATACTGAGTGTGATTCAAAATGATATACTAAATCTATATCCAGCTTGGGGAAATCAGTGTACTTGCGACATTCTTCAGAGTAACTATACCAGCATAAGAATCTGAACATTTCTCCCTTCACCAGCTACTGTGAAGTCCCCCCCTCTCATCTTTCACATCATCTACTTTGCCATGTAGAGCATGCAAGTCCTTCGAACTTGCACATTTTGCTCATAGCATGAGCTAACTCTTCAGCTCCAAGCTCTTACGTTTGTGACCAATAGTATAATCTTACTTGGCCAACTTTGTATGCGTCTAAAGAGCGACAGATGGATCTTTCGCAGAAATACAAACATATCAATCTCCGCAGTTGACTTCCAAACAATTCTTGCATACTAAACTCGGCAATAAAAGTACTCCTCTCCAAGGGATTAACTTTTCAATATGCAATGAGAGTAAGATATCACCTTGAAAGTAAAATATAGTATAACATGCAACTAGTGCGTGAATTTTTGAAGACGCACGGCTTCGCCGGCCACTCGTCAACACGTCCACACGAGTGATTGAAAATAAACGCACCAGTTGGATACGATGTTTTATGTTACGAGTGATCGTTGAAAGAGCATTTGAAAAAAGCGCTAGTGCGTGAAATGCGATTTCACGCACTATTAACACAAAGATTATTTAACATCCAATCCCTGCACATCGTACTTGAATCTCAACCAGACCTATACATTGATTTGCTTTCTATGCATATTACAACCTTCAATTCTGCAGTTGTTAAGATATCATGAAAAATGGAAAAAATATTCTTCTCTTGAAAGTATTGAGAGTCATATCATGCAGTCATAAAAAAAGAACAAAACAGCTGCTATATACAGAACTGTCGAAACTAGTATTTATTTCATATTTTCCAGATAAATGTAAATATCTTATTTTCTTAGTCGATTAATTTGAATAGACGAAGTGAGGTTTAATATAGAAATACATATTAATCGAAAATTCTATACTTTCTGAGTATGACATCATTACTGGTTATTGCATTCGCGATCAAACGTTTCAACTTTCTGTGCAACCATAATTAATGACAAAGCTATATGATTACACGTCTGAAGTCTCCGTATCAAGATTCAAATAAAAATATCAGAATAACAAGGGCAGCAGCTCAAACGAGCATTTAGTAAAACTCGAGACTAACGAGTGGCCCCTTATCAAAACTTGCCATCTGATTTATTAAATAATAACGGCGGCGAGTAATCGTGTGAGCTAGTAATCGTGCGAGCTATTAATCGTACTCGTCGCTAGCCAAAAAATCAGCGGTAGACGATCTCTGCCCTCTCTCATTCGTCTCTCCCTTAAACATTCGCGTTCTCGATGACAAAGCGATTCCAAGCACCGCCGCTACGGCTGTTCCTTCGGACGAATAATAACCGGCGTTTCCGGCGAGACTTAAATGAGAAAATAGCGCCGACCATTAATATGAATCAGAGTGGGTTGAGGAGCATGGTGTCCCCCTATTTCTCTTATTATTCCTCTCTCTTCTCCCTCATCTATCTCCCACGGGAAGAGAGTTTCATCTGCGAAGAAAGTTTTATCGGAGATATTGGATTAATATTAGAAAACAAACATGTCGGCGAGCAATCGGTGTACGTTTTATTATTCATTATTTTCTTAGTCTGTAGTTTAACGATGCGAAAAAGGGAATTCTTGAAGTTGAAAATTACATTTTCCTCCTATGTTTTCCACTGTTAGTTATTTCATTTTGCGATATTTATATTTTATTCTCGACTTCTGAAAATTTGAACAAAACACTCACCTTCAATTCTATATATTCATATAAAATAACAGTATGTATCTGAAAAATTGATAAATGTTTTGTTTGTTCAGCATTTTTTCTGCAGAGTTCCAAAGCTTTTCACACTGAAAGCTTCTATTCATACTCTCTTCAAAATATAAACAGAAATAGTTTTGGATACGTTTCATATTTTTACCCCAAATTTTCAGTCCTGGATTTTCATTCAAATGTGGCATTATCTTATGATGCGATAGAACGTTTATGAAGTTTACGTTTTCAAACACTGACAAGTAATGTATTAGGCTTTTGAGTCTCAGATATTGCTGAAACTGTATCTATGACCAGCAAACTTGATACCCTGCTTGACAGATTAAGTTGTAAAATTCGGAAGAAAAGATGTTTTTTTTAACTGCGTTTTTACGTGAATGACTAGATGAGAAAAAAAAAATTAATCGAACAAATGTGTTCTGGACGTTCCTTTGATTCTGTGATAAAATTCATTTTCTTTTCCTTAGTATTGCATGAAAACGAATTTTTGAAAGACATTTGTTTCTAAATTTTCTTGTCGGACTAAGAAATTTTACAATTTCCAATCATATGGTTACATAAAACGAAATGTTCCTAGACGATAGGTTAAAACTCGACTGCAAATTTTTTTCTATTCGACCACCAACAGAGAGTCAGACAGACAGACTGACCGATAGATAGACATGTAGAACCATTTAAACAGAAGCTTACAATAAATTGCCCGACCCTAACTCGATCTTCCTTGCCAGATTTCTCTTGTGTATAGAATTCTTATTAAGTTGTTGAAAAACGATTTTTTGAAAAATCCACGGTCCTAAAGTCTCGAGATAATGAGGAAGAGGACGAAGTGAAGAAATAGGACAAGTCGGAGGAAGAAGACGTTAATCAGCGTGGTACAAGAGCGTGGAACCGCGCAGACTATGGGAACGATAGAGTAGGAGGCCGGACACTCTCAAGCGCTTCCAGCTTTTGCGGTAGCGCGGTGTAGCTCGCGCGTTTTGCGCTCGTTAATATCGTCACCCTGGCCGAGTCTCGCATTGGCCCCTAAGTGCGCGAGCGCCCGAATTCTCCGGCTATCTCTTGGCCGCGCGTAATATGGCCAGCCCTCGCTAACGACCCCGACCGTACGTATGGATCGGCCAAGTTCGGAATAGCCTGAAGCACAAGCGAGGAAGAGAGGGAGCACAATCATAGATGTTTAATTACCGTTAAATACCGAAGCTTCCATGTGCCAAAGTGATTAATCGCCGAGCTGGCGAGCTTATGTCTCGCTTCGTTCTTCATTCTACGCGAGATCGGAAGAGAGTTACTACTATTAGGCCGAGTATGTGGAGCAGGCTTAGCTTGGAACTGACGTTTGGTTTCATTTGATTCTTTTTCAGAAGAAATGAGGCTAAATTTGATAATTCAATGAGACTCGTCCGCATAATTGAACGAAGTTAACGCTCAAAGAAATGTAAAATAGAAAAATTATCTGAAGGAGCAGATGTTTCGAAGAGATGGTTCATATATATACGATTACGAGTTGAGTAGCAACTCCAGTAAAAAACGGATATAATAATGTACGTATTTCTATGATGACATTTGACTGGCTCGATCAAATTCTTTTCCGAGAAAACGTCTCGAACCGACTGACACGAATCGACAAAATAAGAGTGAGGATCGTGAATGAAATTCACGAAATGATGGAGCAGCGCTACAGGAGTGAGCCATAAAATATAGCGCTGTCGCCATCAAGGTCTCGCGCCAAGTAAATGGAAACAGAACGATTGCACACAGCAAAAATTAAGAATCAGGCTCGACCGTCAATGAGAGAACAGTAGTAATGGTATTCATAAGAAAAATACAAGTAAGCAATTCGGGCAAACAAACACGCTCGCTCGCAATTTTTCCCCTGATCTGATACCCACACGCGTATATAACGCGTCATGTATATATACTTACATCCCGGATCGTGTTTTCCGCGCGTTCCATTAATGCGGGCCAGGTTCCACACCGGCCGCATGATTAATTGATGCACTTTGTAAGAATGAACTTTGACCGTGGCGCAGCAGGTATTAACCACGACGAGGGTCCGCGATATTACATTATAGCTTTTAGGAAATCGACAGGGACAAAGCTTTGTCCGGTGCGCGAGTGAGGGTCAAAATTAACGTTCAATGCCGATAATGAGGATATTCAGCGAGGGGGTTTCTCTCGTTGATAGTGATGTACGGCTCTAAGTATATTCTGATCTAAGAGAAAGTTTTGTAAACTCGGTGAGAAGTGTTTCTACACGAAGTACAATCGTGAATGATATCATTTCGACAATTGCAACAGTCATAAGACTCTATTAATTGAACATTCTCACGTGAAATTTACTTCACGATACGTTTGGTCACTCTGTATATTCTCTTACGTTCATGCCGAATGGAAAAAGGGCACTTCTCGTCCTATTTTTGCCATGTATACGTATACTTTGAACATATTCAATCGAATCGCATGAATACAGCTGTCTATACATGTATAGTATTGGATAAACAATGTAGCTCTCCTGGGAATGTATTCGAAAATATTTGTTTTCAAGCTTATACATAACTCACCTGCTAGACAGGACAATCAAAATATTCATGGGTTAATGGAGATAGACCCATCTCAACAATTCATAGCCCCGGTGACTCGATATCGGGAGCCATAAACTCTTGCATAAATTAAAATTTATTGCCGGGACAATCGCATAGATTGCAATGCAAATAAACGAAACACGAGCTTTCTCCACCCTTACTCGGCGCGCGGTAAATTAAAACGCTACTCAGCCCACGTCCGGGACCGAAATTCATTCGTCACCTACGCTCTCCTCGCGATGAAATTTTTCCCGAGACAATACCCCGTCCCTCCCAATTGCAGCCGATAAGATTATGCTCGTGCTGTCGGTGGGTGTATCTCGAGCACAAAGCAAGCTCTCGCCCTCTCGTCTGTCCTCTTTCCGCGAGGGGGTAACTTCGATAAGACCGGGGCGATCGCGAGCGAGCCACGGCAAAATGGCGACGATATTGCGCGGGAATTGCCAAGGAGTTTAATTACCAAATGCAAATGCAAATATACTTTAGGGACGGGGGCCGCGCTATCTCGGGGCTACGTTTCGGGCTCTCCCAGGAGCGTTTTCCCAATAAATGCAAGAGCTTCGCGGGGGGAAAGAAGAGCCTCGGAGCTGGATAATCGAAGCTCGAATGTACACCCGTGCAGGATGGCGTGGGGGGAGAGGGTATAACGATGATAATTGGGTACTTGAGGAGGATGTAAGTTTTTGCTGTCGCGGAAACGTCCCCGCTCGCAGTTACCGTTTTTCCGTCTTGCCATTTGTAACGGCAATTATTGCGACGAGGAGACTCCAATGCCTAATGCTGGAGATTTTTCGAGAACGGAAATAATCCTTCGGATTACGTTGATATCACTCCGCAGAAGGATAATTAATTATCGATAATGTTCATATGAATGCAAAGACCGATGTAGATTGAATTGATTGAGTTGATTCGTCGATTGACATTCTATTTCACCAGGAAAGTGAAATACCGGGGGAGAATTTTGGATAATTCGATGAATATCTCGCGATAAAATGTTATTACAATGGAGGATAACGAGTCACGTTTCGAGTTTATCCTGACAAATATCAATCGCATTTTCATCATAATTTCAGAAAAATTTGTCCAGTTATATCAACAAAATGCATTGAGGAATTTACTTTCATCAGATTTTGTATGGAGCTCATGAAGAATGTCGACCTAATCCACTTGACGGGGAATTTCTCGTGTATAATATGTTAATTTCAATTGATCAATGTTAATGAAGGCCAATGTTAACCGAGACAGAATCGATAAGTATGGCTATTGTAATAGATGAATGAAAATTATCTCCTGAGCGTAATTTCAGCTTTTAAAATTGATACCGCGTTTCATTATTTCAGTCTTTTTAGCTGGATCCTGTTGCTCGGCTATACAACTCACAAAATAGTCCGAGAATGCATAGCTCGGGATTATCAAAACGATTCAAAATTCACTGATTTTAACATATAGAATAAATTAACTCTGCGGGCTCACCTGTTTGGTTACAAAATTGAATGTTTATCACGAATGAAAAATCGTGATCGGATTAAATGCAGCTCGTGACGCAAAGCTAGATCAATCATTGGCTGCATACAGAATCCGGTTTATACGTTCCCATTTCCTTAGTGTATATACAGAAACCCTATCTGCATTGATGTATCGTTTTTTTTTTCTCTAACGGCTCTGAGCATTCCTCGACAGAGCTAATTACACAACACCACCTAGCGACTCGTAAAACACGAGTGCATGTTAATGATCCTTTGTGCGTGGCTTGATCGTGAAAAATTCCCACGTGATCACTTGCAGTCCTTCGGATGTGTTTTTTTTTGCAGTCCGTGTCGCATTCTTAATCCGCCAAACGCAAAACGAAACGTGCTCAACAAAAACAGCTTTGCTCCACGGGCTCAAAGCAGGCGACTCGGCATCGCCCCACTCCCGTGTATTCCTCTCTCTTTCTCTCTGCCGCTGTCTCTGTTTCTCTCTCTCTCTCTCGGTCGGACCTCACATATAATGCACTGAGATGAAGCCGCGCGTTGTCAACGCGCACATCGGTCCGATCCCTTTCACGAACAAGAAGTGGGTGGGGGGAACGCGCTGCTGGAAAAAGGCTGCTGCTGCTTTTTAATATAAAAATTGTCGAGCCAAGCGCGTGATCCCAGTTCGATGTCTTCTCGCAGCTATTACACGAGCAACATGCTGCCGCTGGCGCTGCTGACCGATAGCCGGTACGCGATGGATCAAGCTCACCCATGCGATTACCGTTCCTTGTGATCTTCTCTCTAGGCGTGTCGAGCCGAGAGTTTCCTGTGTGAATTGCCATAGTTTTTTTCTTCTGATTTTCATCCAGTTCCAGTTGATTTTATTCAGTTGAGTGTGATTCGCTTATTGTGATAATCCTCGTGAAGCACTCGACGGAGTCTCTATCAAGTTTGAGATTTGAAAGATCAGACGTGAGTGAAGCGAGCTGTTGTAAAGGTTTGATTCAAATATATAATATTCGGGCATTTAATGTGAAGAGAACTAAAAGAACAAACACGGTGTGACGTAATAGACGATCGATTGAATGGATATCTAATTCTAGTTAATCTAAATTATGTTTAATAATGTATTATTATGCAAACCTTTCACTATCTTACTCAAATTCTCTCATGTTCTTAAGTTTACGCCGACAATCTCGTAGCTGTACAGAACTTCGCCATGAAGTAGTATCGAGTTCGTTAACAGTTTTGATAGAAATTGTTCAAACGTGACAAATACTTTCCTCGTTGAACTTTTCTAGAGATCGTCTCATATTATGTGTCAATGACATGTTAATTCAAAAAACTAATTCTTATAAATTAATCAATCAGTCAAATGAAGTATCATGTGTTAGTGAGTAATAAAATCAGTTATTAAGAATGGGTACATTGATAAGAAACTGTGGATAATATCAAACAATAATATATAATTTCCCGTAGCCACTCATTAGGTTCAAATAACCCATTATCTATAAACAAATCTGAGGAGCAAAATAACTTGATCACGATAATTCGTAGGATACTCCAAACTCTTACGCAGTTGGTACTCATTAACTATCGTGAATATTGCCCCTCAACGTAATATGCACACGTGATGTGTGAATTTCCTGTTCCATTGGAAACCGGTTATCTGCGATACCTTGATACTTACTGAACCGGTAAATAAATGCTCTCGTACTGGATATACATCTTGGACAATTTTAGTTCTTAAATGAGATTTTTTACGTTTATGATGTGTTTTTATAATCATCATTGACGTCCCATGTCTTCTCGCGAAGTCAAATCTATATTTTTTCAGGGTTTTTCAGTGAATTTTCGCAATATAGTTAATGTGAAAGGCTTACAAATCAACATAACATGACAGAGAACAAGAGTGATAGAAGTAATAAATTGTGTCATAATTTATGGAGAGAAGAACTCGATACTTACAAATGCTCCAGATGCTCTGTAACTTTATCGGTTTCGATTGCGAGTCAATTTTTATTGCAGAATTTCTAGAATTGGAATTTCCATGCGACCAACTACGAGTTTGAATTGGACTAACCACAAAGATTTTCATGTTTTGACATCATTAATGTTCCGAATATTCTCTAAAAATCACGTGGAACAAAATCAAAGTTATCGATGACAGCTATTTATACAGTGAATCCCCGGTTTCCACCATGATTTGCATCGATTAATAAGCACTCATATCGCAAATCAATGGAAATGTTTCTCTTGTTGTGAGACTGAAACAATCCACGCTGATCCAATTATTTATAAAACGTTGATTGGGTGATCGTGATAGTTACAAAATCTCCGGGAAGAGATGATGCCTCGCTAATGCGATTGATTGCTCTTGAGATTTACTCATGCAAATTTGAATATTCTTGGATTATTTTTCTTTTCACGTGAATATTCAATTTACAAATATTTTAAATACTATTCACTTTATCTTGAATTATTAAATTTAATTTTATGCAGCCATATAAGTTCTGAAGATGCTTTACATAAATTAAAACGTTGAAATTATAATTGTCAATGGAATGTAAGAATGATATATTAGAACCAAATTCTCGAGTACTGAGTCTCAAATGATTCAATCTAGGATTAAAACTGTCCATAAACAAATGATAACATACATTTTCATAACGTTTGGAGAAATTAAAGAATTTGGAATAAAAAACTACTAATTATAACTCCTTCATTTGTTCCTGATATTCTGAATTTCTCTAGCAGCACTCATCCTAAATCACACAATTAGCCTATACAGGCAATCTATAGATTCATCAACCTTTTAATGATCAATAGAACCGATGGGCTATTCAATCTAAAATCAATGGCGATTTTCTTTCTTTTTTTTTATTCTTTCTTATTCTGGAAAGATTCTGAAGTGAACGGTCGCTTGGTGTAATTAGCTACCGATAAAACTTCCAGCTTGATTCCCTCAATCAAAAACGAGAGTCCATTCACGCCAAAATCACATCGAATACAAATAAAAGGACCACCGATGATTCTGGAATGAATAGCCTCTCAAACCAAAAACTCAAATATAATGTGGGTTGACGTTCCCAAAAATGATTGATAATCCTATATAATATCCTACGCCCATTTCTCTCCATGAAGAAGCCACTTAGTAGAATCAAACTATCCGTAAAAATATCACGACTGCCTTGGAAAAACGACAAAACACGGTAATCCATTTCTGGTAACGAGCGCGATGAATATTCATGACTTGAAAAACAATGCTCTTGCACCCGACAAAATCTCGGACGAAGCAATTTCAACGTGAAATCAATTGTTGACGCTTAGCGTTTCGGACGCCCGTCGCGTATTACAGTATACCGTCAAGTTCGCTCGAGACCTCATAGGTATATTTATTTCCACGGGATTAATTAATTTATTCCATTTTAATTATATCCGGAATCCCATTCGCGTCAAGCATAAATTGCGCTGGCCCATCGAGAAATAGAGGCGACGAGCGGGTATGCGATCGCACCTGAAAAAAAAAATCGTAGTAACACAGCGAAATTCCATTTATAGTTGGGCAGCCCTCAGCTCGATTGCTTGCTCTAATTAAATGTGCTTTGACCAGGCGCTGGCAAATCGGTTTGGTAACGGACCACTCCACCCTACCCTATACCGACTAATATTCCAGCGTTCATGGATGGAAAAATCGCGGCGTCAAAGGATCCGTAAAACCCGACGTTTGACCAGGGGTTCGGCATTCCGAGACCATGAGAATCTTGCTATCTCTGGGAGTCGTGTATTTCTGCGACGTGAAATCTGAGAACATTTCGTTCGTCACCGGAACGGTCAGTGCACGACACTTTGCCATTGAATAATTATTAATCAGATTAATTTCAGGTATAGCTTTATCGGGCGGGGCAGTATCGCATGGCTGGACGATTTTTAAAGTGTCTCAGCGCACTCGAGCACATGTGATCGGAATAACTTGTTCTCGTGTGATGGGAGTGATTAATTTCCATTCCAATTAGATCGGCGCCAATTTAAGGCGAATTATCTATCACCAGAACAGCTAAACCACGGGCCAAACGCGGCAGAATTGCAGATTATTCAAAGTAAGAAGTTATTCGCGGTGTGGATGCGGATGGTCCCCTAAAAATGTCACGCGTCTTTCTAAACGAGTTTCAAACTAGAGAGGATAAATTCAACGTCGGGCGGCGGCGGCGACAGTCTTGGGTGATAACGGTGTAGAATTACAGGGGTCGATAGCCAAACGGTGGAGTAACGGATGCGCAAATAGGCAGAGCGTCAAGCGGACAATAAACGCGTGCTCTACTCCGAGCCGTCGCGCAAACAATGAGCGCGCGCGCGCATATATAGTGTCGCATGCGTGGCGCAAAAGTTTTATGGTCAAGCGGCGCGCCGCCGGTGGCGAGCCATAAGCTCGCGGAGCGTTTCGGGCTTGCGTTTGTAGCGCGGACGCGAACAGCCGAGGGGAAGCAATCGACTTCCGGGGGGCTGTTTTGTAGAAAAGCTGCGCGTACTGGCCCCAAGAACAATGGGCAGCCGCCGCGGCCGACGCCTCGATTGATCATCGACGCGTGGACGTTGTTTACACACGGCGCACGCTATATAGCCTCGGGAACAACACAGCCGGATGATTTTGGTGCTCGCGAGCCGTTTCGCACGGGAAATAAAGATCGCGCACCGGCCGGGCCGCGCGGCCCGTATTGATTTCTTGTCAGCTCGCGTCGAGAGCTATATATCACGAATTGGAAAACCGCCCTCGACTCGGCGCGCCGCTGCTCTTGCCACCGGGTACAACGCAATTGCGATTAAGTGCGTTGTCGATCGCTCTTTTACAATTTGCCCGCAGAAATGGACAATCGATATGCGCCCCCCACCCCCGTTACACTTCCATTCTTCCGCTGAATGCGCGCGCGCGCGCGAACGCTCGGCTATATATAATAATCTGCATGCCACTTGCGAGGATTGATCGCGAGCATTTTTTTGCAACGATGACTTTGGAGATGGGCCCTTTGTGCGAGCGGCAACGCATGCCGCGCAGCATCACGTGTATATATGTTGGATTCGACGAGAGTTTCAATTCGATTAGCAGAGTAATTGGCGTGTCATTCGGTCATTTTATGATTAATCAAAACTATTGGAGCTCGATCGCGCGCTGCAGTCCCGGTGAATTTCGTGCGGAATCCCAATTTCGTCCAATAAAAATGATAATAGCCTGCCAATCAATTGGATGTCGCAATTTACCGTTTAAACGATATTATGAGACCGGTATTATATGTTACAGCTATTATAAATTTTACGAAATGACCTCTAGAACGATGAATTTCACGTTCGAGCTGAAAAAATACAGTACACAATCACTCGAGTGATGCATGATAAAAATGCTTAATATTCTATTCAAAATAGGAACAACACACGGGGGAATATTACGACGACAATTAGCGCGATGCAACGTAGAGCGTCTAAAATATATCGTGGAAGTACGAGTTGGTGCTGCCTCGCAGGCTCCTCTAAGCCTCGGGAGCCAAGTGCATATATATCCGGTAACCGGATTCCAAGCCACATATCTGCCGCAGAGGGCGAGGGCGATGCACACGGCGCTCAGCTCAATATCGCTGCTCACGCACACGACTCGCGGGACGCGATCTTACGTGCGCCCGCCCGCCCGCCCGCTCGCGCGCGCTATCTCAGCCCGACGCTTATGCCCTTCGCCCCGGCACAATCTGCCCGATTGTCGTGGCCTGATTAATTGCATGCGCGCACGCGCACGACCCTCTCCAATCGGATTTCCGTCGACATAATCGAATCATTAGTTCCGCTCGGCCTGCGCACCAGTGACGGCTTCACCCGCCGTGACATTGCACTTTGTATGTGTGTACTCGTAAAATCGAGCATATTACTTTTTGCGTTGGAAACGCGATCGATCCACCAAATCACGAGATCCTCGAAACGTCATTCAATAGCTCGCTGCAATATTATTTCGGGTTTTTTGCTTTCTCAAAGAGAAAGCTTTGTAATTTTTTCAGGGGTACGGACATTATAAAACCCCCAGTGACCGTAAGTTGAAAAGTGGGTCACGTGCATCGAATAACCCGTGTTTGCCTTATGGGATTATATTTGTTCATCAAAGCTTCACAGATGAGCAGCCTCTCGCGCGACTCCATACCCCGGCAAATTCATCCATCCACCCCCCCCCCCTCTTCCCACCCTCCCCGGAACATGCTCACATTCGCATGGTAAAGTATGGATAGCACACGCGGAAACCCAATGCGCATATGCCGGTGAGCCGTTGAGGGTAAACGAACCCGTTATTGATATTACAGCGGCGCCAGGAATTTTATCCGGACCTCGCGGGCTCTCCACGTCTGACCCTGGCCATTTTATGAAACTCACTCTCGTCGTTCGTTATTTTCCATTTCCAATGGCTGGGCGGGTGTCTGTGTGTGTGTGTGTGTGTGTGTGTGTGTGTGTGTGTGTGTGTGTGTGTGTGTGTGTGTGTGTGTGTGTGTGTGAAAGAACAAGAGAGAAAGAACATCAAGAGAGAAAGAACAAGAATGATGGAACGATACATGCGCGTGTGATTGTGTTTTCACTGTTCAGAATTTGTCAGCGAGCGTAAATTGAAACTCCCCAAAGTATTCCGAGTGTCTTTATTCTCCACGCGGGTAAACAAAATGATAACGTTTTCAATCTATGGCAGGTCGAAACCCATGAGATAAATCATGAATTTAATGACCGCGGCGAATACTTAAATATGAGAGTATCAGCAGATGTGATACTCTTGAACAGATCAATGATCCATAGAGTCGGATGCTGATCAGAAAAATGAACTAATCTCTTTCTATCGATCAAAAAAATTTCATGACGTACGAAGTTGTGAGAATATTAGGCTTGAGAATAACTTGATAGGTTCATTAGATTGATTCAATTAAATAACTGATGAGAAATCATAATGTGGTCTTGTCCAACACAGATGATTCAAATAATCAAGTTCTTAAAAGAATTTTTATCGGGATCGCTTGAACATTTATCAAATTGACGGGTTCAGTCGGTACATGTGATGTACCGAATAACTCTTATTACGCTCCATTGCCACTAGTTTTGTGATCATTAATAGATACACTTGTTTTTCCAAACCAGGATTATATAATATTATGTAAGAAAAAAAATATCATTGAATGATATTTCGAGAGACAATAACGAATACGAGGAAATGGTTGTGTAACGGTGATAACTCTATATTTTCACACATTTTTTTGTATTTTTTTTGCCTGTAACAATTTCACGAGCTGACACTTCGGCATCAACGGATGTAAAAGCTACGTTTGTTGAGAGGAAAGATTCCGTTTTAGTCCATTCGATCGATTGTATACTTCATTTTCAGTAATTTTACTGACGGTATTACATGAGATTGATCGTCTCGCATGTTACTATCGTCAATATCTTTTTATTCTCTTCACTACTTCTCATCCATAACATCGTAAGACTTTTTTCATGGAGATTGTGATGAATTTTCTTCATAGGTATATCAACGAGTTGGAATGGAAGTATTTACTTGAAATAATCACTGAATACAGTTAAGTAGAGGAATAGAGCATGGATAGCTCACTCCTACGCCAGATCTTGATCGGTGTTGTTTGTAAGTATAATTGGTGTGATTCCCACTCTTATAAGAAAAAAGTTACAAGCAAGAAAATTTAAGCTTGTGGGATCTCGAATCCAGAAGCAAATAGAAATAGTGATAAAATGCAAAACAGGGAGCGCAAGTGAATTTTATTCACACTCGAATGAAGCAAAAGCTAAGTTTAGTGCAGCAACGAAAATTGGGCACCCGTAGTAATTCGCAAAACTATGGCAACAAGAAACCACTGAGGAAACGATCAGATATATAAGAATAAAAGTGCATGATTCAGCTCGTTTTTCATAAGAAAGCTCCTGTTCCGGAAATCAATCTAAATCGAATTGCATTACAATCAGTGGCAGAGTTTAGAACTTATGTTTTTTCTTACGATTCTACGAACTACAATAGACAGAATATATACAGAAAATAGAACTCATGGTCTTGTTTTACGAATGTAGAACAGTACTCTACGCCCCCGGGTGAAAAGTTTTTGAAGTTTCAAAATAAATGATTTTGCATTCAAATAAAAAGTTCAAACTTTACGCTTGTATAAAAAAAGTATATTCGCATCACGGGCGTATGGTGCAACTCATACCTGCGGGTGATCATGCCATTCTTCTAAAATAGCTATTGTTATTTATATCGACGCCTTTTACGGAAAAGAACCGAGTTCGCAACCCCTCACAAAAGAAGCCCAGTTCAAATTTTTTTACGAAAAAAACCCAGCTCAAAACGAAATGTTTAATTTTGTAATTTTTCAAAAGATACCTTAAAGTCACTGAACAAATGGAAGAGAAAAAGTTTGAATATATTTTGAATCACGCAGGCTTATAGAGAATTGATGACCAGTCACCTCTCATTCTGTATACTGCTGTGGACTGTGTGTTTTACTTCGTGAGAAAATGTAAGCTATGGGTTGTTTTTCATATTGAAATTTTACGTTGAATCGCGTTTCTTTCGGTTAAATGTTATAAATCGAGTTTTCCTTGTGAGAGGCGTCTATATAACCTTAGAGAAATTCAAGTTCAACACTCACAAAAATATCTTCTTATTCCCAGAGGAATTGGGCCTCATACAGAATTTCTGCTATTTTCAATCGTAATATATTGTTGATTGGCGAAGAAAAGTTTTGTCTCAAGAAGATTCTATTTGGAAGTAGCAGAAATTCTTAATGAGGCATAATTCCTCTGGGAACAAGAAGATATTTTTGTGAGTGAATGGTAGAAGATTTTTGCTCAAATGGTAGCAATCTTTCATTCATTCTCAGCGTGAATTCCTGCAATGCTACTCTGGTTGGGGTATAAATTCAACATTTTAAATTCACTTGAGCTTCTGTTTTATTGATCAAAATCGTCAAACTGGCTTCTATATATTTTCCGCACGCTCCGACTAACAAAATCTCGTGCACGTAAATATCTATATGTGTACTAATAATGCCGTGAAACTCTCGAACATGATTTCAAATCAATTCTGACATCTAAAAGTTTGCATTACTCAGAATATATTTTTTTCTCTTGCTTCATGTGGTTTGCCAAAATCCAATGTAGCTAGGCTTATTTTGAAGTTCTTATGCGGGTCTTCTAGTTGCTACAAACAGCGTTGAGAAGCTCTCTTTGAGTGCAATATAGTGTCTGTTCAATTTTGGTGAGCTTTCCTGGGTACTCTGGATTTTTTTTCCCCGAAAAAGATGCTTTTCTAAAAGTTCTTCTTCTCAGCATAGAAAGGTCCCCAATCAGCTGATTTTCAAGGTATTGAGTGGATCTCTCAATTAACCTTAGCGACGTTCGGGGATTTGTAATTAACGTGATGTTAATCGCGCAGTGGCATTTCGAGCTTAGGTGGGCCTTATTAGGTATGAATACTTTGATATATCCTTGAAAATTCCATTTTTTATCAACATGAAAACATTTTATTGAAGACAAAAAATTTTTACATACACAAAGTTAATCAATATTTGTATTTCCATAGTAAATCTTCAGAAAAATGTGTTATGAAATGAATGAAACCAGCAACAATTAGATCTAATAGAAATGAGAAAGTTCCAATTACCACAATACTTTTTTTAACGTTCTGTAGTTTATGTAGGCAAATAAATTCTAACTCATAAAATGTCTACATATCGATGTAAAATGAAGATTTTGAGTGCTTAACAAACTTAAAACTAAAATCTTAACGAACCTTGTCAGGCTAGAGAAAAAAATATGATATTCTGAGAGGTTTTAATTCTGGGATACAATTATTCTTATTATGTAACTATTATTATGGGATACCTAAAAAAACTCCACGCTGAATCAACTGAGTTGGGATGGAATGAAGTAGTAATACATATTAATTATCTATTGTACTTTGAACCTGCTGATTGGGAGAGGCATTATTCAGTAATACTCGAACAGTCGCATAAGATTGTGCGTCTATCTCATAGCAAGTTGTCCTCGAGCTGGCTTAAGCATCCGCCTATAGCAGGCTTTCAATTGATACTAATCTCTTAACGATCTGCACTATGGCAAATGTACGGAATCTCGTGCTCACTGCTGCAATCATCCCAAATCCATTACTAATCGAAAGTGGTAGAAGTGGTAGGAGATCAGCTTCGGTCTCCTAACAGCTCGGGTTATAGAGTTATAGAGATATAGAGACCTTTCAGTTAATTCGATCCGGTGATCGAATCTTGATTCTCTCAGCTACTGTACAAGTCCGTCTTTTCATGTGACGTGCTCCAGGTAATCTGCTGATCGTAGACAGTGGCTTCCATGAAGGATGGAGTACCCCGATGATACCAAAGCTAGAGCAAGATGACCCATTGGTCAGGGTCACCCCGTATCAAGGAGCATGGATCATCAACCTGCTGTATGTAGGTGTGGGTGTAGGTTCGGTGATTCCGTTGGCTCTTATGGACCGAATTGGCAGAAAGTGGACTATGCTTTTCGCTGCGATACCCAAGATCAGCAGCTGGATCATCTTCGCCTGCGCCAAAGATTATTGGGCGTTTTGCCTGGGTAGACTGTTGGCGGGAGTGGGTACAGGGATAACCTATTGTGTCACCCCAATGTATCTCGGAGAGATCAGTACGAAAAGAACGAGAGGTCCTCTGAGCGCATCCCTGGCAGTTTGGATTAATATAGGTATGCTCATGATATACGCCATTGGGTTGTGGATGGATAGGCTTACCATGTCGTTGGTTGCCGTGACGGTACCACTGATGTTCGTTATGACCTTCATGTGGCTGCCCAAGAGCGCGGTATTTCTGGCCAAGAAAAATAGATTCAGCAAAGCCGAGCAGGTGTTGAAGTGGTCGCTCGGTCGGGATGACGTCGAAGAAGAACTCGCAGAAATCAGAAGGATAGTTTCCAACGAAGAATTGGGCAAGATAAAATCATGGAGTTCTCTCATGGATTCAATTCTCAGGGTGGAGAGCCGCAAAGCTTTCGGTATAACCGGTATCCTGCTCAGTGCCATGATATTTTCGGGTGCAGCACCTATCCTGGCTTACCAGTCTTACACCTTCAAAGAGGCTGGTTTCAGCTTGTCAACGAACGTCAGTGTCCTCGCCTCGGGTATGACCATAGTCGTGGCGGGTATAGCTTGTGTGATTCTTGTCAAAAAGACAGGAAAGAGGAAATTACTGCTGTTCGCCGCTCCGGCAACAGTAATTAGCCTGGCGATAGTAGCGAGCTTCTTTACGCTGAAGAATCTAGGCGTGGACGTTTCAAGTATCAATTGGGTACCCACTGTGTTCATCATGACGTACGCGCTAGCATATGGAGTGGCACTCAATCCCCTACCTCTCAGCTATATCAGTGAAATCTTCCCCATGGATGTTAAAGTACCTGCGGCGCTCTACTGTTCACTATTCTACGCCTTAGGCAGTTTATTGGTCGTTGAAGTTTATCAGGTATTGTGCGATGCGCTATGTTCATACTCAATATTTTCTACTGCCTCTACTTTACTCTGAATTTAAGATATCGATAAAACTCCTTTGAAGATCTATAAATTCTCTTTTAGTACCAATTACGTAGCCTGGAACTGAGTTTCAATTATTAATACGTAACATATTCAATATTTAATATATTCTGATGAAATTTTTGTGAGTATCTCGTTTTCTCCATTCCTGCATAATTACACGGAATTACAGGAGTCGAGAAAATTCCAATTCTACTGTAACGTGCTTCGCATACATTAAACGAGAAGATTTTTTTATCGTTTGCTTATTCAAAATGTGTGCAATTGCAATTTCTCAAGAATCAGTCGGTAGATTCATTTTTTTCCACTCTTGAGATAATTATTTCGTGATCGAGTTACGACAAGCTATTTTGTTCGTCAAGCAACTCCTAACCGAACGCATTTCATTGGCTTTAGGTACTGCAGGAATCTTACGGGACATATGTGCCGTTCTGGTGCTTCGCCGCAATAACTTCGTTCCTGTGGTTTTTAATCTACTTGTTTGTCCCGGAGACCGAGGGCAAGAGCTTGGAAGAGATTCAAATGGCGCTACGGGGAAAGAGTGTAGTGCCGCGACGACCGCTGCACACGCTCGAGACGCACACGACGATAAGTGAATCGAAGCATTGCTATTAGCGTTGCGATCCGTGAACCGCATCGCCCCACCGAGCTGCTGGCACGGCGTACCACGATCGATGTAGTAAAAGCCTCTGCCCCTGTACTTAACTATTTTTAGTGTATGCGTGTGCCTTGAGAATTTGAGAGTGTTCTTCCCCGATGGATTTACGTTGTGTTTTCATCGAAAGACGATTATGTTATAAGCTTAGTAAACAAAAATATACGCTTTTCAGTTGATTTTCTTTATTTGGCGAAATATTGTTTATCCAAACGCTACGAACCATTGATTTATTTGTAAAGATTTTCGAAGATTTTATAACTGCAGCCCATGTGCCACCCCCTAAGGATTTTTTGCAAATTTGGCTATGATAAAATTAGAATTTCACAATTCTGCGAACGGCGTCTTAGAGGGTAGCTCGAGGTTTATCAAGCTTAAACCATCATCACAATTACCATTCGCCTATTTCAACCTATTGAAATTGTTAATAAACTCAAGTCAATTGTATCGGGCACAGTGGCTGCGCGTCCAGACAATGTTGCACCTTTTTATAATCACTTGTTACAGCCTCCACGCACCTAAGAGATGATCAAATTGTGATTGAAATAAACTCAAATTAAATTCCCATGTATACTCAATCAAAACTTTGGACATCTAGCCGAAAAATACATATAGATATAAATGATTACAACATGTTTATAAAAACTTAACGTTTATCTCTTTGAATATTGATTCATTTTACTCTGCTTTTCGATTCATTGTCACATGACAAGATCGATTGAATCATTTGGAATTGACAGTAGTCATATTGTTATAGAATTATAAAATAGAATAAAATTTATAGAATAAAAGTTCATTTTCTACTGCTAGCCGCTCTCTCATTCATAACTGGAACCATGAATGATCATTTTGAATTTCTGGTCAAAGAGACTTTCTTGGGCTCACTTGAGTTCATGCAAAAAATGAATTTACAGTGTAATAGGAAATACATTTAGAAAAACTAATGTGGCCAATCGAAATAAGGTGAGCTTTTTCTACGCGAAACTGAGTATCCACGTTTGGATAGAAATATATACTAATTTGTTGGGGAATACTTTCAGCAATAACAATGCACAATGGAAATGGATAAATCAACGTGGTTCAACTTCAAAGTGTTCTAAAAATGGCTGCTTTGAGTGAAAAATGACCGGTACTCCAACCTTCGTGACCAGCTATCTTGTTCCAATACGACAAACATGACCCGAGAGCCGCTATGCCCCGCTCCAGCGTATAAATGCTCGAAATACAAAATATCAAAAAAAGTGCTGCCTCAGCTTCACCTTTATGTACAATAATATTTTATGTACAATAGAGTAGTCTGAGTAAAATAGAAAATAGTTTGAGGATAACTGATTTGACCAACCGAAAGATGAGATGTTATTACATGAGAATGAGTAGTCACATGTAAAAAAATACACATGTACGAAATCTGGAAGAAGCGCCACATTGGCTACTGTTACTTTAGCTGCAGTCACCTCAATAATTCAAACTAATGTGAATTAGACTTTTTCCAATCAATTAGAATCAGTTTTATCTCTTTGTGATAGGATTATGATTTTTATACTCATACAGTTGAAAATATCTTCAAGTAGCAATAGTTTAGATATAATTATAATAATTCACAAAATAAACTTGTGGGTAAAAAATTAGATTCAGTTCATGAAACGTGTCTATAAATATGAAATCATGAATAACTTGTAAGTACATCACAGAGATCAATTGAGTCAACGATCAATCAATTTTCATCACAAATGAGAGAAGTTACTTTATGCCAATTGAATAATGCATTCTATAGTATTAATACATGTGACAGGAGCTCTCATTATTAGTATAAGTATTTCATATATTTAATTTAGTTCGCTCAACTCTGCTTCAATGGCAAGGATGGATGTACAAAGACCTGTTCGTTCCACTGCATTCTTCAAAATGATTGTAAATAAAAAGTTTGTACAGAATAATGAATAATACGTTGCATAAAATTAATTACTATTTTTACGAGATCGCACGAATTCAATGCAATACTCTTCAATCCAAAGCATTTTATTTAAATGTTGTAATTACGAAAAAATGTATCAGAATTGTATACGTGCAGGTTGGCAAATTACATTCCCAGACCATTGCCATTCAAAAGCTGACAATATTATTCTGCGATGTTGTAGATTTTTCACTAACATTTATCGACGTGCAATCGAAACTTCTTTAATAAAAACTATATGAAATCTCTATCCATACTGCTGTTATGTATAAAAAGAATGCGAAAAAGATATACTGAATATATTAACATGTCGAGCCTATAGAAATAATCTCGATAAATTATACAATAAACCTGGGAAGTTATACTTTGAATGAGTTGACGTAATCAAAGATAACTTGCTATAACTCTGATAAAAAGTTATCTTTGGCCTTGATGAATTTCCCGTGAACTTGATCCTCATTTTTCCTTTCCCAACAGCAAGATCTCAACAGAATTAGTGATGCTGCACGTACATTTACTGTCGCACGCCTAGTCGATGTGCGAAACGAACAAACAGAAATATTCATCATATAAGTTTGGCAGCGGTAAGCGTTAGTAGACCTGATCCATAGTCAGAGTAATTGTCGCGTCCTCGAGATGTCATAAAAAAAGACCATGAATTATGCAAGAGATGCGCCGCCCTGGCTCCATTAAAACGTTTACAAAACTGGCATAATAGCCGGTCAGTCAACAGTATGATCTCACGAGAGTGGCCTCTTTCTCTCTCGCTCTTGCTTCTTCCTCACCAAGCGTACAATGATCGCTTCCTCCTATGTGAATCCGAGGAGATCGCTCGAGACTGGTAGCAGCTGACTCCTTCTTCCGTACATAATGCTCGTCATTATCACCCGCCGACAACAGCCTCGCTCGCTCGGGCAGACGTGTTTTTACGAGGCCGTAAAGCCCAACGTCTCGTGAATTCTTATAAGGCGTGGGAGGAAGATGCAGAAATCACACGAGGCGATGACTTTTGGAAATTTTATCTGACGACGACGACGGCTGGGATCGTACGTGCCCGAGCATATGGAAAAAACGCTCGCTCAAGTGTGGAGCTTGCACAAACGACCGTCATATCGCTTCCTCCTTTATTTTTCATCCGCCTATTCATATTCCTGCACACATCCTTTTGAGCATTTCTCCCGACTTTGAGACTTGAGATATCGTTATCGGCAATGAATTCACTTACTCTTGTGGCCAGAGGAAAAATAAAATTGATGATATGTTCGTATTTTCAACATCAATCCTTTTAACATTGTCTCTAGTGTGGCGGCAATAACTAAACGTAAAACATCAGTGGAGGAGACAAATTTCCACATCCAATAATTTCCCAAGGAGATTACCGCATTGATGAAAACTGAAGCATCCGGCTAAATGGACCAAATAATATACTGGATAAAATGACACATGCAATTTATTCTTCAACTATATGCAACGTATGATTAATTCAATTGAATCGCTGATGCCCAATCTCTGGACATATTTACTTCCCCCACGACATGGCGATAAATGGATAGCGGCCTTGATTAATATTTGATCATCCTAACTCGTCATTGAGCCGACCACTGACCCATTGATTACTCGCCGATTCAATATATTATATCTACTGATAACTAATCGAGTAACAAAATAAAATAATTTACCACGGGTTATTGTTTTATTAAACTAATGATGTGCCACCCGGAGAAAATCTGTATTCGCCCCTATAGTTGGTCAGCTAAAATTGAAACAAATATTACAGATCTGTATCTTTTGATAAATATTCCCCCTTGATTGCGTTATCCGATCAATTTCATAATTTTGATCCTGCCGATTACCGAATTTAATTGAGTTTCTCAACGGTACGGCCGAAATAATCATAATTGTAATCGCGTCATCTGATATTCTTAATCCTGCGACCGGATAAACATTGTGTGTCATTGCACATCGCGTTCGTTAGCATTACAATTGGTAAATTCACGAGGCCCCGCCGTTAATAACTTTGGTGGCGATATTGGAGGCGTTATCTTGTTTACGCAATAAGTCACCATAAAACTAAATAAACCAATCGGCGATTATTTCAGGATTATCGGTCAGCTTCGCTTGGTAAAATGGCAAAACACAAGTGATAAATAATGACACCGCAGCCCTGTCACTACTACTCGCAATTATACCTGCCAGCCGTGGATAAATCTAGAATATAATCTCGATAACATGGAGGGGAGCGCGCAATTGCATTTGTAATGTAGCTCGATCTCGTCGTTCGCATAATGCACTGCCTCGAAAATTCTTCGGACGTGTTTGTGTTTAATAGCACAGTAATGAGCGACGGATATCGCCATTTGCGAATTTCGCGTAATGTGTCTGTCCCTCGCAGCTTGCGCGCCAGTTGATGTCATTATTCCATCGACGCCGCACTGCGCTTTCCGCGCTATATACTTAATGACGCGGATTTAGCACACGCGCGCATTTTGACTCTGAGGCTAAAGTACAGAGAGTAATTCCGTTCGTTTTTCTCCTCACGTCGCTCCATAAAGAGGAACAACTCTCGAGTGCGCGTTCCATTTGAATAATACGCCGTGAAAGATAATTCAAAGACTCGACTCGCCGAGGCGGATTATTTGTAGTTTCACGCAGGCAGTTTTAGTTGTTTATTTATTTAGTCAAGTAGCCCCCGACGTGTGTTCAACGCCGACGTCAACTTTAATTCCAAGAATTAATGGTCCAGCAGTCAGCTTGGACGTTTTCGAATTCCCCATAATGCATATCCGGCAACGTGGTAAGCTTTGAGCGGGAATTACCTCCACGACGATGTTCAATTAATGTTTAAGCATAAATAGGCAAATAAAATTCCAGATTACTTTAAGAACTGATATCTGTGCTTCGACAAAATCAATCGTGAGATTTGAAATTTGCTGAGCAGTCGCAGTGATGACGGAATACTGAGAGCCGAGATTATACGATCGTTTGTCAGCCAAAAAGGTAATAACCGCGGAATCGCTCCACCTCGTGTAACTGACTTTCCCCTTTGACTCGCGGCAATCCGTCAACGGCTCCTTCCCCCGGACCTCGTCGCTGGATATTTCTCCCGTAGCCTCGATTTTCCGATCTCTTCGTATTTTTCATATTCGGCATTCTCGTTCGAGCTTTCTGTTTATCCATCTATCTACGTAACCATCCCCCGCGTCGGTTCGCCAATCCATCTTTCCCTCTGCGTTTCTTTTTCCTCCTCTTCCTATCACTCCGGTATATTTGTATCCCTCCGCGTATCCGTCTCTATCTTCTCAGATTGCATGCTCTGCTAGACGCTGCTGCTGCTGCTGAGCTCCAATTTTTGGAACGCAAACACGCGTGAAAGGGAAAAACAAATGCCAACGCACCTTTTCCCCGTGCCCCGTTCCTTTTCTCAATTTTTTTTGCGTCATCGGTTTGATCGAGCGGGTCGCATTTGCATTACTCACCGAACCCCGACACTTGATTACGCCACGTAAATGTTTTAATGTAAATTCTAGCTACGGCGGTACAATATTGAAACGCTATAAACAGGAATAGCTGACGTGCGCCGAGAGCCAATTCAACCGACAATGGCGTTGTAGAATCGATAGAAATTAGCAATGCATTCACAGTTAAGTGAACATGCGGTGGAACGAACGTAATATAAAACCGATTCTAACCGAGCACGCTTTCAGTCGCCCCCTCCCCCGCGCATATTTTGATTTGTAATTTTCTAAAGCAAATTCAAATTCATCAAGAGTATTCAAGAATCATCCCCTCAATTCACATTGTAATTGGACTGTACTGTATTTATTTCTTATCGCTGAACATGATGGTTTTGTTGGACTTCCGCTATATTACGATAGACGCTAATTGTCGATTCGCGAGGTACTCATGACTTTATACTTCATGAAATTGGTGTCGTCGCCCTGGTAGAAAATTAAGCATTTCTTGCCGTTAACACAATACCAGTTAAGTAAGAACTGGCTGAAATCATTAGCTAAAAGTTATCCGAATCTCTTCGTTAGCGGGATATTAACAGTATTTTATGCTTAGAATCCGTCCCTTCGTTACCAAGATCTTGGCAGTATTTTAAGCTACTACTTTAACAAGAATCCAGCTAAGGATATTAACACTAACCAATTCTTAGCTAATAAATGCTTAACGTTTCTACCAGGGCGGTGCAAGTGTTACTCGGCTCAACTTGCTGCAAAATCAAAATGGAATAACCAAGAAAAACTATGCACTCCAGGACGTCCTTGTCTTCGAATGAATAATATACTTGGGAACATGTAAAAATATTTTATCAGAGGTCTAATTACTCGGGTAAGATGGGTATCAACAACAAATTTCTAACATTATAAATACGTAAGTCTCGTTGCTTCATTGGTCATGAGCTACGGACTTAAGGTATCGGGTACTATTACCGCTCGCGTGTGGCACCGCAAAAAGATGATTCCGTTTGACCTCGCTCGATCGTACACAGGGCTGAGGACACTGGTAATCGTGGCCGTGTGTTGCGCGTGGTTATCTTTCTGACTCAGTGTCGAGCTCCGGAGATGCTTGTTCTGTCGGCCCCACGTGTTGCGCCCGGCGATCATCTGTCAGTGTGCGGTGCTCCGCATTTATCCACCTCTAACCCATAGCTCGCTTGTCCCGACACAATTGGATATAATGTATATACAGATCTTGGCGCAATCTTTGCGTCGCGTTGGAAATGTGTGTCAGCGTATATTCATTATTCACGAGCGGATTGATTTATGTTAACAGTTGATTGAACTATCGGTGGTCGCGCCAAGCGCTTACGTGAAAAATCTTTCGAGCTACTCTCGACGGATTAGAATCCAAACCCAACAACTATTCTCGAGCAGGCAATCCACGTCTCATTGAAATTCCGAGATTCCGCTCGATTACACGTCTAATTTAAGAGTCAGATTCGATACAATCAATCTTGTTCGGAACATTAACGAAACACACCGTTGGCTCTTTACGCGTATATGTACACTTTCGATTGAATTAATTATGCAAGTCAATTTTTTCCCCCCACACAAGCACGTCGTCGAGAAGTCAACTGCGTGGCTGACAATCGAATCATTCCCGAGTTTTCAGCGCGAATCGATGTGGAAAGCCCAAGACGGAGATTATATTGGATTTTATATCGAGTAACTGTTGACTTTGCGCAAGGACACTCGAGAACCCGAAGAAAATCTTCGCGGCGCGTCTGCCCCTTACGGCGGGCCGATTTCCAGCCTGATTAAAATACAATATATTCAACGCGACGACGCGTGTCTTACCGACTGTGCGCGCGCGCGTCTCTCCAAACGGGGGAAACCGTCGTGGCCCCCGAGCTGCAGATCAAAGGACTCGCTCGTAATTCGCAGCTCGATTCGCACCCACACCGTGACACTTGCTCCCTTCTCATATCTCTGTCTCTCCCGTCGGCAAATCAGTCGTGATCGAACAAGCTATCGAAGGTCCCCCATTCACAGATGGCTCAGCCGCGACGGTAAACTACTTATCAAGCTTCCAATCAATCACTCAATCCTCCGTGTTTGTCTAGCCATCAGCTAATCCATCTGCAGCGACGGATGCACGCGTGACTCGAGCCTCATGTACAGGTGGGCTCTGTCTCTCTCGCGCGCGTTGCTCCTTCATCCGCGGGAGGCTGACGGGCGCAGCACAAGAGGAGAGCGCGCCGGTGGAACGTAACGCGCGGGCACGCAGGCACATATCCACTTAGCCGTGCATCGTATCCGGGCAGCGCGGTTCTGTTCAGCGCTGCAGACTTCACGTGCCCCGCGCTAATGCAAGCTAATCCGAGTAATGACGCCGAGACCGAGAGAGAGAGAGAGAGAGAGCCGCAAGATGAGCAAGCCGGATAATTCGATTGGCTCGCGCGCCGCCCGGCCGCCTTGTTGTTGCTGTCGTCTCGGCATAATTACTCAGCCGGCTATATACATATTATTCCCGGGCAAACTCCGGCATCTTTGACTGGGATGGGGCGAGCTCGCGCCGGCATCGAATTCCACCAGCCATGTTTCGTCAGAGTGAGCGCGCGCCCGCTAGCCCCGGCGTCTACGCTAATTTCTCATGTTCGGCTATAACCGGCTGGGAAGCATTATCGGCCAGGAGATATTGTTGCACGAGCGGCGAGCCTCTGCCCCGGCTTAGTTATTTCAAAATTATGCGATACGAAATGCCGATGCGCCAGACCCTTTAGCGGCCAAAGATACTACCTCCACAAACGCGCGCGCGCTTATTCAATCAACCTCGAGAAGCTATATTCGATCGATTTTAGATGCGAAACATCCTCGCGTCTGGGCGACTTTGTGGCTTACGGCGACGAGTCACGAGGAAAAAAACTCGCGACAGAAGAAGACTTCTCGACGGTACTTATGAACGTATTTATGAAAAAATAAAATCAATTCTCCCTTTTGTTTGGAAAAAGCCTCAGTCCATGATATACGCGCATGTTATCCCAACTTGTGGAACTAATTTCTTCACTGTAACTTTTTTTATACGCTTTTATTTAGCTCCGCTCTGGTATCTGTCTGTTGGCAAGCGAGAAGGTCGAAACTTTCTCGTTAATATTCAACTCACTTCTCGAGAGGTTAAGTATTTAAAATTTTCCGGAAATACTTTTCATCGATGGTAATATTTTGAGCGAAAATATTCCACGGACTATATTGGTCTTACAAAAAATAGGAGTTTAAAAATTGCAAGATTTTTAACGCGAAGTCGTTGGCTACCGATACAAGGCTCAAACTTGTATTACGCGCATGTGAAGTACTACTCCGCGAGTATTGATAATCAGTAAATGTGAAAATACAAATTACGAAAGAAGACTTCTAAGGGTACACTTTTATATGGATCACTAGAAAAGGGAAATAAATTCAATGGCACGGAGATTTCCTGACCGTCTCTTTCTAAAGATTGTGAATACCTTGATTATGGATGATGAATACAGAGGTCGCGCTTTTACGATGATACGTGTCCGAGCATCTTCGTGTCATTAAAACCAATTTTTTTCAATGGATCACATAGAAATGATTCAAAGAATTCTCTTTCTGTAATTTTTTTCTAACTTGGATATAGTTCATGTACCAGTTAAACTCAGCGTAGGCCTATAAAAGCTAATATATTATGGTTGATATTGCATGTTCGCGATAAAGCGGATAAATAAGCCTGGAAACTAAACGAGCTCTCCAATCTGTACTTATTGCCAGTGAGGGCGCAATATTCTCGGGAATCGTTTATGAATTAGATCCATAATCACCAGTGAAATTCGAATACGTGAATAGGAAGCAATTAATAACCACGAGGCATATACAACGCATTCCATTGAACCGAAAAGGTAGGAATAGCTCGAGTAAATAAGTGGTTGCTATAGTTGATTGTTGTGAAAGATAATCAAACATTACCCCTAATAATGAGACAGAGCATGCGAGATTCGCCTGAATATGTTATTCAATCATAATTAAATCCCAACTGCCGATACAATATGGCTAAAAATAAATTTTCACCAAGCATGAAGTGAACGACAGGAAGGGACGGAAAAATAAACAGGTATAAAAGAAGGGGAGGGGGAAAGAGAAGGGGAGAGGCTGTGGAGCGCAGAGTGGCCAGGTTTATAGCCGGATGAGCGCGCAGAGCACGGGGATGGAGAGAAGAAATTCGTTACACGCCCGGTGCGCTTCGCGCCGATGGCCCAAGTTCGGAAGAGTGTAAACGATGGTTTTCGGTGCCATTCGTCCCGTGAACCGTGTAAATTACTTTGAACCGGAGTGAATTTTTTCACCGCTCGAGTTTGAACGCAATCATCGCTATTTATCACGCCCTGCGGCTCCCTATATTAGGGGTATTAAATTGAAAAAGTCTCGCCGGAGTCTCGTTTTTTTTTCCCTTTCACTCGGAGTGTCGCATGTATAACGCACGCATTCTTGCGAGTTACAGCGTTTTCTTGGAATATTCCGCGAACCATATATGAGGGATATCCTCGATGTTCAATAAATATTAATGAAAAATCAAAAAAAATTCAAAAGTTCTACGACTTTACACCCAATAAACTGGTTCTCGACTTTTCAATAACACTTGTCAGCCCCCAACTCATATCCTTCGTTCTATATATTTTAACCTCGTCAGCACCAGGGACGACAAGAGAGAATATTGAAATCTGAAAGCTCGGAAAGTTTTGAAAGATCGTCGAGTATCATATACCGAAGAGGCAATACATGTGTAACAAGCCATCAGACGGTCGGGTTTGATAATCAAAAAGACGAGGGTTACTACTTGAGGTTCAACGACATCAATAAAATGAACGAGCGCGGGGTAAAAAGAGCAGAATAGAAGCGACGTGCGTGCGCTAGGCTAGACGCGCGCAGCAAGATCAATAAAAGCAATGAAAACAGCGAAGAGTTGTGGTCTTTGAAAAAATTTAATAAAGACACAAAGCGAAGCACCCAATATACAGAGTACAGAGATAAGATTAAACGGAGCTGCTGTCCGGACTGGCGGGGGATAAGGTGCAAGTGGAACGAGGTCGGCTATGCTCGGCCGGCCGCGGGCGCAATCTACAATACAAACAGGCTGCGGGCTTTACGATGCTTGATTTATTCATGGTTCGGTCCCTCCCCCCATCGCGCGCGCACCCGTCGAAGCGGGCATCAGCCGCTATCAGCCATATTGGCCATATTCTTACAACAATAAACGTCATGAACGCCTTCGCACCGAGATTGCTTCATCTCGTCCTGCGGAATGGCTGCTCTCGTACCCTCACGCTCGTCCCGTAACGGCCGAGTGGTAGCAACGAGAGATCCGTTTCCCGTCGAAACGAGCCAGCGTCACAAGTCGATGACTCCGATCATTCAGACGTACAAATCTGACTAGGAAATTCGTTTCGACATTTTTGGCGCTTGTTTTGAACGAGTTTCCGCGTGGTATATGCGCGTGAAGATTATAATTGACAAACCATTTCCGTAGGACAGTTCCAAACTTCCGCCAAAATTCAGACTGGACTCGTCAAGTTTGGCAAAAATTGGGGATTATATCCTACAGAAATGGTTTGGCCAAACGCTCAACCAATTTAATGAGAAATTGATTATAAATTTATTCTCTGTGTTTCATATATTAATGAATGTTTACTTCTATACATAAAATATCTGCATATTTTTCGTATAAAAATAAAAAAAAAAACGAAAGTTGTTTGTACGATAAAATGAGAATCTGAAATTACTACCTACTGACAAATGAAAGGCTGCCCCTCCTGAAGCTTAAAAATCTTCATTGTCTTTCTCTCTTTCTGTGGAAATAACGGTTCTTCTCACACAGAACATGACTACTATGGTGTGGCTAATTCACTCGCGTCTAATTTCTGTCCTCATTCACCTATCAAAGTTTTTGTCAGGGGGAAAATTCCACATAATATAGCATCTAGAATAAAAAAATATATGGATAGCAAGACTTACTTCATGAGAATATCAAATTATGGTTAAATTTTCTCACAAATTGTCAATCAACCTCCAATAAATCCAAATGACAGACATGATTCATGGATACACGAATCCTCCTTGAATTTCAGTCAAAACGATCGGACCGTTTCCAAGATTTTCAAGATCACGCATCCCCACTGATACATCTCCACTTCAAACTGCCTAAAATATCATTATGTATTACACGAAAACTTATCGTGTACATTAAGCTTTTGTATTTCCAATAGCATGAACGTTATTACCCTTAGTGCAAGTCAAATTATAATTTACTATACATTAGAGCGGAGCCGTGCCCAAAAGGTACGCTACTCAACATCGACGAGAGGTTTGGCTGGGTTTGCCGCGCGCGACCAAAAGCTCGACGACGCGCATGCTCCCTTCCACTTCTCTCTCTCTCTCTCTCTCTCTCTCTCTTGGGCAACTTCTCCCCTTGGCGAGCATTTCAAGCGCACAGGACTATGAGCATTAAACGAGCTGGCGTAAGATCTCTCCCAGCGCTAAATCGATTAGGCTTAGCTCGTGCACCCGAATGAGCGAGCGAGTAATCGTCTGTCGCGCGCGTCGTCGCTGCTGTCGTTAGACGTAAGGCGCATAGGTGCAGCCACCGAGCTGATGAAGCGACAAAGCACGCGAAACACACGGTCAATTCGTACTCGTAAAACTCGAAGCTATAATTCTTCCCGAGTCGAGCCTTTCGTCTCGCGCTGAGCCGATTTATATCCATAATCTCGAATTATCGACTATACAAATCATTAACATATGTCTATAACTCACGAGGATAAGGATTGCGCCAATGAGTATGCCCGATATGATTGCCAGAGCAAAATACATCGTACCAATCTCGCAAAGACGAATGTGAAACAGACAACGTAATTTTTCCCTCGTGACGGGACAGTTTGCGTTTGCAGATGTCACCCGACTGAAAAAAAAAAACCAGAGCGGAATCTTTTGATATATGTCGGTGCATATTGCGCGCATTACGTGTGTGCCTTACGCTGATGGTTCAGCGATTATCACATCGCTCGCATCGCCGCAATGTATACAATACGATTACGTCAACTCCAGCGTATTATTTATCTCGCACGCTTCGCGCCACACTGGACTTTTTGCCACAGACATGACTGTCCCGATTGCGGAGATAGAATTATTTTCCGCAGTGCAATGCACAAGAATGATATGTGCTTCATTTATAAGTTCCAGCTGCTCGGAGAATATACAATTAATAGTTTGTTGATACTAGTGTACATATTATGGTTTTTCATCAAACAGACTTATCGTCATTCATATCGCATTCTTTTATAAAGGAACTCTGTACATCGGGGAAAAAACCCGTTGAAATCGACCCATCAATGAAAGATATGCGTACAATTTGGCTTTTAATTTCTCAGGTTCTACATTATAAAGATGTTCTTAGAGTCAAATCTGATGAACATGACGGTTAACTGAGATGGAATGAGAACTCATTAGATTTGACATTGTAAGAGTACTAAATATATTATTTCGGGTCGGGACCATCGGTCCAGAATAATCAGGACTAACAGTGATGAACTATAAATCATTGTGAGGTTGTACCATTAGGTGAGACTGTGCAGCAAGCCGCATGCTGATACTGCATACTCAAATCTCAAAGTGACACGTTCACAAGTCAAACCAAAATTTTAATATATAACCTTCATTCTCCACCGACTTTTTTCCAGTGCGCATTTACATTTTCACCGCGAATATCTCATTATGATGTAGAATATTGGTCGTTGGAAAATTTCACTGATTAGCCACATGCTATTGAGATTCAGCCATTCACCTAGAGCGACAATAGTCATATCTGCTTAGACCGGCAGTTTCTCCCTGTCTATCAAATCATTTTGAGAAGTAGTTGAGTCCTTGACACTCAGCTTCCGGAGAACAGAGAAGAGTTCTCCGCTATGCTCGTATACCTTAAATCTTTTCGCCCCCCTGCCCAGAAAACTGAGGACTCGACTAGCTTTTGGAACGATAGATAAGAGGATATTGTCTTTGAGCAAATATGGTACTTCAAATTTTTTTGTTACGTCTTTGTCCGGGTTTAAAACCTGAAAAGGAAAACAAGAACGTTCTCGTATCGTTATCGTTCTAAATGAACGATCCATTTTTGTTGGAAATATTACAATAGCAAGGTATCGTTAACACATTTCTATCCAATAATTGAGTCTTCAGAAATAGTAAAATAACGATTTTTAACTGTGAAAACCTAGATTGTATCTAGATTCTCTGGAGTAGAAGCAGAATTCTGTGCACTTGTATACTCATGTCGGACTCTGTAACCGGCTCGATTGATCGAGTCAGGCCTCATCGGCCTTCCGAAAAAACGGGACTTTGGGGCCGAATGAGATGGGCAGGTTAGCGGTAACGAACTGCTCGGTACGGGGTGGTTGATGAAGAGAGCAAGCGCGTTCGTAGTAAACTTTGCGCTGAGCTTGGTGTCGCTATCGCGCCGTTACCCTCGCGACTCGCGTGCGTGTAGGCGCATACATATATCCGTCGTTGGGAAGCGAGCGCGAAAGTACGCATTAGACTTAAGTACGCCGGCAACTCTGTCTCATTAGACGAGTTATCCGAAAACGCGACGGCTTGTCAAACAGTTGACAGTTGAGGTGCTGCGCCGCATTACGCCGCACTCACCCATCCCATGCGACGCTCGTTAACAATTTCGCGATCGCGCTAACGCAGTTCAACAGCCGCGAGACAGAGCAGCTTTCGCCACGCTACAGCGCAAAAGTACTACAAGCTCGAGCGCGTGATGATACTCGAGCCCTGGAGATTGGTAATTTGCAGGGTAATGCAGCGTGATACTCCCGCGCGGGCCTTCGAATATTTTTACGAGGAGCCGTGTGTTCTCGGTAATCTTGATGCGAATAGAAAGTGTTGAATACTTGCAGGTTTTTGGAAAATTGGATACCCGTGCTACGATACTGAACCGTCTTCATATCGGAAAGTTATCCATGGAAAAAATCTTTCTGTGTACATTTTTGCGAGAAAAATTATTCCGAATACATATCGAGCAATAAAAATAGAGCGAGCTCTAACTATAATTTGTCAAAGTGTCTAGGTTATATCTGGTTTTTCACGGGCCGAGATTTTTGCCCCTAGCCTTAACACTTATTTCACCAATAGAACTCTATTTAAAAGTTGAGAAATTTACAGAAAGAACCAATCATTTTTCATATCTTGAAAAAAATTTCATGCAAAATTGAAAAACTTTTTGACTTTTACCAAATTTCCGTAGAATGGCACAACGGACACGCGGGATGAAATTCACCCTAGCTTATGCTAAAGCAACATCCTGCATTGATTGTCCAGATATTAAAAATCATCAACAAAGTTGAGGTAATAATGAGGAGTTTGAGAAATGTTTGGGGTAAAATTCTCTCAAAGTGACCAATTAGGGTCAGTGTATGAAAGTACTAACTACTTCGAACTCCAATAATTGAGAGTTTTCATGAGTTACCATGAAAACAGTTTCATGTGCCGTAAATTTCCTTGACTTCTGAACCCAAACTTTCATGCTCCATTTGTTCAAGTAATCATTCAGAATAAATGTTCACTATCTAGTTTACCGTTCAGTCACATGACTTTTTCAACATAACCTTTAACTGATGAGATGAACTGGATTTAATCGATAAAGAATCTAATATAATAATTAGCCTGATGAGTCCAGTGAACATAGCTGACGGAACGTTGCAACCAACATGGAGTTTCAATCACTTTAATTCTCCAAAGTAATGGCCCTTGTTTGATAAAGTATCTTCTCACAAGATCATATATTATTAGTGGCTAAGTGAATGCGTTCACTGGCGTTACCCGATTTTATATGCCAACATTTGATATCATCTGAGAACTGAATTTCTCGGCGCCAGTATTGCAAATAAGACCGTGCTTGATCGTGTGAGCGTTGATATGACAGTGCATTAAATAACATCATGTTTCATGAGACTATCCAAGGAAAATTGTAATCGAAGAACTATAGAGTTTTCATTTGAACCATTTCGAAAATATTTGTTGAAAATGGAACAAAGAAATTTTTAATTCCACAGGTCAGCCTAACCGATCCAAATTTTAAATAAGAAAACATCATATCAAGATTGACTAAAAAGGATTGAAAAGCTAACTGAAAATTTAATACGCTGAATCGAAAAACTCCCGTTCAAAAATCGTTCGCGGGTGAACTTGCTAGAGGCCAGATCAAAATCGCGTGTCCGAGACACTGCGCTTGAAGTGGAATGTGGAGCTGAAACGCTAGAGTTCGCGAAAATGTGGTGAATGATACCTACAGACTTTACGTGGTAAAGTATCTCCGTATAATTGATCGGACCGGCCGATCTGATTATTCAGGCCAGCTGTTCATGTGTAATATATTGATATAATCACTTGAAGTTAGCCAGGAATCATTTGCAACAATTTGTCCTATGCCTTTCATAAATTTCCCAAAAGTAGCCAGTTCACCTGCTTATGAAAACCGGAAATTTCCAAGGCATTTTTCATTTCTATAGGAAAAAAGTTAATAATTTGAACTGGTCACAGAAAAAAAATTTTGCTATGCCCGCGTGGACTTTATTGCTTGATCTCCATTGATCACTATACAATATTGAACTCGCGAACTCTAATAAACGGATCGTTTCCAATCAAAGTTTTGCAGTGTCCCAGGCCACTCACTCGGTACCATGCAGCACAAATGAAAATTGCACGTCGAATGGCAAAATTGATATCAGAAAAAGTTGCGTATAAAGTATAAAGCGATTGCGTTCCTTGCGGAAAAAAAAACGCGACTCGCGTTGATGGCTCCGATTGGCGGGTCCCGGGGGCTACTCGCTCATAACATAGCCCTGCTTTTTTTCCAAATACGCGTTAGCTCGGTTTTCGAAGCACGCGCGGGCTCGGGTACTTTTTTCATAACTTTAATGGGAATGTCAGCGAAACCGTATATTTCGACGAAAATTTGTGCGTTCGTTCACCGGTGAGTGAGGGGATGGGATGTGTATTGCTTTTATGATAGGTTGCATACACGCGGGTGCACGTGCATTTTACTGGATGGTACATCTGCCACGCCAGAAAAAGTCAAAACTTTCATCACTATCGTAACCCAGATTGTCCATGGAAGTAGATAATCTTCGTCAGAGTTTATTTCTGTGTAAGTTCGGACAGCGTACATCCACGAAGAATCACTTTCAGTTGATACTGTAATCCACATTCACAAAAGCCAATTCAGCTGTGAATGGATGGGAAGTGTATGAGATCGATAAAAATGATAAACCTGTATAATATGAACTTGATTTACTAGATTATCACCAATCGCAAGCTCTATTTTTTTTATGCTAATAGGTGAATATAATATGATTCTGTAATGCTTGGTGAGAGTGAGATAAGAACTCAACTAATAAAAATATTAATATGCACAATCGTATCACGAATGTGATCCGTGCAATCCATGCAATCCGTGCGCACAGCTATTTCTGTTTAAAAAAAAAACTCATGAGCCTGTTAGTGACGAATATTTCGAGGTCTTGATGGCTTCCACTGCTTCATATATATGTATATAGAGAAGAGAGAGAGGTGAATGAGATTGGGTCAGTAAGTTTTGTCAAGGATTGTATAAGATTTTCACCATTTACTACACATCTTGAAAGGAGTTGTACATCACTGAATTCTTGTTCTCTGACATCTACTTCTAAATTCAAATTTTCATCCATAGTAGTAGAAATGTAGAAAAAGATTATTTCTATGAAAATAAAAAGCGACTGTATGCTGACTCTCCGAGCACAACTTTTTCATTCGTGTACATTCCACGTAGCTAACTCGTGCACGAAATTCCTCAAAAAAATGAGACAAGTTTGAATTTGAAAAATATTAATACAATTCTATTTTATTTTTTCATCGTTTAAAAGAAATGTTACGGTTGAATAGCAAACTCAATTAGTTTAGCTTATATTCTCGTTTTTTTTATTCCGGCGAGTGCAGATAGAAAAGAGTACGTCAAAGTCCATTCGAATTTTACTATAACATAATAAAAAGTTCTGTCTGAAAAATAATTCTTCAATCCAATCAAGAGTCAATCTATATAACGTGGCAATAAAAGTGATAAAGCTGCAAATCGTCTCAAAATCTATCGCGTAGATAGCGAAGACACGAATATAGGGGAAAAATTCGATTACAACGATATGTGACATCGTCAGCACAACCATCCTCCCTTTTTTTTGGTTGTGTACACGCGGGCCGGATCGGTCACGGCCGCATCCTGGCCGAGAGGCGTGAACAGAGGCTTCCGGTCGCATGGCGCCTAGCAAGAGGAGGTGTTTATGTACATTTGAATTTCAATTAATGGCGCGCGTCGGGGATGACTTATCGCCCGGGGCATTGTTGTCCGATGGCGCGGAAACCCGGAGGCTCGCCCTTTTCACCGGCTTATGTTTAATCTGGCGAGCCAGCCTGGCCGTGGGCTATTCTTGTGCCGGATATGCGGGATACACGCACCCACACATGCACCAAATTGCTGGGACGGAGGGTCTGACGAATTAGGCTGGACGACGAGGGAAATGGATTGATTGATTGCGTTTCATTTTGTCCGTATACCGAATCCAGCTCATGTGGGATGGTTGTGTGGGATGGGCCGGCGTCTACATGGATAGGTAACAGCTGGAGTTAGAGCTGCCATTTTAGAAGCTGCTTCAATTACATTAGCATTTTAAATTTATCCAAAGGTTTTTTGGCAAAATAAGAAGACTGGGACTTTATTTTTAGATGCAGGAAATCATACGTTGAAAATTATATATTTCATTGACTTTTTGTTGATAGATTTTTTTTCACGCGTACGGAGTTTTAAAGCTTTTAAGCTTAATGATTTCCATGATGAAAAATACCGTAACATACTTATGTACCATTATTTAATGTGAACTTATTTTTATGTTGCAGGTGAGTGTCTCCATGAAACATTTTCGTTCCGGAATGTGAGTACTCGTATAGCCACGAATGACCATACTAAAGGGAAATTATTGATCGAATGAATTACCGTTCGGTATATAATCGGAATGGTGTAAATTTTTATTTCAAATGAATAATCAGTCATTTGAAGTTGTTTACAAGATCCCGGTGTCTTGTGCACCGTCTCAGAACATAGAAAGTGTAACCAACCCGTATTTGCAAGCCAGTCAATACAGCTATGTCTTTTTTTCACGCTGACAAAATCTCACGTCGCATAATAGAATAGAGGGCAGTTTTCAATTGAGAATCCACGTGTCCTTCTACTCAATTATCTCGTTATTTGTTTAAATGATTTCCTGATTATATCGATTTGAAACGTTCAATGTTTGCTTATATCTGGAAAGTAAATAGCATATACCACGTCCTTCCGCCCCTCTGTTCATTGAATCGTCAAATCTAATATACTACTGTCAAATGAATTAGCATGCTTCCTCAAAGAGGCTTTGTGAATTTAGAATTATCTAGAAATGGACTTAAAATTGAATTACTCTCCCTTTTTCCAAAGGTTGCAATGGAAGTCAGCATAGTTTACTATGGATGTAACCCGAGGTTGCTATGGGATATGAAATATTTAGGAGATTTTTCAACATATGGCGTTATAATTATCGATAGAAAATCGCATAATGATTATGATTTCTCAAAAAGATTGTAATGGAGTTAACTTTTGAATTGGAGCACTGGACTTTTATTTTCACAATCTCGAATTATATCGAATCCCAGAAAGGTCTGTATGAGTTCAAATTTCCATCCCGACTGTTGTATACTTCTCCAGCAACCGTTGTTAAAGTGATGGGAGAATCAATGTGAGGTCTCTTTGAAACTTCTGACAGCCAAGCACACAATTTTATCGTAGAAACCCTTGTATACGTCCCTGGCAGCCACGTCAATTTGACCCTAACAACAATACCAATTTGACCCTAGTAACAATGTCAATTTCCTCAGTAACCATTGAAAAGAGGAAGATGAATTCAATGTAAGATCCATTTCCAAGAATTCTCAATTCAAAAATCCTCTTTGCGAAAGTACTCTCTCAATCCACTTGCCAGCAGTTTTTCCCTTATGTTAGCAACGGTGGTTTAGCAAGATAATTATGAATGCTACGTGTGCTTTGTCGTCGAAAGTTCTGGGAAAGTTCTGGACCTTACATTGATTCTCCCACACCTTTAAGCACGGGTTCTGGTAAAGTTATCAACGGTTGCAATGGAAGATCCAACTCCGTTCACATTCTGCCACCGATGAGTTGCGAGGAAAATTTCAGGAAAATCGGTCGATTCTTTTGGGAGTAGTCGTGGGTCAAAAATGGCGTCTTATAGACACGTATACGTACGCACATCCAGACATTCTTGGGAATCAACATTGATTGAACCGTAGACTATGAGAATAATATTCCAGTGTTCCAATTCAAAAGTTCACCCCATTACCATGCATTGTCAAAGAGAAAGCAAAACACGGAATAGGCATTAAGATTACCACAAGCATTCGACAATGAGCCGAGCACCTCCTGCAGGGCCTGGAAACGTGCACTAATGATTCAGCAGCTGAGCTAGATCACGTAACGAAGAGAGCGTATAACTTAGTTTATTTTCGGCGCTGCTCCGTTTGCGAGCACGTACTCACGGCCCGAGTATTAATGTTCTCTCGAAAACGCGAGCGCGAGTGCGCACAAGTGCCTAACTAACCTCGTGTCGCGCTCCAAGGAACTGTGACCATGCATACCTGTATGCACGACAGAGTCGGGAGAAACACCAAAGCCTGGCCTCGTTACCGAGATGCAGCTAGCCACGATCGCGCCGCGGCTTGGTAAATAATGTAAGATCAAAGTTAAGTTGCCTCGAAGGCTTTTTTGTAAGAGAAAGAAATCTTTCATCGATATAGAACACCATATCGATCGATGTATTTGTAAGCATAATATTTTTATCCTGATAAATCTTGCCCTTCGATGCTTTGAAAGCTTCACGACGAACTAAATTATATTAAAGCTCACAGTTTTAGAGAATATTGAGAAAAATGAACTTTTATGCAGTAATTTACAAAGCATCGTCGGTTTTAATCTTTCTGATGTAATGAAATTGAGTTAGCGTTCATTTATAATGGACATAAATTAACAGTGATGATCAATGCAGGGGTAGATGAAAAAGACAAATAAACGCAAATACTCAAGAGTCGGCATATTATTTGCATAAATTGAAATTCGCTTTTTTACTATAAGCAAGACTTTGAGTCAGACTTTTTGTTAGACTTTCTTAGGTATTTTTCCAAAAAGGATCATTGTCGGGTCCCCTTTCAACAACGAAACAGAAATCTATTGAAGCATTTGATAGGAAGCACGAGTGATAATGCAAAAAATCTGACTAAGACGGTGAATTGACAAGGAATAGAATGTACGATGCTAATTTTTCTCGGTCTGATTCTATTGAAGAATAACTCATTTATCAAAGGAAAATAACATAAATCTTAGTTACTAAACAAATCTACAGAATTACTCCATACAAAGATTCTCAACCAGTCAAAACGTATTTCTTTTACATTATTCTATCTCACAAAACAATATTCCTGGTTGCAGTGCTGCTTTAGACGCTCGTATATTTGTTGAGGACCAAGAGGTGGGCGTTCTTGGCTACCCGTACCTTACGTAAGGTGACAAACAAGGGAGTTCAAATGAGAAACAAGGAGCTCGACGGTGGGCTTTTATTTTCATTTGGCTACTGTCCGCTGGGTTCTCGTATATAATGATGTTGAGCTTATTTTTACACTCCCAATATTATTTTTTCTTCCTCCTACATATTATATTGAGCTTCACACTGCTTTTACATGCCAGGCAACCTGAAACAGTAAGTTAACACTATCTATTTGTCCTTCTGGAATCGATATTTATGATCTTGAATCAATTACGAACTTAAATGGATCTTGACAATCGAACACTATTGCATTGCTTATGAGCTCTGCTCTTCCTTGGCAATATTCGTATATTTTGGTCAAAATTACTTTTTATTAGATAAATTTCTGACAATTGAATATACGAGGTACCCGTAGAATAATGGATAATTCTCTTGCTTGTTGACAAAACTGACTAACCTAACGTATGCCTTCTTCATCTGGTAGCCCTCCTCAATGGACAGGGTTTCTCTTTCGCCGGCACTCTTTATTTCTATTTCTATATACTACACTCACGTGTCACGTGATTAGTTCTGAATCAATCAAATCAACGGTAGAGAGGCTTCACCTTACGTATTCAAGGAAGTGGCAGCTATCGCTGCCCATGCAACCGCACAGAAACCCATGGAAGCTAGGCGCGTATTAACTCGGGACCATAAAGTTGCCGGTCAGACACGCAACAATTTAAAAGTCCTCGGAGCCACTCAAGCGTTTCCGTGTGAAAGTGTGCCGTCAAAGCACTTTGTGAAAACACAATAGTCTGGGCACTCACTCCACTTTGTTTGATCTCATAATTATAGTGAGAAGCTTGTAGTTCGCACACCTCACTGGGGGCGGCTGAGTGTGCCAGCCCAATCCATCAGCCATGATGTCCTTTAAGTACGTCCCCGGCAATTTCGGTGAGTTCCCAACGTCTACCAAAGAGCACTAAGCGAGCCCTCCCCCTTACCCTAGTCTTACTGTTTCTTGCGGCTTAACGGTCGGGCATATGTTCATGGGTCAAGTCATCATTGAATTCTGGGAAACAATGTCCTTCAAAAGATGTTGTAAGAAGTTTCTAGTTACTAGGTGATAACAGTATCTACGTACTTCTCCAATGCACTTGTAATTGCTGCTATTATCAAATATACCCTTCAATGCCAGAACGGCTGAATAGACAGTAGTAGGATTATGCATAGTTAATAGAAGCATGGCCAATCAAATGCAAATCTGAAATTTCAGCAATTGATTCTTATCGGTATCGTGTTCAATTTTATTGGGTATTATCAAAAACGTTACAATTTTCATAACGTTTAAATTCATTCATAGTGTATTTATGCAAATAGTATTTTGTATAAAATTCGATACTACTTATCTCCATCTACTTATAGCATCTATCGTAGTTATTGTGAATATGAGACACATCGACATAACACAAGTGAGATAACTTTCAAAACCATCTTTTTGGCTTAATAATTTTGCAAATTGTTTAGATGGTATTATCATATTATAACGTAAAATCACTACGGGAATGTAGAATTTGAATGGATTGTTAGAATAACACAAAGCTTTATTTCTCGTTGGATCTGATTCTCTAAGAATCGTTGCTTATTCCGAAGTTCCACTCGCTTCTGTCTCTCTCTTGTGTGAATATGAAATGAAAGTAGCAGTCGTGTTGGTGCGCAAGCGTGAAGAAAAACTTGCAGTTCGCTAGAGTAAGAAGTGTCGTGGTGCTCGGCGACATGCAACATCGAGTGAAGTATAGGAGATGAAATTGTCACTGAAGATGCTTCAAAAGTAACGTTGTAGGAGTAAAGGTCTGTGGCGGTGATAAAAAAAGAAACAACATAAGTAGTGGTAAAACTAAGTGTAATAAAAAAACTGAAAGACGTAAAGAGTTTTGAAAAGCGGAAAAGCAATAAAAGAGAGAGCAGAGAAACGCTTGAGGAAGAGAGACGAAAAGTTATGAAATACGAAGCAGAAGTAGCTAAAGTTGGAGGAGAAGGAAGACGGAAATGAGTAGCTAAGGATGCACCTAGGAAGCCAAGAAGTGAGAAACTAAGCGTTAAACGAGATATAGAAAAAAGCGGAGTATACCATTTCTTAATCACAAAAGTTATACAGGGGAGAGATAAAATGAAATCAGCTTCAATCGCATGTCAGAAATATAAAAGAGAAACCGTTCATTCATATCTTTGGACTATTGTTTGAAACTAATATGACAAATGAATTCTGACCATGATTCAATCAAATCAAAGGAAATGATAGAAAATTCAATGAATAAACGTTGCACTATCCCATTCCCATTGAACCTCACTTCCACCTAGAAATAATCTGGGAATTAATTTTACAAGCACTAATTTCGGCTTAAGGAAAAGAAGTCAACCGTATTTATGAGCGATAAAAAAAACAGTATAAATCAGGTGAACCAGGGAAAGGGTGTAAGAGATAGCGCGGGATATAGCGGCATTAAGCGGCAATAAAAGATAAAGCTGCAGCGGTAATGATATTAATTCCTCATTGTACGAGTGCGAAATAATAAACGGTCGCACCGCGATTATTTAAACGTGAGTTAAGGGGATGATCCCGAAATGTTGCAGTCGTTATCGACAACGATTTCGTGGTCTCTGGCGATTTCCGGAACCGTAACTATGTAGTTCGAATGCGGAGCCAATGTCCCGTTCCTCTTAGCTATTGTGCTAAATTATTGAGTGGAAAGCTTACTTCTGCGGGCTATCCATCGTGCTTTTTGATTTATTTTTGACTGGAAGCCTTTATTCATTCTATCCATTTTCCCACGTTCGATCGCATGTACAAAAATCTATATTCAATCAAATGTAGATTTTGAGACAAGCGTAGCACTTTTCTACTTCAAACAATGTGCTCCAAGCTCTATGACGCAGCTAGCACATTGGATCCATTCATTGTTACTATAAAATCGGCAATATGGTGATTTGAAGTCTTAGCGTCAATCAAAGCATCAATATTTTAGTGAAATTATAGACATAAGTAAACTCAATCTCAACTAATTGATTGCGTGAATTCGAAATTAATGAAAACCACTTATTTCCGTTCCATCGTCTAGCCATCGCAAAGCCCAACTCCACAGACGTTGCTCCAAACTTCATTTCGTCATCATGTTTCAGCGCCCTATATTCGAATTGCACACGTGTGCTTTCTCAGTGTGGAGTTGTAGCTAGTACGTTCGGCTCCGCGAGCAAAGTCCTCATTTCGGGCTCCTTTTCACTGCCAGCCATTCGAATGGACTGGAAGAGCCTGCACCTCTCGGCCGGGGACAATGCGCTCTCGGACCGTAACGCAAATCAGAGCTTACAGGCTGTCTCGAGATGCGCGCCACTCCGAGTGATACGTCAGCTGAATGCAGATTCGGATTAGGCCGACAAGAATTATTGGAAAGCTGGATTTCGCGCGACCTCGATCCTTTCTCGTGGATCGCCCAGAGTGTGATTGATTCGACCAGTATGCGCACATTTTTCCTGGACGGAAAAAACAAATAAGGAATTGCCGGTAAGATGGATTCTTGAAGACCTCTTCAAGAACTCCGTTAGTGCAATTCTAGAATTTATTAATATTTATATTGGAAATGATCAGATGAATTTTATAGACTTTTTACTCACAGATTTATTCTATTCAGACACGAGCTTTCCACAAACAGTCGATGCGATTTGAGAATATTTTCATTCGCACGCAGTGGAAATTATGACAGGAGTTTTTTAGAAATAAGCTCTTATGTGGTCCACTAGAGAAAAATATCATATTTTGACTGATTTGAAAAAATTCTGAAAGTCCTTCCGAAAAAGCGTGAACTACTACATGATTACGAATCATGAATACAATGATGAATACTCATTCTTTCACGAACAGTCGGTCTGGACGTTCTTTGTATCATAAGAATTATACTCTCCGCTCTCTTCCAAGTAAAGCTATAAATATTCATTTATGCTTATTCAAGAATGCTGATGAAGAATTTCAAAGTATGCTTTGAGCTAATGTATTGGTAGGGTTTTTTTATTATTGAGAATGCATCTATTCCTCGTTGAAAACAAATAGTAAGAATTCAACTCTATCGATCTTTTTCACAATAGTTAATCAAGTACGTGCAATATTCTTGTGTAAATTTGCAACCGCATCATATTGTCCTCGATCTAACACATGGTTATTCAAAAGCTATCGACTCTAAATTTCTTGCATTTTCTTTCGGTTCATTTTTGGTTTTCTATAGTCATCTATACTTACTTTGGTCATTAAATTTTATTACTAATTGTTTATTTTCGGATATCTTTCTGTTTCTATATAAGTTATTGATTGATCATTTCAAAGCAGTACAATATACTAGAAAAGGTTGTCATCTTCTTGTGCCCAAGCTTGACTGAACTGCCAGGACTTGTTTCTGAATGTGTCATGAGATGCCCCGTGCAGCCATTTGGTCTAACGCTCCCAAAAATTTGAGTCATGCCTCTGTGCAAGTCTAACTATTTTTCACATTATTGGCACGTAAAGGTTAATTCAATCGTTCACAGATTCCATAGCAAACCAATCTTGATGAGTCTTCTCATATCACATATAAACACTAAAAATAACATGATACAAATTAATCTGATTGATCCAAGCCACTATAATTCATAAATAGTACATGGACTTATACATATAGAGTACGTTTCTATGTACTCTATATAAGGCATAGTGGTTTGGATCAATCATAATAACATGTATCATGTTGTTTCCAGTGTTCAGAGTGTATATGACAGGATGCGTCAAGATTGGTTTGCTGTGGAAGCTGTAGATGCTGTGAATTGAAATAGCATCTACGTGCCAATAATGTGAAAAATGATGATTTAGCCTAGCCCGTACGGAAGCATAACTCGAGTTATTGGGAGCGTTACACCAAATGACTGCACCTGGTATCTCATGACATATCCAGAAACAAGTCCTGGCAGTTCGATCAAGATTAGGCATCGGAAGATGACAACCTCTACGAGTAAATTATATTAACATATGTTGCCAGATAAAATTCAATAATACTAGATAGTCATATGGATAGCCTTTCTCAATAACTAGTCATGAACATTTTTCCGAGAGCCACACAAATAAACCTTCTACTTCAATAAACCTCAAGTACAAAATACACTTCATTATTGTCCTCCTTTGATATTATCCCAGCAGTGCAATAACTGCTCATAAAAATAAGCCCGATTGGAAAAGTTCTGTGTCATTCGGAGTTAAGCCTGGAAATTTCAATCAGAACTTGTGTATTAGACTGTACGTGACCCGACGGGAATGAATTTTCCCAGAGAAAAACGCTGCCGGTTTTCTCTCTATTTCTTTATTTTTTTTTTCCGAGCGTGTACTTTTATCTGAGCCACCCTTATTTTGTGTATATCGCGCAGCTCGATTGGCCGACCCGACCTTTCACTGGTTATACGAGTAGCTCTGTACAAACACACGGGCTGGCAGCATCGAAAATTGCCGGTATGTCACGGACACTCGACCATCCCGGTAGGCAATAATAAGCGAGTGGCTCGCCCAACACCATCGTTTTACTAATTTGCGATAATGCAAGCGAGCTCACCCTAGCCGATGTTCCATCTAAACTCTCCTCTTTCGCTCTATCTCTCTCCCCTCACCCTTTGCCAGTTCTGTTCGTATTTGCAGTTTTGCTCGTCAATTTAATTTTGCGCGCAAAAAATCCTTTTGTACCAAAGGAAAATATTTCAAATTCGAATCGAACGTAAAATGAAACATGCAGCGCGGAAATTCAATGTTGTATTGAATGCGAATTCCGCAGTTTCATCCCTCTCTTTCCTTTCTATCAGGCAATTACTGAAGGTTACAATGTATTTTGAATTATATGTGAAGTATTCGATATATTAAACCAAGTTGTGTTTAATTGGTTCCATTTGAAATTTACTAAACCAGCTGAATTGAGACATGTTTTTAATGTTTCAAAGTTCAATAATATAATAGCCGTCGGGTGAATACCTTTTCCAAATTTTATGAAAAAATAAAAAATCAAATGTGTTCTACTAACAAAATGTGACATCATCTAAGTATAGCAAACATTATACCTCTTCCGCCCCAAAAAATACCAAGGAATAATGGGTTGATATAGAAATCGATAAATCAATTCGACGCCAGCTCTTGCGAAGAGTAGCAGATTTCAGGGGCTTTTTCAGAGACTAGTAGATTCCAGAACTTTTTACTTTCCAGGAGAGTGCACAACCTTTGGGCTACCGATTACAATGAAACTTTGTTAGATTGTTCTTGAGTACCCTATAATATGTCCAATGCCCATATGTCGAGCCGTACACTCTAATGTTTCAATTTCCCGAAGATATTCCTACAATCATCGTCTTTTTGTGCATGAATAGTATATCTGTATATACATCATAACGTAGATATGAATATACCGTTCATGTTCTAAATCCAGCTAGTTTGAGATATCTTCGGAAAAACAAAACACCAGACTTAAACGCTATTCTCAAAGATTGTGTTCACTCCTACCTAGCGTAATACATTTTATTTTTTTCCCACGAAGACTAGTAGATTTCGTAAAATTTGATCACATTAGTTGATTCCGCATTGATGAACTTGAAATTCACATGAATAACGTTGGTGTTTCCGGGAAGCGTTTGAAATGTGCAGTATTCGGAAGTCTGCTTCTCATTGCAAAGGGCATCGAAATATCAATGGGATTCCGAAAGTGATGATGAGATTTGATTCAATGGACAACTACTTGAGAATACTAAACCAAACTATTATTTGATGAGACTCTTGTAGCCTTTAGAGAGAAACAAAGGAAAAACGAGGAAAAAATATTGTTGGAAAGTAAATAGAAATAGTAGTAAGTGTGTTAGTAAATTACTTGATTGGCGAATAAATTACTCATACTGTACAACAATTGACCACCCTCAACGTATTTCGATCCTGAAAATTAGTACTGAAATTTCGTAAAAAAAAATAATTTCTCTTATAGAATGGAACTACTACTTGGATTTGCGAAAGTATTGAATTCTCCATCATCCAAAATTATTCCATTCCCTTGACGCAATACAAAGTTGACATTCATAGATATGTGAATGGGTAATTTATTTGCCATAAATGACACCGCAACGACAATCTACAACTTGTTACAGCTCCCTGCAAAGATCTACAGTGATAACATCCTTACTCTCGCTGAATGATTTACCTCCCTGTAATAGCTTTGCTCCTGGATTTACTTTTTATTTATCTTTACACTTCAGATCTCCTGTTCCCCCTGTAATCTCTAATACTTGTTCTTCTGTTACACAAACAAAGTTAATCGAAATAGCGTAAAATACTGGCTAATTCCGAAATAATTTAGACTTTAAATCCAGCGCTCTCTACTGCAGGTATTTCGATTTAATTTTCAGAAGCTTTGCGAATATGTGAGACATGAGCGTGGTCATCGATTCATTTGTTTTTCTATTCTAATTACTGTATCGAATCATGAAATAACTTGGATGGCAAAATCATCATCTCCATTACCTCCTTAAAAGGGTTCAAAATGATTGAAAAAATATACATGTTGATATCCACTCGAATCTTCGTTATCAGAGCCCAAGTCAGTATCATATTCAGAGATATACGAATATAATTTCTAAATGAATGAATAAATATTAGATATTCATCTGAAATAACGTGATACCATTTTCAGTACAAGCTCTTACATCTCCTTCTCCAGAATGTTCATTACATAAATTGGGACAGGCCTCTCACTGTCCTATACTTTCACGAAACAGTTGTACTACTCTTCAAAGAGCGTAGCATTGAAATTTTGAGGAAGCAATAGGGAGTACTATAGAGTAGTGTGGAACTTAATGGAGTGGTGGGAGAAAATCTTGACGATATTCCTCAAAGTTACTCCATGACTACTCGTCTGCTCTTCACTACTCTTGGTAGCTAGGGGTAGTAGCGGGAGAGTATCAGGAAGTGAGTTTCGTGAGAGGCCCTCGATAAATTGCGTATCCTCATAGTCTACTACAGAACGTGCTTTAACAAGCTTCTCTTCAATATATTACAGCGTATCTCTCTTCTCTCTCGCCTCAGTCAACTCTCAGCTGCTCGATCCGCAGATTTTCTCCCAGGCCGTTCGTACTTGTTTCCATTTTGTCGGCGACTCGTTTGGCGTAGGTGAAGCCTGGTTGCGCTGGGGCACCTGCTACCCCTCCTTGTGCGAGGTCACGCCAGTCGAAGGAAGATCGATCGTTCCGGGGCGCGTCGGCGGCTTAATCGTTCCACTGAGAAGCGCAGCTGCCGCCACCGCCGCCACCGCACCAAGAAATGAGTGATAGACAGCCCTCGGCTGCTTTGTACGCGCGCATACAAGCGAGGTGAAAATTCGCCCGGCGCCAACGTCATTATTCAACCCAACCTCGTCATCGTCGCGTCCTTCTTACGCGCGGGGATTTTTCGAAAGGGAACCATCTCTCGGACGTTGATGATGTAGATATTCGAAGATGCCGCGGACAGAATGTGCTTCTTGTTAATGTAGAATTGTTTTCAAGGAATTCCCAAACGCTCCATTGTTGGATACGAATCAGTTGATCAAGATTGAGTATTGACGTGTCGCGTGCCTGACGGTTTTGATCCTATCAAAAACTCGGTATAGTATAATCCATTTGTCGAAAGGAAATCAGAAATTGATAGAAGGACGTTTTAAAAATATTCTCATCTAAAAAACTATAAATAATTTTGATGACACAAAATTATCACGGCCAGGATACTTTAGTATTATAAAGATAATTGTTGTCTTCCTGGTCTCTTGCGTAATATCGTATATTTAAAAAAAAAGTCTCCATCATTTTTCTTTGTGTGACTAAAAAGATTCTCGAAATAACAAGTTGATAGGTTATGATAACTGGCAGTAATAAACGTAAATGTGTTTATTATTGCTCTCTTACGTATTATTGCTCTCTAACCGTAACACCGTTCATTCAAGTTTCCTATTCTAGTGAAACTTATGGTTTGTAGGTTTTTGATCTAAATAGATGATATTTGCAGTCATTCATCTTGACGTTCGGATTTTTATGAGATATCTGTATGTACGAAATTTCATACGTGGAGATATATATTCTTTGCGTGGATAGATGAGAATATCTCCGGTAATTCGAAACTTTAGGATGAATAACTATGAGGACAATCTATTTAGGTAACTATAAATTACCTACAATAGTTTCATCGAGAGCAGACACCCAAAAGCCGAATGGTTTCCTGGTATAACGTTAAATATTTTGGGCTCGGTGAACTATTCCAAATCATTGGAAAAGTGAGGTTTCTTAGTAAGTTAAATATCGAGTTTTTATTTCGAAATTAAATAGAGGCATATGAAAATCAAAACGTATGCGAAGTCTGATGGTACTAGTAAAACTCCTCCGCATTCATCTACTTTATACGGTAATTCCTGCCTGACTGCCACCATATTCAAGCTGTGATGTGCTCGTAACATGAAGACTTTATCTAACGAATACCCTATTACGAAACTCTTTTAGTTTACCCAGTGCATTTCCTAAAATTCGTTAAATAGACGCATTACACGGGTCTGAGAGTCCCATCAACGCTCCTATTTGTGCGATATAGACAGTAGCCTTCCGTGGGCTGTGAATTACGATAGTCGAAAAACCGTTTATTACCCGCTTTTCCGGTTCGCCCTTACACCCGACGTTAACTCGGAAACGACATCCACGTATGTGTGTGTGTGTGTGTGTGTGTGTGTGTGTGTGTGGGGGAGGGGGGAGGGAGGGCAGGAGCAAAGGAAGGAAGCGAGAGCGGCTCTGCATGTCAGGTGTTCTCGACTCTTTTTATCCAACTCGGTGGGGCGTGCTGCTGCGGGTGCGCCAACGAAAACGATATGAACGAGTTAACGAGCTCCGCTCTACAGCTGCGTCGGTTCGGGCAAGAGGGGAAACTACCCCAAAGATGTATAACAAGCACGAGAGAGTAAGAGAGTATAGTTGGGATGGACTTTTAGGGGGAGAGGGATTTTTAGGGAGTCGGTTCCAGGCGACGGAAATCCTCTGGGGATCATTACCACGAATATCTGAAAATTGAGGTTATATTTACAAAGAGATAAGTAGTAAGTGATTTTGACTAAGGTGATCGAGTAAGAGAAATTTTCAAACTTCCAAAGTTATAGTTGACTTGACCTATCAAGGAAGTGGGCAGGTAATTTGAAAAACATCTTCGTGCAGTATTGAATCAGTTTATTCAATGTAAAACTTTTTATTACTCACTTATTGGACTTGCTTTTGGGTTTGGTCGGTCACTTGGTGGGGTAGAAAACATCACCGATCTCTCGCTTCTATATCTCGATATAATTGCCTGCTTTGCGAATACACGTTCGTTTTATGAAAGGGAATGCAACACTGCTAAGAATATTCATGTACTTTGAAAAATGTACATGAATGTAAAAATATGAATGATATGTTACGGGGATGCCAACCTTCCCCCATCCCCTAATTCTTTTAAGGGGGCTTCAGCGTTAGGTGCCGTACCAATGCGGGGCCCTACTGGGGGTGACTGAATTATTTTTCAAAATTCTCCGAATTATATCGTTTTAAAGTAGATCAGTCTTATCGTAGACTACTTATGGATGCTTGAAAAGGGAAAATAAATTATAATTAAGTCAAGATTTGCACATAAACACTTGTCAAATTCATCAAAATCCACTTTTTTCAGTTTTACGATCTTATTTCGATGGTGACATACGATTTTCGCGATCATATCATAATCTACTCATAAAAACCTATTACTTAGAATTTTTTCAAATTTTTCTATAACACCATATTTAGTTGAGAAACGATTAATCGATTCTCGTCATAAGAGCCTATGTAAAAAACGTCATTTTTGTTATAGCGCTCATATGGAAATGACCATGTTGACCCATGATTTTCTCTGTTGCAATTGAAAGTTGGTTGTGCTAGGTACATTCTATGAAAGTTTGAGTTCATTCTATAATCGAATAATAACTCGCTGAAGCCCCCTTAATATATTTGATGCACTAAAAAATAATGTTCGAATACTATTAGTTGAGTATTTTGCATGAATTATGTCAAGTTTTCATTCTTGCAACAAGTTAATTAATTACGAAAATGATCATAATTGGAATTCACGATTCAACAATAACGTCTTTTTCGATTACACGAACTACTATGTATTCTCTGATGTAGGAAAATGTATATGTTTGCAAATATAATTATGAGCACAAGGGAAAGCTTAATCGCATAAACAGTGGTTAGACTTTTCATCTAACTGAGTTGGCAAAATTCATCTTACGTCGTTTATGAACACGCATTTCAGGGCTATGTCGCATTCACGGAGAGAGAGCAGTATTTCCCTGAATCACGTCTATCGTATTTTGTTTTAATTAAGACCTCATAGACAACGTACCGTGACGGATAGACCAGAGCCGCTGGCTATAGAGCGAGTTGTAATAAATGAGAGAAGCGTGAATACAGGAAAGCGAAAATATAAAGTGCTCCAAATTGAAGAACTGCGGCAACTAGAGGAGTAATTGAATGAAATTAGAATAGTCTTAATGTCTTCGCTAAATTGCACTGAGATTTAGCTCAAAGAGCTTATTTAATGTTGAACTGGCATTATTTTTGAGTATATTACGGAGTACAAAAGTCGTAAAAAATTGCGAATGAAACAAAATCAAAATTATAGAATTCCTTGTTGACAAGAAGATGAATTCGTTCAAATTACCTTTGGGAGTACAAATTGCTGAATCTCAAGACGTTGCATTCTGATTGGGCAATCGAAAACGGAATCGAATTTCATGTCGTTTTTTCATTTTCTCGTAGATATTGCACCAAAAGTTCCTAACATCGTGTTTTCGAAAGACTAATCCATCTCCTCGGTTCATCAAAATGTGACCCGCGTAACACTTATTTTTTCAAAGTTACAACCTCGCATCGTAAAAATCCATACGATATAATTAATCCAATTATCATGTAGCATGTTTTTACTCGTATCTATTCTGTTGGCGGGCTGAATATGCGCACGCACACAATTAATCTCTGTCCATGATCAAACTCCATACATCATTTGCCAATTAAATCGGAGTTGCCCTCTGAGGCGAGGTCCGGAAAGCTGCTGCTCCTCCTCCTCCGTACCCCCACCCCTCATAGTCAGCCTGACAATAATCCAGCTCGCGAACAATCCACATTCCACGGAGCGCACTCGAGACAGTGTGCTCGCTTGCTTGCGCCGAGAAGCGTAAAACCCGGGCGACAACGAGGGGCCCCGGGCTATTTAGCGCGGCTAATTAGCGGCTTCGACGCTGCTCGCTTACGCCTGACGAGCCGTTGCCAGGCGCCGGCCCGTATATATATATATATATATATATATATATATGGATATATATATTACGTACTTGCTCCGCTGGGAACTGCAGCCACCACCACCACCGCCGCAGCCGCCGCCGCCGCACGCCGCTGTCCGTTTCTTCGCCCGAGCCGTGATTGATCGAGCGACCACCGGGAGACTCTCGACTCGGTGATGCGTGCACTGCAGCTGAGACCTCTGTGCCCCGGAGAGGCCGTGCTCCTGTCATCTGTCTGATTGTGCACCGGCGTTTCCACTGGCTTTTCCATGACCTTTTTCTTTCAATCGCATCAGACAAAGAACTAGTGGAGTGGCTGCTCATCCAAAATAAGAGTAGAAAGTCGTTCCATCGGCTTTATGTAGTTTGTCAGATCTTCGAGTGTCTTGTATGGGCAGGGCGCGTGGGTTGAATCCTGCAAACGTATTAAGTTGCCTGCGGGTAATTCAGCCAGGCGAGTGAAACGGCAAACCGTTTTACTTTTTTCTTACAAAGTAATATTTTATGTATCTACACATTGGACTCGATCAATCTTTAAATCAACGGGAGGAAAAATAAAATGTGTCGAGGCATATAATATAAGTATCCGCCATGTGCTACAAGATCACGGTTGAATTTTTGTCTCGATATAATTTTTTTATGCGTTAAAACTAGATTAACACGTTTAATAAGGTGGTGCAAGTAAGACGTCAGCTTCCTATACCTTACTCCGTACAATCTTGGTAAAGTACGTCAAATTTTTCAATTTTACGCCCAAGTAAATGTTTAACACTTGTTTTGTCCCGTGTTTTTACCATAAAATCCCCTAAAGTGGCCTATTACCCTGCATATGCTGGGGAAATGGCTATTTTTAAAGCATTTTTCACTGACTTAAGGTAAGAAAAAATGGTAGCAGGAACAACTTTTCACTTACGGGAAAATGTTCACAAAAGATTATTTGATAAGAATATTCGGTTACGAGTATTGAAAAAAATGAATAACCCTCATAGAGAGACCATATTACCCGCAGGAATCTTATACGATATAGCTCACTATAGTAATTCAAAATAATTCCAATAGACCTGAATCACAATGAGTTATCTATCCAGCTTGAAAGATAATTTGAATATTCAATATTTCACAAATGGAAAAGCATTCAATGCAGTATAATTCTTCAATTATGCAAACACTGAAATATCGACACAGACACAATGCATAAGTTGAATATTTGAGCGATATTTTTATTTTGCAAATAATCAATTACCTGAAGTGTACACAGAAAATACTACAACAAAGTAAACATAGCTCAATCAGTATTGTGTTGGTTTTATCAATTTCCAAAAATTAGTTGATTTCGGATGCGTAAAGTTCACTCCCATATTGAAAGACATTTCAATGATGAACATATGATTCAACTTAGAGAAGATCATTTCATGTATCCTTATTCATACGCTTCGAATCTTGCGAGTCTGCAATGCTCATTAGTATTAAGCTGTTGAATAGTAAAGCGAATCAGTACTGGGGATACATGCGGAGAAATAATCTCATGTCGAGAAGCCGGGTTGTCTTCGTCGAATCTTATTGGCTGCCACGTGGAGTCTCCGACCATCTCGAAAGTCCCAGGAAGAACAACGCGAAGAGAGGCACACACGTCCCCGAAACGCAAAGAGATAAAGTAGCCTAAAGCGAAAATACTCGTCGGGCGTCTCTGGCTTATTCGTCAGTAGCTGTGGTCCAGCCCGGAGAAAAGCTCGAGAAAGAAAGATCCCCATGCGGGTGTGCAGTAGGGTAACTCTCTCTCTCTCCAGAGAGGTCCTGATCCATGGTGGAAAAGGCCGAGGATTTGCAATGCGCCCGCAGATTTTGCCAGAGTGCCGCACAATTAAACGTTTTCCCTTCCCCGCCGCCCGAACGCTTGCTCTCTTACTTCAGGATATAGCAATTACACACTTTGTGTACGAATGAAAGAGGCGCATCACCCACGCTCGCGACTCTGGTGCATCCGAGCGAGCAACTCAAGAGATAACGGGCTGAGCAAGCGAGCGAGCGGGAACAAAAACGGATGTAGTCGAAGCGCAGCCGCTAGCGAGCATTGTGGAGGCCGGATTACAGCGAAATTTTGCGAAATTAGAAGAAATTGGAGTTGCGACATGGGTAAAAAGGCTCTGCGGCTGCTGCTGCTGCTGCTGCTGCTGCTGCTGCTGTTGTTACTGCTGCAATTGCGCTACACTACATATGGGTTCTCATCTGCGCACTGCAGGTGAATTTATGCGCTATGCTTTACTTGGGAGGGAAAAAATTAATGAGGTAGAATTGTACCGAATTTACGCGCGTGGAGCGAATTAGGGAGTGGAATCTGCCTCGGGTAATTGAAAAAAAAAAGAAATCAAATAATGTTTCTTGCACTAACTTCCTTTAATCAAGAAATTTTCGCGCGAGAGCAAATAAGCGCTCTGCGCACGTGATAGTAGTTTCAACACGAACGAATTCCTCTTGCATACTTGATAGATTATATCCATGTTACAGCCGATAGCATGGGAAATGATTATATTATTCGATAGGCACCTCAAAAGAAATCCAATTTGAGCTAATGAAATAATTGGATGGTATAAAGTACACAGGGCGAAAGATATCGAATCGATAAATGGTTACGCCTAGTACGAATTCATGGAACATTCGTCAAGTATCGCCATGCTTACATAATAAACAAGTTGCAGATGTGTGTGTGAGCGATGACTCGCAGTCTGCAAGACACACTGTAATTGGTTTTTCGAGAACTCGTTGGATACATGCTCGAGACGCGGGACGAAGAAGTTTGCTCGGAGATGATCAAACGTAGACTAGAATGCAACGAATGCAAGATAGAGAAGCAGCCCGTCAGGCGCGAGTGCAGAAGCCGGGGGAGCAGTCGGAGACCACACCCGGTGCGGTATGCGAACATTGCCGTGTACAAGACTTGCGGTCGGCGCGTTGCCTCGTGGCGTCGCAGTTCCTGTGGTTGATGCGCGCACACGCAGAGTCGTACACGATGCAGTCGGCCCGCAGCCGTGCCACCCAATAGTCACGAGGGCAAATTTGCCACGGGTCAGCTTCCGGCTGGGAACGCTCGCTTCGCGTCTTTTTGCTACGACTCCTTTTTACCCCCTCCCGCGAACTTTTTGGCTGGCCAAAGCTCGCGTGATTCTGTCGCACTTCTGCATTGCCCTTTCTCCCCCCGGCGACTTTTCTTCTGGCAAACGTTTGACTCACCTATGTGCCTTTTTTCTTACGCTTTACATATTCCTTGCTTCAGTTCTGCATTTTTCCTTTTCATCTTTGCAGTGTGTGAAATGATACACACAATCGAGAATTGTTTACAATTGCACGTCTGTGGATCTTGGCGAACTTCAGCTAATCTTCGATTTTCTGAATTGACGCTGCCGAGGTTCGGGCAACAAATATATAGCTCATTTCAAAAGCTTAACGTAAAGCATTGATAGCTTGTGGAATTGTCAACTTCATCAGATTCATTGTAAGACTGACAATCCAAGAACCAACAATTTCCACCAAACTTTGTCTCCTATAATAATTTATTCTATAACCAATTCATCTCGTCTATAGAACCTGTTTATTAGCTATCCGAAGTTTCAAGTTATCAATGTAACAGATAAATCCGTCGACTTGCAGTTGCAGTTGAGAACAAGTAGCCAAAATTACTTACCCCACGGCAACTTCACAGCATTGGAATCCTTTTGATCAAATGAAACGAGAGGTAGTCCTGGCACAATTTCACCGTATATTCCTGAACCCAGCAGTGCCCTCAGTTCTAGTCCTCTATCATTTTCTCTGCTTGCTGTGTCTTCTTCTTTTTTGACCGCTGGAAATGCCGTTGGCTACGTACGTCTACACTCAAAAGAAAGGTAGTTGGTTGAACTATATTGCTGCCAATCTGACAGAAGGAATGCAGAATCAATAAGCTCCGCATCTTAACTGTCACAACTAACCTGATTCTGTTGATTAGATATGAGTATTAATGAACAGACAGATATGTATAAGAATTTTTCGATAAGTTTGTGTAGGAACATTTGATTTTTCTTGAATCAAGATATTAACGTTGTTTTAGAACGTATTTTTGTGGCTGGTTGATCAAACTACAGTTATCATGATTATGACAAAAATAAGGTTGCCAAGTGAATTAGAAGTCACATCACACACCGATCTGCTTCGACCCCTTCGGATTTGTTGGAGAGATTATTTTAAACTTTTCTTAGTTTAATTAGATACCTGATTTTTATTGGAATTTTTGTATTTCTTTAAACTACAAAACTAAACTTTTAACATTAATTTTATAGAAAACTATACGTTGTTTCAGTCCCTAATTCCATCACTCAAATGTTCGTGGAATTAGGGACTGAAACAACGTATACTCGTCGGAAAACTAGAATTGGCTGTTATTTATTTCTGCTCTTTATTTAATATACGGAAAATTCACAAAAGAGCCTTCACCTGTAAAGAGAGAATTCAAGTAGATACAATGCGGTACTTTATTGCATGAAATTTTATCACATCGTGATGATACGGGATACAAACTTTGAATATAAATCAATCCAATATAAAAGTTTATCTGAAAATATCTAGCTGTTCATACATGTGAGTTGATTAGAAAGTAAGGAGGAAGTTTTCAGTCAATGTATGGGTTTTTTTTTCTCAGTGAAAAGAAAGGAATGATTTCCTGGTGTTGAATTTTTCATTTCTTCCACTTTGGCTCATTCTTGTATTGGCTATGCTGTTTTCACCTCCTCTTTAGCGATTGATCGAGAGGCAAGCTCTTTCTTCTCACTTTCCAGTTTCGTACCTTTCTCGCGGCCAGAAATGAGCAAGCGAGGAAAGAAATCGAAGTGCTACCAGTGACTGTTTCGGCGGACAGTGGAGAATTTTTTGCTATGACAGTCGGGAATTTCCCAGGCTAAAGGACAATAGGAGCCCCTGCCTTCGCAAGCGAATTCATCGCCAGCTCGAAGTGTCATTGCTTTTTCAGTACCTGTAATTACTTGGTTTATTAAAGTGAAGACACTGCACAAAGCAACGGCTGGCAGGGATTCACAACGCATTCTTGTTAACGTTCAGCAGACATTTGCAATTATACTTTGACCTGCCATTGATTACAATATAATTCCAATAAACATACTGATATTTATATAACCCAATGAAAATACCAAAACCTCTATCTTCTTGCTTGAACATAGGTAAATAACTCGAAATTATATTGTTTAAATAACTTACTTGCAACGGCAATGAAGGTCTCAGATTCCAAAAACTTTCTTTAACTTTCTATAGTTGAGCGTAAACAACGGTTAATTAGATCCAAATTTTCATATATTATGTCATAAGCTTCTAAACTTCAAACAGAAAATTCGTTCCTACTTAAGATAGTTGTCTTGAATATACTTCAATGTTCATAAGTTTGTTACTATGTTAGTTAGACTTCATATTAACTTTAGATTTGATGTAAGCTTATACGCTAACCGAACATCACGGTGAGTTATCCGATGACAAGCGCGAACAAAATAACACAGGAACATATTGATATTTAACTCAAAACATTCAGTACTAACAATAAGACCACCTCAAATTTGGGTCTCCAATTCTACTGAAACTCTCAGGTGTAGTTTCTTGAAATCCAAGCAGGTGACATTTGCAGCCGCTCGTTCTAACATTTGGATTTACCTGATATATGTTACCAACCATTGCTGATTACATGAATGTAATGTATGTTACATGACATACGTGCAGATATGTATTGTTTGCATAAGAAGATGACGATATCTTGAGAAAATCGAAACGTTACGGCGAACGACTAGAGTTATCATCTATTTGGGTAACCGTAAACTACCTCCGAAAGTTCCAGCGAGATCCGAGAGCCAAATCCCAAGTGGTTTCCTCGTAAGATGAGAAGGGGATTGTAAGCGGAAAAATGGTATCTTTCGTCTTTGTCGCTCATTTCTCGTCATTTTTAGTCTTTTTGGTCCTACTTTCCCCCTCGTCCCCATGGAGTTAACAAACACGGGAATTATCAGAATGATATATAGTTTTAAGCTATGTTTTTCCAAGGGTGAGACATGCTTGGCACTAGCTTCATGCTTGGAACTACCTTTTTTCCTACTTTCGTATCCGAATATACCTCTAGGGCATGTATCGGGCTCGAACTATCTCAAAAATCACCTGAATCATTTCTAAATCATTAAGTGAATTTTTATCGAAATTTAGAAATCTATCCTATTATGAAATGTATATTTATTTTCTAAACTATTGATGCCAGGTGTTTTACTCTGTTCAACTAAATTGATTATGATTCGGGTATTCTTTTGATGTTCAATGGTTTAACAGAAATTGGCCAGCGTTGTTTTCCAATAAGAATGTCTTCTTCGCTTCTTTCTGATCGAACAGAAATAAAAGAGCTGAGTAGCTGCGCCTTCAAAGAAAAAGTATTCTTGAAAGATTGCTCACCTTCATTGTTGACATTTCGATCCTTACAAGATGTATAATTCTTTGTCCTTGTAGGAATTCTTATTCGTATTGATGCGTAAAACAATTTTATTATAAAGATAGGATTTTATGACAAATGAATTGTTATAAAATGATCATTTCAACTTTCCTTTGTACAGTTAATTGAAACATCTCTTTGTGAAAGGAGAAAAGTTAATTGCATCATTAAAATCATTAATTGGGAATAATAGAAATAGATCAATTCTATTTCATTCGCAGGCTCCGTGAATTAACTCGATTCCGGTTTAATAATAGCCTCATCTCATACGTAGATCTCCTCATACAAACTGGCGAACTATCTGCCGCCGGCAAGAAATGGCGCGACTGCTCCACGCAGCAAGTAGCAAAGTTCAAAATTCAGGCTGAGCGCAGATGTTAAACGAGTACTTGCAGCTCTGAATAATCAAAATATCATAAACACCGGTGTACCATCTGATATTCAGCTCATGCAGCGTGATGCTACATTACTCACGAGATCAAAAACATAATCGCGTTAGAGCTGGCGCGAGTCCTCTTGTAATTTCCGCAGAGGCGAATAAGCCCAAAGCAAAATACCAATTTCCCGCCGTCAAAACTTTGCGAGCCCCGTCCGACGAAATCCTTCATGCAAACCCTTTCTAGCGAGCGTGTATTACAAAACGAAGGACGTGACCGTCGAAAAATGGAACTCTTCCGCATCATTAATTTCGAGCGTGTCCCCCAAGACAATTTAAGACGGCCGCGATGTTTTACCCGGCGGATCCTTCATCAATCACTCGAATTGTCTAGGATCGACACTCGCGCCCGTGCTGGATAATTTATTCCCGAGTGTACAGGGACACGCGTCAAAAGACCCAGCCACCCGCCTCTCTTAATCGACCCAGTGCAGCGGCGGCTCTTCTGCTATTGTCCCGGGACTCTTCTCGCGAATCGCTATTGACGCGCGAAAGGCTTAAAGTCACCTTGGGACGTTTCTTGCACTTTTTTGCGGAATATCAAATGGCTTCTCCGGTGTTAGATGTGCTCGGAGAGATGAATGTCGATGGGGGTGTAGAAAATAAATTCGCTGAAGGGGATTTGAATGGGATCGGCGAGATGTGTGCGGATATAGATGAAAACTTGGTTGGGGCTTGAATGCTCCGAGGGAGCAAACATGAGATATAGTACTCCTTCAGAAAATCCCATTCCTCTTCATGTTAATTACAAGTTATGTCACATAATATGTCTTCAACTTATCCTTCTTAAACCGCCATACTTGAGCTAAATTCAGAGGTTTCATATGGTTTAAAAATCGAAAAGTTAATCAAAGTTATGAAGCTTGGATAGCCTATTTCAAACGATAATGTGCTCGAGAGACTATTGAGATTTTTTTTCTCGTTCTGTTTCAGGACTCCTGCGCCTGCAGCAAATTTATCAAGGATTAAAGCCAGGAAGTGACACTTTCCAGGTTGAAACTGTTAAGCGGATACAGAACGTTTCTGAAGCCCTCGACTTTTTGCGAAGTATCGAAGAAATCAGTCGGTAAGATTCAGTAATTATTTAAACTCTCCTCAGCGATAACGTTATATTTTATTTAATACATTAAAAACTCCGTGAAACATATACTATATTATAAAGATGGTAAGTTCCAGAATTTTCAGTTTAATTTTTGAGTAAAATACAAAAATGAACATAAGTACAAAATATCATTGCTTCCTACGAAAACTAATACTTTTCAAAAATATGTATTGGTTAAAGCTCCCAAACAGACACTAAATATCCGCGAATCATTATGAATGTTATGTATGGTGTGTTATATACACGGATTTTGCTCTTATCCAAAAATCATGTCGGAAAATTAATCAAAAGTTGTTAACTTCTCCATAAAAATTTTAATCAAGACAATTGGCTGAAAATTTACAATCCATTCGCCATAATGCACTGTGATTATGACTTGTACGTGAAAGTTGGACGGAAGTTTTTCAGGAAAGTAAAAGCTCAACAAACGGAATTCGATATGAAAAATACTCCTCGAACTTGCTGACAGTTTATGCGACTCATAAAACTATTCACAAAGCCTCTTTAAATTCCGCTCATAATAAATGCAAAGATCAAGAAACTCAGCGAAGGTATCGAGAACCGCTCGAACTCGTCGCGCAAAATTCCAAATTGAATGAAGAACTTCTCGAACAAGCGGAAAAAAGAGCCCTGGACATTATATATACAGAACGCGGAAAGACGGAGAAATGTTTGATCTACTCGAGTCAAAGTGGCGGGTAAACTTGCGGCCTATTTTCCGTGGTCCATTCAGCATCGGATGGCGCAGTAACAACTCCTCGATACCCGGGGCATGCAATAACACGTACGTGCATGCGAGCTTCACAAAGTGGAGATTCATCGGGTGCAAATGCCGCGCTGCTAATCAGCAATGAGTTCAAGCATTTCGGAGCCGCGGCAGGCCCAGCCTATCGATAATACCGCTCAGTGATTACCGTCCAGACTGAGATTACTGTTTACGCGGCCTGCGCCCCAAAGGATATATATCAGTCGACCCGATACTCGATACACCAATTAAACGCCATTCCTCGAGGGAGCCGCTCTCACGCCCATTCATATATACTGCTCGAGTCGACTTTTGCTGCCAATCGTTTTGCGATTGACTGGAGGAGGGTTGGGGGGGGGGAGGGATGAAGGGTAGTGTTTATCCGCAAAGGAGAGAGCTCATTTGAAATATGTGTATACCGAGCAATCGAACGACCGAGGCTCGCTAATATTTGGCTACAAATCAACTCGTAGCCTCTGAGTATAGTTGTTTAGGGGGAATTCGCGCGGATAGAGTGCATGAGTTCAATGTATACGATTGCAAATGAATTAGCATTGCTGAGTGGGAGAGCTGCGATTTATTGCCGAACGTCACAGAGAGCAAATTCAATTCTCTTTTCAAACGTGTTTTTGCAATCCCTCGGAGCATTGAAATGCTTTGGTGTTTGTGCTGCGTTGATGCGATTCTTCGTCGACGTGTATGAAAAGTCTTATGATTCAATTTTACTTTGTGTCAATTCCATGATTAACGAAAGGAAAATTAACTTCTTTTGTAGGTGGAGCAATAAGTACGTCGTCCTCGATTGTCCCACAGAAATGGCAAAGGAAATAGTCGTCAGCCATGTAAGAGATGTAACCTTAGGGCGAAGAACGTATCACTACCTTCTGAGTGGTCTTGTGAGTATTTGGTTTTTCATCTCATATGAATGAGAACGGGAATGAATGGTTTGCTTCATCCATTTTGACGGATTTTATTTTGGTCTCTTGGACAAAGGCGCGGCTGCATAAACTGGGTTGATAAATTCGCAAAGCTCATGCTTCCTTTCAAATCCGGGTTTGTTGTCATGGATAAGTGGGGAAATTTTGGTTTCCAAAGAAGAAAATATTTTAGGTTGATTGAATTTCGTATTTGCACATGCATGATAAAGTTTTCTCCTAAAATATTACTTGATTATTACACGATGTTTAACATCAATCTTCTCAGTAATAAAAATATTTATCGATAGTCAAGAAATAACTGCATCATGTTGACTGCATCATGATGTCATGTTGATATACTATTAGTCTTGGCTTATACATAAAAAATACTTAAATAAAGTTTGATAAAAATAGTAAATACGAAAAGATATTTGTCATGAATAGATATCGTGTATAATAAAAACAATTGAACAAGGAATCGTATAGAAGTTGAAATTCTGAAACAAGGAACAATAGACACAACAAGAACTACCAATTCCAATGAAATATCTGTATCGAATTGGCTAAAGCGAGTATCTCTAAATCATACCACTTTCTTCCTTTTACTTTTTTTTTCGACGATGGACGCTAATCGGCTTATCCCAGTACAGCGCGCGTATGGGGACAGACAATTCGATCGCTACCTCTTGTATATAAGTCTGAAAGGAAAAATCCAGAGTCGTAGAAAATAATGAAACAAGATGCGGGAAACGAGAAAGAAAAAGTCGGTAAATAAATATCTTAAAGAATAGACAGAGATACGAAGAATGTAACCGAATACAATGTGAAACATTCATGCTAAATACATGTAAGAAGATTAACTGTTATATACGATATGAGAAATCAATTATTTTGTACTACCAATGCTATCGACAGTTTTCTTGGACAAATTTTGTTGCTTACTCAAATTTTTAGAGAGTATATCGCCATGTTTATTCCCATTTGAACAACATGAAGCATAAAATAATGTGGATCAATAATCGCGTGCACGTGGCAACAGAATATTGACGTGAAAATGAGCCAAAAATTAGGGGAGAAATGTGTGTGTTTGTTGTTGGAAAGCGCGAAGTTATTGATAAGAGGGAGGGTGACTCGTTAGTGTAGAGGAGAGCAAGACGTCTGTCTGTCCATATCCATCGTGGCGGAGTGCTAAAGTTTGTTTGAAATTCTCTTGTCGCTCGGACTTAATCAGATAATGGATGACCGGTGGGAGAGCGAGGTGATCGAGTACGGGGCCATCAACATCACGGGGTTCCGCATCGTCGACGGTGGCCGAGGCCACGTCAAGCAGTTCCTCGAGCGCTGGCGCCAGCTACCCCCAGCCAACTTTCCGGGTGCCGCTCGCGATTCCATTTCCGTAAGTATTGCCCGAGCGCTGTATTGGGGCTGCGACACGAGCCCGGTCTAGCGTGAACGGGAAGAAGCCCTGCGCTGGACAGCCAGTCAAAACCGTGGCACGACCCATCGCCAGGAACAACGCCGCGGATTTCGCCAAACTTCTCGACGTGGTCAATTTTTATCTTCCCCCCAAGTCGAGTTGCCACGGGACGAAATTCCCGGGGGCGTCGCGCGTTGTACCGCGTTTTTCCAACGTGTAGCTTTTGAACTGAAAAAAAATATTTGCCTTCCGCTCGTACGACTTTGTCCAAGTCACATCTGGCAGTATCCGTTTGCGTATATTCTTTGTCGGGTTTTATGATATATCTCCCATGGTATCGCCTGATTTTGATTCAAAATTGCCATACGCCCCCAAGTTATCCCAAAAATTTATGCGCAACTGCGAAGTTAGAGCGAGTATTACGGGCAAACGGGGGCACGGTGTCTCGTCGGCAGCCTATACCTACGTCTGTCGGCATTGTCTCCCGAGCATAATTATGAAATGATAAATTTATCATAGCGCGCGACTTGTGGATTTATAGCCGTGTTCTCGACGATTGTTTGGTGATTCATGCGCGAACGCTAGGAATTATCGCACAATTCCCGGGGAATCCGGTATGATGCGCGCGTGCGCGCGCGGGAAAGCGTAGCGAGTAAAAAATGGTAAACATGATCAATCATCGCTCCTTTCTCTCGGGCTGGCAATGCCCCCTGCTGAATGCGAGCAGCTATATATATCCCGAACAGCGCGGCTCAATGGGAACATCGGTGGAAAAGCTAATGGGGATAGGGGAGGGACGGGGGGATTCTTCGGCAAAACGATCCACGCGCGCCCATATCTATCCAAAGATATTGCGATGAATGACATTCAAAAGCTATCGTTCCTGCTCCGGTGCGTTGCGACGATACATTGTGCCCGTTGGAACAATTACAGTCGCGCGCGCGCACGATTCCGAATACGAGCCGAGCGCGTACACAGAGCTGATCGCGTGTCTTTTTACGGAATGGACTATGAAAATTTACCTACGCTCGTTATATTGCCGCGCGCGGCCGTGCGTTTCCAAAAAGGCATAAAAAGCCGTTGAATGGCGTTGCGCGCGATGCACTGCCCCTCGTAAGCTTACATTAGCGCTTCGCGAAGTTTTACCGCCGCTGAAAGAGCGAGTGTCAGCGCTTTCGCCTCCAATTCACCAAGAGTTTCGAACATCATGGCGCTAGTTATTGCCCCGGGGCCTTTCATATCTTTTCCACCGAACGGCCCAAGCTGACTTTATAAAGGGGCTTTCTTTTTTCTTTTCTTTTTTTATTCAACTTTTATGTTTTGTTAACGACCCGAGGGTCTTTCAATGGAGCTTTGAGATTGACATTTTTTTGGAAGAAAAAAATCGACTCCACTGATTTCCAAATGAACGCGCGCGCACAGAATGGCGAGGCATTGATTATTTCGTTCCATAGCACCACTCGCGGATACGCTTGTATATTGTACGCTTGGTGTATAAACCCACACGGTTTCGAGCTTATCGAGGCATGTATCTCATACGGCATAATTGTGTATCATTCATACGGCAACCTTTTTCTGATACAGGCACAAGCAGCGCTAATGTACGACGCGGTCCTCGTGCTGATCGAAGGGCTCAACAAGTTCACGCGGAAAAAACCCGACAAGAATAACCAGAGACGAACAGGTGGGATAATGGGTGGTAATCAGCAGACGAACTCCACGAATTTGAACTGCAACTCCAATCAAGATTGGGTCTCACCTTTCGAGCACGGTGATAAGATCGCAAGGATTATGCGCAAGGTAAGGGAACACTAGTTCGTCGACGAGTGTACATACAATGAGTGACGTCCAGTATAAATACCACTGCGAAACGTATCGTTTCACGCCTATTCAATGAGATCGACTGATTGATTTACGTACGTTGATTTCATCATGGGATTTATTACAAAAACAGTAGAACGAGAAAAGTCTCTGAATATAACGTAGAATAAATTTGTCTCGTCGTGATAACCATTACGGGCCAAGGAAACGCAATCACTCATTCGTTTCTCATTATGAATGTTGAACGAGAAAAATATCATTTTACTTACATTCTGAATATCAGATCTACGGTATAGTAGATAAATAGTCAATTTTTGTCCAGATGAATTGGATATGATGAAAAATTCCGTGCAAGTAGACACTAACATAAAAAAATATATACGTATATATAATATATAGAACATATGATATGAAATAAACACACGTAGAGAGAGAGGGAGAGAGAGAGACAGGGCAACTTCAGAAAGCGAACTGATTTATGCAGGTGGCACCGAGTTATTGCTTGGCCTTTTTGTAAAATTTGATTCCCAGCCTGACAGTGGAAACTCGTCGCACGCCTAAACTTTGCAGAAGCAGCGGGACGCTCGGATGCGCTTTGAGCAAAGCTATTTCTTTCCTTCAGAGCGACAGGGGGAGGGGGGGGCGGTAAAAATTTTAGTTCCGGGGGCTGGGAGGGCGGAAAACTTTTCAATCGAAGCCGAGAGCACAATCAGAACGGAAACGCTCTGTGCGCGCCGTGAACTGACTATATAACGTGACGCTTTTTCTTCAATTTGTGAAATTTTTCTCGAAAACAATGCGCACTCGCCCACCCGAATACCGGTGGTGGAGCCTACATCCCTCTCTCTCTCCCTCTCAATTCTTTTATGGAACTCTACGTGGGCCTCCGGAAATTGATTCGATTGAAAAATAAGCGAGCTGCACTATTGTCAGCTTTACTTTTTCTCTAATTCGTTCCAATGAAAGAGTTGGAACTAACTTTGTTTGAGCCAAGTCTACGCTTTAAAAATATCCCAACGAGACTCTGCGATAGACGAGCTCACGCCGAAGGGGCAAAGTTTCAATAATATCGTTCATACAAAGCGTTTCAAAAGGCTCCTTCTCGTTGGAACTTCAAAAATCGCAAGGCTGACAAGTCCATGAACAATGATCAATCTAATGAAATTATATATACGCGTAGATTGCAGGACAAATTAAAGCTGCCCATCCCATCGTATTGCGGATATAAAACCGGTCATTGTTCTTTTTTCAAGACAAATGCACTCTGGAAAAAAGTTCTACTTCAAAAACGCATATATACAAAGCATAAACTTCAAGGGAGCAGCAGAGTTCCGGTAGCCGGTGCGTACGCGCGCGTACCTCATTCAAACCACTAAACAAACAATGCAAACGTAAGAAAGTAAATAGGAGAAGAAAAAGGAAGAATAAGCGTTCGGGTGGCGGCCCCTTAGCGACGTCAACGAGCTACTTAACAAACGTAACAAGCGTCTAGAGGCAGCAACGCCTCGGCAACTAAGAAAATGACTCTGCTCCGCTTGCGGGGGCTGCGCCGGGGCGCTCGTTGCCACCCCACACATATACGCGCGCGCTCGCTCGCTTACTTTTTGTTTTGGAAAGTACACGGTGGTCGGCGAGGAAGCGACATCTGCGGTTGACACTAATTGGCGTTTCTTTTGCGTCACATCCGCTAAATTGGCTTCGCCGACGCGGATTTTCGCGGGGGGGGGAGGGGGTGAGAATTTTTCTTGCCAATGGCATTCACCGAGAGGAATGCCGGAAACGTGAGCTTGGTCGGATGCAGATTGTAGAAGTTTTCTGGATCCATCGTGGCAAGTGTGAAAGTTTGGCGAGTCCCGTATCCCCCAAGTAGATAAGCGACGCGATGAGCAGGATCGAGTAGGTGAGAATAGTACAGTTGTTGATTCTTGTTGAATTAGTTTACGACTAGTGTCTGCGCAGATGAGAACACCATTCAAATCGGTGAACTAGTTGATGAAATTTCATTAAAATTCCGATTACGCGTTCGATGTTTATATTCATGAAGTATCCTGCAGAGGGTGCCATTCATTCAATGCTAATAATTGAATTGAACAGAAGTTGATAATTATTTTCATTACTCCAATCCCTCGAATTCGAAATCAATTTGAGCATCAAAAAGATTCGAAGTATCCTATCAGAAATGTAAATACGAACTGATGGAGAGTAAAATCATCGATGGAAATACGGAAATAAATTCGATAAAATTAACTCTGTTTCAACTCACATGCTCGATACATTATCAATATCGAATGCCTAATAATAAAGTTTTCTATATCTGAATGCTAGATATTTTTTCAAGAGAAGCAAAATTGATTCTGGAATTATACTTCGAGAATTGTACCCATAAAACTTTATGTGTCTCGAGCATTAAATCTAAGAACTTTTATTTCAAAACGTCATTCATATAGCTTTGAAATAATAAAATTGTTAGTCGTAAAGGACATGCTTGGTACTAGAAATGTTAGATGGGGAAAAAGAAATAGTCCTTAAGGCTTAAATGGGACGTAGAAAAACTATCTTTATGGTGGGAAAAGTATCGATACTATAAAATAAGCTCGTAAATACAAAAGAAGTCGAGCGCGATTCGTACCTCCAAACTGGATCATTTCGAATCGATTCCTCGTTCGATTTACAGGTGGAAATAGAAGGACTCACCGGCCAAATCAAATTCAACGACGAAGGCAAACGGCAGAATTACACCTTGGACGTTGTCGAGATGACGGTCAATAGCGCACCTGTCAAGGTGATTTTTTGCCTTCAATATTTATGACCATTTAAAATACGAATTTATCCGAACTAAATGTAATGTATGATATCCACTCTTAAGAAGATATTTCAAAACTATTATTTCTTTCCTGGAGGAATCTATTAAATTATCATATTTATGACTTGTGCCAACATTTTTTGAGTAGAAAATATTTTTTAAGTCTAAATTCAGCATATTTCACGATTCATCGAATTTACGAGTATTTTAAGTTTATTCAAATAATTATTTCTAACAAATAAGTATATTTGTAGGTTGCAGAATGGAAAGATATTTATGGCTATCAAGTTGTTCCAACGAAACGCGATCGTCATCCAAAATCTGAAATTCTGAAAAACAGGACGTATATTGTCACTACGATTGTGGTGAGTAACAGCTGCTGCAGCATTGACTGAGTGCAAACTCATCGTGACTCTAATCTGTTTCATCCTAAATCAAACAGGAAGAGCCGTACATCATGGAGAGGAGATTTGAAAATGGAAGGCCTCCTGAAAATATGAAAGATCGTTACCATGGTTACTGCAGGGATCTTGCTGAGCTCATCACCAGGAAACTAAATATAAGCTGTAAGTTGAAATGTTTTAGTATCAAATCATGTCTTACTCATGAGTTTTAACATATTTTCTTTAGAATAATCTGATTCCAGTCAATTAAACCGAGAAAGATGAAAAGATTAAAATTAATATTGATTAAAATTTTTGCTAATTTTTATTTCATGCTATTAGCTGTATAAAACGCAGGAATACTGTTAACAACATGAACTTAATAGCTCAGTGACATTTAATTAAAAATAATTATCAGGCAAATTCAGTTGCCAACATCAATATGGTAGTATACGTAAAAAACGCAATGAAAATTCCAACGAAAATACGGAAAATAGAGCGTAGGTATTTATAAAGAACACGTAAGGGTCATCTTAAATAGATAGAACAATGACTAAAAGTCTATTGAACATCGTAATTCCAACTCAGAGCTAACCCGCCCATTACGGCTAATTTGAATACGACATCAGATTACATGGTAAGAGGATATGCAACGAGCCTCTCTCTCTGCTTCCAGGGGATCTGCAAATCGTGAAGGACGGAAAATATGGCTCAGAAAATCTGGCGGTGCCGGGGGGCTGGGACGGCATGGTCGGAGAGCTGATCAGAAAGGTAATCCATGCGGCGCACAATGACACGTACTTTCCTTCCCCCCTATAACATCTTGATAAATTTACGAATACGTCTCACTTTCTTCCGCAAATTCAAGAAAAATGTGAGGATCAGATCTTTATTCTGTATACGGTAGAAGTAAAAAAGTATTCACGAAAGATTGCTATGAGCTCGAGATTATCGGGTATTCCCCAAATGACGAGCAGGGACAAGGCATCTTGCGTTTATCGTCCACAGATCAAATGATCATATGACACGGGGTCGGGGAATTTGACGGCTCGTTATCATTCCAACTTTTTGTTTGTTGGGTAATGTTTTGCGTGCTTGGAATTTTACGGGTCGCAGGTTGAAAAGAGCAATATTATCATTGTACCTTGCGAGCATGACAAATCACTCGGAACTTCTTGGGTATATCTTTGAACTTGAATCGCCTCATCAGCATTTTTTGAATATTCTCTAATTCGTGAATTTCTTCTTCTCGAAATTCATATGAATGATGAATTCCATGAACACAGATAATACTGTTTTTTTTTTAGTTTTTGATCCGGTATAGCAAGATAATGCGTTTGCTAAATGACCATCGACATCCTATCAATAATTTATAATTCTGGCTACCCGTAATAAGCTTAATTGCAGATTATTGGAAACCCAGTATCCGAATGTAACTTGAGTAGAAGGAAAGCTTATCGGACGCCGTAAATTGCTATCTTGTATTATGTTCGATCTCAAAATTCGAACTAACAGAAATCTGATTCCCTTCTTCATCAATATTGCCACATTGTTGTTTCAAATAACGAGTCTTCATATGAGAAAACAAAAAACAACAGTTCCGTAGTAAGAGAATTATACAGATAACTGAGGAGATGCTTCGTCAACGATTCTTCCATTATGTTATTGATCGATAGTATGGTGTGATAGGTCGTATAATTTAAAGTCCACGGAAAACTGTTTTATCCGTGGATTGACTTGAGTTCGAATTTCCAACGTTAGACGTCGTAAGCATGCAAGTTTTCGAGAAAATCTAAACTAACTCCATCTGTCGACAGTTTCCCGCATTTCAACTCATCCAATGGTAATAGGTTCTCTACCATCCGTAGGAATTGATGTTATCGTTGTTACAGACTGTCATGAAAACGTATTGATTTTTCTGCTGTTTTTACTTAGAGAAAACATATCATAACAATTACTATTTTTAATAGTAACGCAGTAACAAATGTCTCAAATAATGTTGAATCCTAGAGCTGTCTGTATATACGTACGTGCATATGTAAGTATGTGCGTATCTATTTTTGGCACACAATATGATTCGAAGGGATAGTCCGTTCTCCCTGAAATCTTGCTCACAAATCATTGGTGGCAAGATGTAAACCGTGTTCAATTTTCCATGGCGACCGCAATTTAGTTCCCTAGCAGCCGTTGCAGCTAAGGGGAATGGGGAATCAATCGAAAAGCCGTTCCCAGAACTTTTCGACGGTAAAAGATACCGAATCCTTATAATTCTTCGTAGAAATCGTTGTTTACGTCTTTAGCAACCATTGCCAAAGCTAAAAAAATTAGTATAAAGTCATATAGCGAAAATTTTAAAGTCGAATGTTTTGAAAAATTTCAAAATATTATATATTTTATAGCAACCACTGTTTACATTTCCAATGACCTATGTTGAAACATAGTCGTATTTTTCATAAAATATTCTCTCTCCGAGTATGTCATTCGATGTTGAAAATCCAGAGTACAATTTCTAATATCTTGAATAATCTTTTTGCACAAGAAACAATTCCATGAATAATGAAATTTCCGAATTCCACAAGATTCTTACAGAGAGGCATTTGCATCTGTGAGTTGTGAATCTTGTTAGAATTTTGGATCATGTTTTCTGAACCTCGCTGTCGAAGAATAAGGAAAAATATTATATTTCTCTCGGAAGCTACATCTTTCGTTTCTCAATCTTCCCAGCTCGATAACTTTGCAAGAAAAGCTTCTACACGAAAAGTAGTTTACACAAAAATTATGTAACTACTTTTTTCTTTTATGGAATGTCTGAGTCTTAACTAAAATTCAATCCTGAAGTTTTTGGTAATTTCTTAAGTCTTTCAAGTTTTTCTCCATTACTTCCGATCTTCGGGTACTTGAAACGACTTTTTCACGATAGGAATCATCAAAAACATTATATTTTTCCTTTCGATTTATCTTGAAAATGCCTTTCTTCCAAGCTATAAAATATAAAAAATTGTTCCGTGCGTGAACATTCATAATGACTCGTTCGATAAATATTCATATTCCTAAAATTTTCGTCAGCATATTTTCAATTTGAGATTTCTCCTCCGTATAAACTTCAATATAAATCTCTAATTTCAGGAAGCCGACATCGCCATCGCTCCAATCACAATTACATCTGAACGCGAGAGAGTAATTGATTTTAGTAAGCCTTTCATGTCGTTGGGCATTAGCATAATGATTAAGAAGCCTGTGAAGCAGAACCCAGGCATGTTCAGTTTTCTCAACCCCTTCAGCCAAGAAATCTGGTTCGCCGTTATTTTTGCATACATTGGAGTGTCAGTTGCACTATTCGTCGTTTCAAGGTATGATTTTCCCTTTCAAACTTAACTCTAATCGTGTTGTATTCGTCAATTTTCACAGCGGTGAATAAAACTTGCGGTTTTCCTTTTTCACTCAAAGCACGATCAGAACCGGTTCACAAATGCAATCCTTCAATGAATTGTTCGCGTATGAATTCTCCAAATTGTTGAATTATAGACATAAAGAGACATCGCGACGTACCGCTCGAAGAGGGCTCGCAACGCAATCGCGCGTAATCTTACGAGCGGCCCATGTATCTCACGTTTGATTCTCATAATGCATAAATCTCCCAGGTTCTCACCATACGAGTGGCGCGTCCTGTCGGTCGGAATGACCCGCGACCCGAGTCTCGTATCCCGGGATGGTACATTGCAGCACTCGCATGGACCGCAGGGCTCGCCCCTTCAGCACACCACCATGGTCAACGACTTCAGCATCTTCAACAGCCTGTGGTTCGCTCTTGGCGCTATCATGCAGCAGGGCAGCGACATCTCGCCAAGGTAAAGCACCAATCGAAGTTTTTGAATTTTCACTGGGGCAGAATCAATCCTCGACAATGTTGGAGCCGAAGTTTTATGTAATATTTTTCTAATTGTATTTGATGGATTGCGGGCAACGAATGTCCCGTTTTAACCAAGAAGACTGTTAGTGAATGATATTTGAAATTGAGCCTTGACTTTGATGCGAAAAAACTCGAGTTTGATAATTCATAGCATATAGTTCTTGAAGCCGTCAAGTGAAAACATTGCCCGGATAAAGTGAATCGTCAAAGAGCCTCTCTTATTGGCTTAATTGGATCTAATATCCTCGGGACTTATGAGATTTTAAAACCTTGAATCGACTTTATACATTGCTGCCTTGGGGGAATCTATTACCCCAAGCGGGTATCAAGAGAAATTCAGCGGCATCGGCTGGTTCTTCGGGAGACATGAAATTTACTTTTATGGGGGGCGTCTTTGATCGTCCATTTTCACGCTCGAGAGAAAAAAGCGCTAGCCGGCACCGACTAGAAAGGCATTTGGCATCGGTCGACGCCGCTTCTGTAGTACGGCACTTTCACGCTGGAGAAGACGCGTAACCCAGTTAATGTTCGGCCTCGGCGCTATTTAATAATGAAAAATTTGCATAAAGTACCTTCGGGGGGGCTCCTCGTCGAACGAACTAAGTTCCGAAAGAGCGTAAGAAGAACGAAAGGATGGGAGTACGAAATTTACAATTTACATCGGCACCGCGACGAATATTTGAACCATTAATCAAGAGGGCCGAGCTTACGTTCGCGTGAACGCACAGCCACGGGCGAGTCGCTGCGCGGTCTCAAATGTAAATTGAACGCAAAAGAAGTAAAGCACGAATTCACTATATCCCGCATCAAATTTCAACATCGCTAATGACTGATCGTTTTGGTGGAGCGGGGTGGTCGACTAAGTTCAATGCCTCTTTTTCGGTTTCCGACAGTTCAATAATTTATTGAAGTTGATGAATAGAAAAAAATCTCTTCGTGATGCTATGCGTATACTTTTTATACTGTGAGTATTTTATATTTCCGATACAGATCACTTTCCGGACGCATCGTCGGTGCGGTCTGGTGGTTTTTTACGCTTATCCTAATATCATCGTACACTGCCAATTTGGCGGCGTTCCTCACCGTCGAACGAATGGTAACGCCCATCAACTCGCCTGAGGATCTCGCCGCCCAGACTGAAGTTCAATATGGTACACTAGCCGATGGCTCCACTTGGGATTTCTTCAGGGTGAGTTTTGAACTAACAAGCATTGGGAAAATTAAGTGTATGACACCAGTTTTCGGGTCTGACACTTTGCATGTTTCTATTAAATTATTCGCCGATCGAAATCGATGATGTGTATGACGATGGAATTGATTGAATTCTTAATTTTATATTTATAACGATTCCAATAATCGGAAAATCGTGTCTCGATTGTACCATATATTTTGATATATATTTATGCATAGAAACACGTTACAAGCTGGGGAGAATACTGTTATTCATCCCTCTTAGATCCCATATTCGCGTTATTATTTTCGATGCCATGAAGGTGGGATTGACAAATAAGGAGTAATAGAAGTGCAACACTTTACTGGGTGATGATTGTTTCCGAATTTATATAAAATTTAAAAGACTTGTTTGACATGTGTGCGTGAAAATGTTACAGAGATCGCAAATCGAGCTGTACAAGCAGATGTGGAGATTTATGAACGAAAACAAACAAGTAATCGTCAATTCGTACGACGAAGGTATCCAGCGGGTACGGACGAGCAAGGGCAAGTATGCTCTGTTGATCGAGAGCCCGAAGAACGATTACATTAGCGAACGAGAGCCCTGTGACACTATGAAAGTTGGCCGAAATCTCGATGCCAAGGGATTCGGCATCGCCACGCCTCTTGGCTCACCACTAAAGTAAATTGAAAATTCATTCTGTTTCTTGTTACCTATGGAAATACTGTTAGACAGCACTTCTTCCAAGTTTTTACCACTTAAACTTTTCCATTATATTATCGATGCGCTTTTGCAATCCTGATTCTTTGAGGTCGAACGGTGGATTCAACATAACGATTTCAATCATTGCATGACTTTTTCACGTAATATCAGATCTATTCCGGACTCACTTTGAATGCGGGCAGAATCTTGTATTCTGCATCGTTGTGATTTTTGCTCGTAAGCTCGAGTCAACGGGACTTTGGAATCACTTTATTATCTTGTGCATAATTAAAACATAAAAATCTCGTCTGCATCTTCACGGATCGTTACTCCGCCGCTACTTGCAAGTTTTAACGAGTCGTTTTATACAATTAGCATTTTCATTTCTAGGTCGTTTAAGGTTGTGCCGACGTACGTCGCAAAATATTCACGCAATGATTTACAATGTAATCTAGAGATTGGAAAGCTTAGTTTCTCCAAATTTCAAATAAGCATTTTCGTTTTTATTCAATAGATGATCGTTTTATCACATTATATTTCAATATACGAGGTAGACAATTTGAAATTGGAACGAGAAAAAAAGCCATATAATTCGCAAGAAAATTCAAGATTTAATTCCCCCGCAACTGCCCGAATGTTAAGAAACGTATGTATAGACTCGAGTCGTAATTTCACAGAGACAGCATCAATTTGGCCGTGCTATCGTTGAAGGAGAGCGGCGAGCTGGCCAAGTTGATGAATAAATGGTGGTACGAGCGCACGCAATGCAGGCATGGCGATAAACAGGACACATCGAGAAACGAGTTGACGATGAACAACGTGGCCGGAATTTTCTTCGTTCTGACGTGTGGCGTTCTGCTCGCGCTCGCCGTTGCGTTCGTGGAATTTTGTTATGCTTCGCACACCGAAGCCACCAGGGCAAAGGTACACTCCCAAGTATTTTCAGATTCAAGCATACTGATGGAATTAAGTAAGTCGAACGAAGAACTATTCTATTCAACTTCTTGTTTTTTCCTCGATGTGTCGATTAAATTTTAGTTCCATGAGTATGTGACGTACAACAGATAGAAACAGACCGGATTCAACTTTCTTGCATACTTCTCGTCAATGTTTTCAGAATTCGATCTTGCAAAAATCGTACGATGTTTCTTTCTGTGAAAAATGTTGTATATACATATATTATATCTCCTATAACGCACAAGCTAACTGTAAAGAAGAAACTAATGTTTTAGATTCCTCTTTCGGACGTGTTGAAGGCTAAGACGCGCCAGACCGTCCGAGGTGGTCGAGATTTCGACAATGGCCGGGTAAGTTCGATGATTTATTACTGTTTTCCACATCATCATACGTACATTATCATATTCCATTTCGACTGAAGAGACTATCATACCGGTATCATTTCTAAAATCGTAGATAGTTGAAGAGAGAATAATTTCGATGTATAAATATGACATTAAACTTCGAGTTGATAGGTGAAGTGGGTTTATTCATTCCACATTCACTCTTTTGATATATTATACCTGGTTATCAATTGATTACATTAACACTTATAATTTCGTGTATAGATTAATGCGCTTGGCATGCATTAGCTAAGTCTCCTCTGACGCTTTCTCTTCCAAATCACTATTGGCCAAATATAAGTCAAATTTAATGAGTTAGGATTAAGTTGGGATTAAGCAGGAAATATTGTTTCTTCGTGTATCCTTGATATATTTAACTGAAATAATGTGAATCTGGGGACTAAAAGTATCGCCGTCAGCGTTAACTTAGCACCACTGATGCCATAGAACAGAAGTTTGATCGTCCGAGGTATTCACGAATCTATTTAGAACTAAGTTCTTGAATAATCGAAAAGAAAGCGTTCAATTACAGATCAGTTGATGCACCGATCACTGACTGCTAAATTGTAAATATTGAATCAATATACGATTAGATGTACCTCACCCTACATATTCTCTTCTTTAACATGGAGTCAGTTTCTGGCAGTGTATAAAATTGTAAATATGTAGTATATTATGCTGGGCTATACAAAATCTGTCAGTGCATTGACTTATTGCTGTCTCAAAATTTTCATTACAAAATCTCTCAAAACTAGATAATAATCATTCAGTAAGAGCTGAATGACGTGCATCTGGCTGGATGTTGCGTCTCTTTATAACTATGTACCTGTAAATGTATATATTCATCTTCATTATTCATCCCTCTTATCATCTACTACCTCATATCTATCGCCATAAAGTATATTCTTCTATTTTACATCATTTTTTTTCATTAATCATCTGCAATATCTAAATGTAAAGAGATTATCGGACAATAATGATTTTACGGCTGCTTCTTATTCATATATTTTATAAATAATATTCCTGGACGAAGAAAGAAGGAGATGAAAATAAAGGAAGAAAAATTTTAGTGATTAAAATTATAATTCATACAATAGAAATATGAATAAGAAGGAGGGAAAAATTTATCTTCATCCGAGCTTCTTTCGATAAATATTACTTATTCGATAAATATTATTTATTGTAAGATGCGCTATATATATAAAAAAGCTAAACGTAGAAAGCTGTGCTATCTTTTCCGTTTTATTTTTTATTTCTTGTCTCTAGTGGTACGGACTGCAGAGTTAGACGGAGGATGCATGCGCCTTGCCCGGGACCATAAGTGAGTACTCGTCCTTGATTCAGTGCCGCCTCTTCATCACTTGCTTTCTCCATCCCTCTAATTATCCTGAATCTATTTCAATGTCTAATGATATATGTGATTCTATTCAAATACTTCTATTTCCTTCATAAGTTTTAGAATTGATATCATACACATAACGAAAAACGGGATGAAAATTGAATATTAAATTTAATAACAAAGGAAGATATTTGAAGAAACTATGTGATCTTGAAAAAAATATTGGTGGAAGAGTCAAGCTATCTGTAAAGCTGGATGATCTCCTAATATACAACTTAACAATGTTGCAGTATCTTCCATAAATGACACGAAAAATTTGAATTAGTATGGATCAATACAGAACCATTTAAGCTGCTTGCATTTTATGCGTAACCGAAGTTTTTCAAACACTCATTAATTTAGTGTTATGGATAAGCTTCGATAAGTTTTCTTTATTTCTCAATAGCACATCGCTTGTATCGTAGATGTTATTACAACTATTATTATTTTTCAGTACAACAAACCCCAGAGTGTATCAACTTTCTTCTTGAAAAATAGTCCTTCTAGAGCAAATGGCATTCTTGCATGAATCAGAAGAAGGTAGATAATAAAATATAAAGTTGAACTCACTCTTCGCCCGTGAAATCAATGTGAAAACAATCGGTTTAAAAGCCGTTTTCATGGTAGTCATTTTTCATTCGTATAGCTTCTATCACGAAAAGAATCTGAAAAATAGTGATCATTTAAATGTTCCAAAGCATGGCAGTATTTCAAAAAGCACTTGAAATACAATTTTCAGTGCGAAAAAATGGACTCGATAAAGATCACATACCAAGAGTACACCTATCGACTTTATTTCTGTCTGCTCGAATGCGACACGCAATCTCGTTAATTTCCGCTATCAAGCTTGAGCCACGTGAACACTTTGTTCCTTTTTTTTTCGACCCTCTATTCCCACGTCCATACGTTTTCCTGCCCTTTGTCGTCCTGCTATCGGCGAGACACCTGCTAATTGGCTTGCGGCTCGCGATGTGCTGCATGACTCAACCGCCAAGACATATTAAGCTCGTTTGCGCTAGAATGTAAGCTATATCCAGGCTGATCTGTATCTTCTTTTTTTTGTCATTTCAGCTTTAATTCACACAATCCACACAAAGTATATGCAGATGCTGTAAAAATCTAAGACAATATTCGAACTAATTAATCAGTTAAGACGATTGACATGTCTTTCTGTTGAAATTCAGTAATGAAATCTGCCAGTACCGATAGTATTGGGTTAGATTCTCATTTCAGATCTTAGGCTTGACTTGTCAGGAAACTTATCAGTGCCTATTTTTCTGCTGCTAAACGACTGTGAAATAGGCCACGATATTTCAAAAAAGATGAATATGCTTTAGAGACTAATATGACTGAGACAGAACGTTCACGCGAAGAATGAAGTTTGCCTTCGCGTTCGAATGAAATTTTTCTTTTCCAACACTAAAAATAGTAGGCACCAGTAGAAAAGGCCCGCTATAGCCAGACTATGCGAGTAATTATAAAAAAAAGTTGCTTAGCTAGCTATGCGCACACGTATATATGCTACAGTTCGAAAAAGAGAGATTGAATTGATTGACTCGCGGCAGCTGAGAGTAATAAGGCGGCAACCCAAGACTCGATCCTCCCTCCACAACTCCTGCTCCTCCAGCCAATGAGACCCGACGATGATGTCATGCTAACGCAGTGTGTATTTGGTTTGCGCAGTATTACGCTCCTGCGAACGCGATTGGCAATACCGAGGTCGAGCAGGTGCGCAGCAACAGCCACACGCAGGTATAATCGGGAGCGCGGGAAGCAGCCTGGACGTGATAGCGGAGAGCAGCTGCAGCGGCTCGATGTCGCTGCCGACGCCGCCGCCGCCGCCCCGCCGGCCGCCCCGACGCAGCGTCACGTTCGCCGAGTCGCCGCCGAAGCCGGCCCGAGGCCCGGCCCAGCAGAGGGGCCCGTGCGTCGCGACCCTCGACGTCGCGGTGCCCTGGGGCCCGGCCTCCCCCGGCTACTGGGCCACCGCCCAGCAGCTCGCCACCACCGCCGACCTCGTGGACAAGCCCGAGTACGTCGCGTAGCACCTGCCGCCCGTCGCCCTGCGCCCCGCCAACGGCTCTTGAAGCTCGAGCCCCGAGATTGTCTCGTCGTCCCTCCAGCCCGCGACTCTCCCCTTCTTTCCGCCGATCCGTATGTTTCTTCTCGCCCGTAGCTCGATCTTTTGTTTAGCCGCGACTCGCTCTCCTGTTCCTAAACGACGTGTTCTGATGTACTGGGTACACGAGAGGATATTCATATTTTTTGCATGTTGACAAGAGGCTCGTAGTGGGGAAATTTATCGCTCATAAAGCCACATGTGTTGATGAAAATAAACATATATATTTTTGGAATTCGATTCTAGTCATACGCTAGTATTGCACGCAAGGCACGTTTTTAATCCGAGTATCCCGAGCGGATCCGCTTGATTGATTGATTGACATTAACGCGGTTCGAGTAGCAATTGGTTAATTATCCGAAGATCAATCTATGCTACATTGTGGAGGGTTTCTTCCGATGAACAACGAAATCGAATGGAATCACAAGAATCATGAATCGATGAATTAGACTCGGCAATTTCAATCAAAGTATAGGATGCATCGGAAGAAAATAACACTTCTCCCTCGGTACTGAAATATGTATCAACTCATATTCATATATGTTGATTTCACAGACCACGAGACAAATCTCATAAATGCTCAAAACTGCATTGCGTAAAATACAAAAAGTTTTGATCGTTTCTTCAATGGTACAGATTTGTGTTAGATCAACTGCAGAGCTTGAGTTACTGATGGAAATTTTAATATGACTTTTTAATGTTTGATAATTCAACGGAAAGTCAGTTAATGAAAATTAGTCCTTTGAAGAGATGATCGAGTCAACTGCTCTGATAGATGGAAAGCTTCCAGAGCCGTTTTGGAACTGCGCGCTCGAAAATTCAGTATTAAAGGACTATAATAGTGATGGGCTTTTAGGGTTACCAGTGAACCTTCGCGCTTATATATTGTATATAGTTCGTTTGTAAGAAAATAATCAACTCAAAGCACTACCAAAAGAATGAAAACGGGACTGAATCAAAGAAAATAAAGAAAACGAAAAAATCTTGCGTAATTGTATGGTCCTGGGATGGGTGCATGTGTATAATCGATAAGCGCAGCTGCACTTCGATGGAAAAAAATCAACTCTGTTTTAATTGTTATAAATGTGTAAGCGTAAAAATATATGAATTATATACGGAAAGAAGCGGAGATGAGATCTCATTTTCACAGTTAGTGTAAGGAGTACACAAAATCGTAGGGTATAATAATACAAGAAATAATTATAGGCTAGTGAGCAAAGTCTGCGTAACAGGAAAAAGAAATAATGTAACTAAGCTTTATCTTACAGAGCTTATGATCCAGTACTTCCTGCCAAAGAATTTTGCTCTCACAGATCTCACGAAAACAAGATCTTATCTTTTTTATCGAGTGAAACATAAGTGGAATAAGGCGTTCGATCATTATCCGAATATATGTACATGTGATACTCCACGAATAGGTCATATTGTTTTGAGATGTATTAGTGTAAGTTTTCAGAGCTCGTTTGATATATTGTAGTGTATGAGTCCATGTGTTCTGATTCGAATAATAATATATCTAGCTCAATTCTTCGGCAGTTCCTCTCAGTATTGGCATTCTTCTACTCGACGCACAGGAATTGATAAGATCATCAGTTCATTGTAATGGATAAATTGTAATTGGTGACTGAACGAACTCATCTAACAAATCCAAGACAAAATCAGATTTATTGTGGATAGTTATTGCTATTTCTATAGTCAAAATTGGATAATATGATAAGCAGTACTATCGCTAATGTAAATCCTACTGCGACAAAAGAATTTCTGCCATATGCGTGAGAATATGCAATGTTATAACCGAGAGTTTGAATGAGTATGACGTTTGATAATCATAAATATATTCATGGGGAAAAAATTCGACTTCAATTAATTTTTTAAAGCTCTGATCGAGCCATGTTGACTTTATTAATACTTTCCATATTATCTCAGTGCGCAGATAAATTTGTAAATCTCTTCTGATCATTGGTTTTTTTTCAAACAATTGTAAATAGTAAATTTTTCCAGAATCCTTGAAAAGTTCATCCAAGTATAACAAGTTTTAATAAGTGAATTGATAATAGAAATATAAATATGCACCGAAGCTAACATGAAATTTATTCAATAGTTTTAATAACGAATGAAAATACATTCGTGATAACATGGATCAGTTGAATAGAGTATGATTTAGACTTTATACTTCCAATGAATCCATATTGGAATTTTGCAGTGAGAGAATTTCAATGTTACTTTTGATTAACTAAGTATAGAAATGAGCTTGAAAGCACTAATATTTTGAGATCGAAATAATATGATAACTTTTCACTAGCTATTGAACTGGAAAAATATACCTATACAGTAAACGAAGTGCAATCGCTGGTCAACAATAATTATTTTCAAGAAGTAATGTGATTTTTCAACAAGATAATCATAACAATTTTGATTTGTACAAAATGTTTTTCGTTTATTAGATAACTAGAGAAAGATAAATAAGAAAATATTGTCAAACTCGTATGAAAATCGTTAGTTTTTAAAATGGGAGATACATCAATATTGGATTAAGATGAAAAATAAAAAAAGTCTGTTTATCGTGGCAGGTACAATTATTGTTCTCGACATTTTTTCATTAAATCGGTCACGTTGTAAACCGACAGGAAACTAGAAAATTGCGCAATCAACAAATGATTCCGATTCTTGTAATATGACTGACTTCAGTTGCACTGCCGTAAACTGTTAATATTAATGATCCATTTTTGACTATTGTCGTAATGTGCCAAATAAACAAATTTGTTAAAGATTTCGAAAGAATTATACATTTTAGAAACTCATCGAATTATACTACGCAGAAGCCAACTTTCTATGACATCCAACTCAATTTTATACTTTGAATGTTGTTTAATTAATGAGGAAACGTAATAAATGAATCGGGAATCCATTCGCATTCACAGCTTATATGGATTTGTAAAAAACTACAATGATTTCTCAAAATATGAAGAAGAAAACGTATTTGTTATCTCTGAAAATTATACTCCATATTGTATATACATGTTCTATTTGATTATATTTATTTTTAAGACACACATACTCGCAAATTGTAAAATACATTATTCAAAAATGCAGGTTATTCCTATAACACGAGTTTAAAATATCATATCGTCATACTTTCTAATTACAATTAAAAATATTATCCACCAAATCACTGTAGTTGAGAGATGGAAGAGAAGTACCACGGAATTAATTAATTATGAAGATAACAATACTGTTAATGGTGCGTAAACTAAAATGAGATATTGAATAAAATAAGGAACCTGAAGTCAAAAATTAAGACTACTGAATGAAAATGGAAAATAATTAAGAAAGTTAAAAGAAAAACATTTGAAATATTTGTCTCCACACGAAATAGTTTTTAAACGACTAGTTTCAGTAAGTAGTTTATTTTAAAATTATATCATATTGACTGTCATCACTAGCACTTTTATAAAAAAATTCTAAACATTTCATTTATCACGTGGAGATTTTTTTTCATGAATGTTTCTCAATGTTTCACACGTGATGTTATTGATTGAATCGAATAATCTAAGCACGTATAAATTGAGATATAATATAAGAGGATAAGGAGTTGATTGGATCAGGAGAAACAAAAATATCATGATCTGTATGGGGTGTTCAAGAGTAAAGTGGATGTATCTCGGAAAATAGTTTGAATCATTGACGAATGTGTAGATAGTAACGCGATATTTCGCATCCAGTAAAGTGTGTGATTTCAACAAATTGAGTAGAACCGTTAAGAAGAGCAATTTTTTCGTTATTTTCAATTTTTTTCAACTCGTCTTCAAATTATAAACATGTCTATGAGAAAAGTGTGCTTTGAATTTGTAATATAATTATAATAATCTCGAAAGAGTTGGTGCTTCGGACGCCTTGAATATATTTCCATCAGAATATGTATTGGATTATTGATATCTTTATTTATAAATATTCAAAACATTCGAAGCATTAACATCCCCAGTTTATCTTGTTCATGTGAATAATTTTGATCATTCACAATCTACTAAAGTATTAGATTTATAAACTTTTTGATAATTGTAATTTATTCAACTATTTAAACTATTTCCCTCCTTCCGCAACTTTAAAAAACGAGTGTATTTTATCAACCGTTGCAGTGGCCCATTTTATAATCGGGAAAGACAAAGACCGACAATATCTGTGTAATCTTTTTTACATGTTATGAGATATAATGTCACTGTAGAAATTGCAGCGTTTAAATGCACTAACACTACACTTTGCTCTCGACAATCCCCATGTGAACCATGGTATTTTTATCTCTGCTTTCAATGATTTTGCAAAATCGAGGTTTTAGTATCTAATTTTCTTATACTAATACCGCAAAACATTTTCTTCAATAACAAGAATGAGAATAAATTTTTGTATGGAACAAAAAAACTGATAAAATGCAGAAAAAAATATTTTTCTTTTTATATATGTGTCTACATATATTTCTACCGGGCATTTTCCACTCACGCTGCCAAATAGGATTATGGGCAGATGTCAAAATATCGTGAGACTGATCATATGTTTAGATCCTTATTAATTAAGTAAATCAATTCGAATCGTGGGCGTGCACAATTCAGAATAATTTTGGACTAAAAAAATTTGAGAGAAATAAACAAGGTTTTATCGAATATTCCAAATTAATATAAGAATGATTGTTTATTATTATACATACAGAGTGAACTCATCTGTGGCTCTCTCGACCGATAATTAATACTAATAAATTGTCTGCGAGCGCAAAATAAAAGTTGTAAGCTAAGTCGAATTTGCAAAATATGCAATCTTTAATTTGGGTGTAAATAATAACTGGAGTAATATTCTAAAAGGTCTACTTTTTCATACTTCTTTATACCCTTTTCGCAATGAAATATCCACAATTCGTGTTATATTCTTCAAAAAAATTAGATTGTCTAGGTTGAGTTAGATGACTTATTCAACTCATATTTGCTGTATATTTATGAATCATAATCCATCTTACAGTGTATCAGAAAATAATTATATTAATTTAATTGTTAGTAAGTTAATAGTCATTAGAAGATGTATCAAAATTAAATTTTAACCCAACAGAGTGAGAATTGAATGAAGGCATTTGATTGACACAAAGTATCACTAAAATCACATGCGGTTTATCCTATATCATATTCAATTATTACATAATGGTATTTCTATTTTCCAACGATGAATTCGTGATTATGATTATATATATCCAAATATTAATGTTCATTTGAATTTTCAATCAAGGATTTTTTATTTTGGAATTGTGATTTTCAATCATTGGATCGAGTTTAATAGAATTCAAACATTCAGAAGTGTCATGACTACCAGGTAAGTGAGCTGCAGTAAACCATCCCAAAATATTCACTGGACAGGTTAAAGTTTCACACGTTAACACGGTTACTTGTAACTGATTAAAGATCATTTAAATTTTATGATATTGGACCTTCGGATTGAGATTTACCGTTCAGATTTTTTAGGAACTTGGTATACAGGTAGATTATATAGTACAGATGTAGCCCAGCTGAATTTTTGTATCACTATATGTATACAGAAAGTTATGAGAAATTTTTCGACACTTTGATATCTCCAAATGTACATACCCGAGGCTCATATAAATTTAACTGCGATTTTTTAAGACCCATACAATGTAAGATTGCTCACCGTTCCAAAGACGAGATATACAGCATGGTACTATTCCAAGCTTGCAATCATGATTTTCGATTTGAATGCTTTTGAATGGAAACAATTTATTACATCATGATTCTGTACACGATTAACTTCTGAAGAAAATTATTTTCACTATCAATGAGATATGCTCGGAAAGTTATGAATATTACTGAAAAAAAGTTGAAAATTCAAGAATTAAGGTGATTGTGCTCGTTAGAATTCAAACATTGGAATAAAAGTATTAGACACTCGTCGGGAAGTTTACTTTGAGTTTTCATAGTGAATTTAAACTCAAAATTGAAGAAGCCCTTCTAATTTTCTTTTTAAGTTTTATTCTCTTCATTAATATCTGAGCGCTTTCTCTTGATTCATCATATTTGAGTAGAGTAAAGCTTGCTTAAAACTATGGGTTGATATCAGATTTAAAAAATCTACATTATGATAAGATGACTATTACTTTACTTCAAAATCTAATAGAAATGTTTTTTTCCCACAATCTCACTTAATGATTTGGAATAGTTCACTAAGCCCGATAAATCAATATTTATAATTAAAATGTCGTTTCCAGCAAAATGCATTGTGACGAATCGATAGAGAAGAGGAAGCGTTATATTTTTGTCTTATCCGAATTTTTCTTACGAGTTCGAAATAGAATGAGGCAATGGTTTGTAAGAGTTGAATGGAAATGGATGGGTTTTATTTCGAGATTACGATTTAATTCATGATCACAGAAAACCATCAACAAAAGCGCTTTATTTCAGCCATATTCTGGAGTCGAAAACTATGACACGGGAACATGTAGCAATTTCACAAAAATTAAATTCAATAAAAACGTAAAAACATTACAAATATAGTAATTGAAGTGTAATGTAGTTTGAATATTTTATCCTAAAGGGCTATATACAATGGACTCTTTTACGTCAGCTCAGCCAGTCAACATTTATTCCGAATTGTTTTCACGCGAATTCATTGATAATAGTTTCCATAGCACTCTTGAATTTTTTAGATTTCTTGTGCCCACGCTCGTATTAATTTACAGAGCACTTGATTTTGAAGATTCGAGATTTAATTTTAATTTTCCCATCAATCCAGAGGTTACCAAATCAAATTAAATCATAAAGACTGATTGAGTGACTCATGACTGACCACAAGCGAGCACCTTAAACTTATTGCAATTTGTGCTTGTCGTAAAGAGCTTCTAACTGGATTTTAAGGTTGAAGTTCATGTTTCTAGGGCAATAACGGACCCTTCATCCTGGGTTCAGACCATTTTGAAGCTCTTATAGAGCTAAGTAATTAAATATAGTTTGTCACGGGGAAAATTAATAACCTTGAAATCTTAAAAATCAAGTACTCTGTTAATTTTTCTATATGTTGGCATGAGAAATCTGATTAGCATTGACAATTTTCCAGAGTTATATACTGTATTTTTGAAGTGATCTAAAATTAATTTTTTCAGTTTTGCTTATCAAATGTTGTGGGATTCTAATGTAATTGAATCGTGGTATCTTAGAACCAAAGTAGGTACCATAACAGATCTTAAAACTTTCATCAATTATTCTAAATTTGATAAAGTGATCGTTTAATCTAATGATTTGTTATCCAATAAGCAAAGGTATATTGTCAAATGCATACATGATGCCAATATGTGTTAAAATTACTACTCGTTGATCAAGTACAGGTAAAGCCCATACCGATGAATGATGTATGATTAATACAAAGTAGTTATAGAAATCCAGACTATAATTATCATCACGTGTGTCCCGAGACTTCGGTGTGATGACGTTTGATAAATTAAACAGATGAAAATTTGATCAATCGATTCGGTGCGAATGGTAATTTGATCGAAATTAATGACCGTCCAATACAACTGGTCGTTCGCTCCAAATTCGGAGAAATGTCCGCGCAACGATTCCGGGAATACTGGGAAACATGGTAGTGCCAATTTTCGCGCCAATTTAGCGTTCGATGAACAATGCCCATAAAACGAAAAAGTCTGGCCCATATTCACATGTGCGAACACGCTCGATAAGGAGCGCGTTCTCACAATCTGCAACATGAAAATGACGAGCTCAGTCACGCGAGCGTGCCTGGATCATCGGAGACAGACTCACGCCTGGCCGGACATCATTTAATTAATTAATTGATAAACAAGCCATGTAGAGCGGCACGTGTTTGTATTATGTTTGACATCCGGCATATCCCAGAGTCGATTTGTAGGAAACTTTGAATTGACGTATTCGATCCCCCGAGTTTATTTGCAGATATTGAATAAACAGCTCTTTTATCTCAAACCTCCCATTTCACCCGTCACTTCTATGATTTTTTTTGTTATTTTCGAATTCTATTTATCGCATCGGATTTGCAAAAACTTGGATCGGTGTTGCGCTCCCTTTGCCGCGAGGTCTACGAACAGTTAGGTACGGAAAGCCGTATACAAATAAAGCGTGCATGCTTGAAACCTTCGGTGTTATCTGCGTGTGATTAATGGGAGTCGTTTTCCCTCTTTCCACTTTGCTCGTGCATCGGCTCGCTATATACATACGTATATATACACCGGTTCACAGCCGCAGCAGCTAGAGCGATGGTGCGGGACTAAATTTCAATGCCCCTCCGGTAATTATTCTCTCTGTTCTCATGTTAATTAGCGAGCACAAGCGAGCGTCGAGGGATCGATATAGGCTGTGACACTATTGCGCAGACAGATCATGTCCGCTCAAACAGCTTCTTGTATTAATGTGTGCGCCTTTCTATCATTCGAATCCAGTTATCCAGGATATGTCAGCGAACACAATGTTGCGACGCTGTGATTCTCGTCGCAATAGAAACGAATTTAGATGAAGGTTGCTTGACCATAAGAAACGGAAGAGCAAATCATTTTATTGGCATAAATAGCATATGGCAAGCAAAATACGACAGATATCCCTACATGGTTTTATTTGTCCAATGATGATTCAGGGTTAAGTTGATTCAATGAATAAGAACTGACGAATATCATCTGGTATTTTATGGTTATCCGAACAGTTGACACTTGTGCCCAATCGCCCTAATAGAGTTTCGAATTCCTGCAATATTATCGTATTTCTATATACAAAGAATGCATGTCTATACTCATGCCGTTTCACCTAATATGAGCCAGCCTTTGGATTTCATATGTATACGCACTTCTAGAACAGCGGCATGGCACGGATTGTTGATGGCATAGAAAATGTCGAGAGGAAAACATTTTGACCGGTTGCAAACTTTTACCGTCCGGTCGTTAGGATTTTCTTCTGCATTTTTGCAATAAATTTCGACTCACTACTTCATTTCGTTCAGGTGATTTAGAGTTTTTCCAATACACTGCGCCTAGGCCGAAAAAATCGAGCAACATACTATTCAAATCCTCGGCATTTCACTTACATCATCATCAAACTTTTTTGTTCATCATGCATTCTTTTTATCATTGTTTTAGGGTCCTAGTCGTTACAGGGTCGCTATAAGATCGAGCAGAAAACCAATATCAGAGTCGAACGATTGAATATTGAATATAACGATAGTAATCCGTACTAACGAAACATTACCAATGATTCAACTGCATTACATTATTTTAGAGCTATGTACAACTATTTATTCTCGTAATTCTGTTATAGTTTATAGGATGTATTGAGAAATCATATCTGATTAGTAATCAGAACGGTTGGAGAACACTGCATCGTATGGAAACGGGCAATTATTCAGTGATCGGTTCGATCTTGAATATTGGCCTACCTAGGCTTATCACTCGAAGCTTTGTCACAACTGGTGAGTATAATTAACGACCCGATCATCGCGGACAAAAGACATATAGCATGCGTCAATATCTGAGCGTTCCAATGATTCGCATCTCACCACCGACATATTATAATCAGATGATACGTTGATTGGTTATACACAAATAATAGGTAAATAATCTAATAATAGATACGATCGCAGGTTCACAATAGTCAGATCAGCTAAATGTCCTATGAATTGCGTTTGCTATAGTTAATCCGGGAAAAGAAAGAGTCGAGTGACTGTCGTCTATCTGAATTAGCTTGGGCGCGCGGCCGACGTTTACAAACATTCAAACTTGAAGTTTCATTGAAGCGTCGCATATACTTGATCACGTGCGCGCATCCGCTCAACAGCATCGAGATCGAAGGGTCGCTCGAGCTGTGGGCCCCAGGTTCAAAGGCACCGATACACCGCGGTGGCGAAGAGGGTGAAAAACACATATCGGCCGCCGCCGAGCGGAAAACAATGTCGGTGCATAAAAGCGAGAGTAAAGGTGTATAGGGGCGCACAGAGGCGCGAGACGGATCATCGCGGATATATATATACATATATACATATATACATATGTACGAGGGAGAGCGAGAGGAAGCTCGGCGGGAGCATGTGAAAGAGCGCGAGTGGAGAGCGATTCTAAATATAGACAGGGTTGCCGGGTTGCAGAAGCAGAGCCGCCGCCCCTTTGAGCGCGCGCGCCGGGACAGAGCCGAGCAGGATCTGGTCCGTGCCCCCTCGCGTCCCGTGTGTGTTCGTGTGTGTGTTGGGGGGGGGGGGAGGGAGTGTGCGCGCGCGCCACCGAGTGTTTGCAGTGCGCGCAGAGGGAGAGACTCGACAAGGTCGCTCCGCATCGATCTCTCTGTCTCTCTCTCTCGCCCTCGCCCTCCCTCTCTCTCTCTCTCCCTCTCTCTCTTGCTCTCTCACCGCGAGCCGGCCGCCAGCTAGCAGCCCACAGTGTGGGGGGAGGCTTCCGCGTGCCGTGACGCAGTCGGCGGCCTGCCCACCCCGTGACGTCATCGTTTGACCTAGCGCCAATACCCTGGCGCCACCTCGTGATCAGCCACCCGAACTAATCTGCCAGCGCTCCCCGCATCTCTCTCTCTCTCTCTCTCTCGCTCTCTTTCTAAATATAACCTTTTTGTATCATGTTTGAGCGTCTAAAATTTATGTCATATCGAGTGATTTAGTATTTCGTTGAATATGAAGAGAGATAGGAGGAGGAGAGAGAGAGAGAGAGAGAGAGAGAGAGAGACTGAGAGTTCACAGCTTCTTTCACCATTCAACCAAGTCAACTTCAATCTCCGCATCCATGTAATACATCCAAAGACGTACTATCTACTTCAGTACTTGCGCATCTCTTGACCTATTCCATCATATGTAAATGTGATTGATAATTACACTGGTTTCTACTTCAAAGTTTAAATAAAATTTGAATTTTTAATCTGTCTCTCTCTCTCTCTCTCTTTTTCATACACACACATACATACATTACTCGCTCATGAATTGATACGTAATTTGGGAGCAGATCTATAAGAGTTGTTCAAAATACTAGAGGAAAGCTATACCAAATTTTGTATAGTATTTGGCTGATTCCAATGACCCAAGGATTTCAGTGCGTTTTTGTTGATACTTACGTCCGAGAAAAATGACGACGGTTTCGTTTCTCTTGGAGACATCGCGTCATTCCTCGTCTCGCCAAGCAGTTCGTTTGAGGTCACGAGGCGCAGCAGCCTCCGGGGCTTCTGACGATTATCAAAATATAGGAAAGCCTACTCTCGTCACGACGAAAATCAATTCCAACTTCTACGAGCGTTTTGCACGACGTCGTCGGTGACGCAGGTTGATTACTCCTTCCTCTTGGTGCACCGGACCTCGCCACACGTTTGCCGGCTCATTATTTTTGGAATTTGAGCAATGCCTCCACCCGTCTCGCCGCGGCAGACCAATTTCAAACGTCGATTCCGTCGAAGTGACGGTTTGAGAAATTATTAGGGTGTAATTTAATCGCCAGTGACGTTGTAGGTTATTGAGGTGAAAATTGAGGCTTGTGTCTGAACTCGAGGAAGAGCGTGCTCGAGTTCTATCCCTGTTTGAAAATAATAGTTGAAGTTCCGAGAGGAAAAAAGAACCAGAGCAAATTGAACAATGTTTTGGAAACAATAAGCTTGGTATGTAGCGAATGAAAAGAATACTATGGCTGGACCAAAACATTGTTTCACAATATTCTATTACTATCCATAATATCCTGTTAATGGACGATATTTCCGGGTATTTCTTTTCAAGAAATGGCATAAAAATTTTAAATTTCATTCTCTCGCAGAGCATATATCTAGAAGTTGTACAAACTACGCAACTCGACTGTGTATAAACACGCGCAGTAGTGATGTTCGAGTTTGGTCAGACACACACTATGTTAGAAATAACAATGAACTATGGGGTTATACCTTCACATCTGGAATTAACTTCGTCCATCAAAGTGAATTCAAAAATATACTCTTGTCATCAAAAATAGAGGTAGAATTGAAATAAAGTTTGTATAGTGTAGGAAAAGAATCTGAAAGAAAAGTCTGAGAGTGTCTTGAATGAGGCTAATTTGGGTCAACTTTTTTCAACTTCTTCTTTAACTATTTCAAAGCTTTGAGAAGACGAAGAAGAAGAAGAAGAAGAAGAAATATTAATTCATATGTATGGATGTTTGGACCTAAGATAAAAAACAGTATCAACTCGATCTTGTCGATCTTGTCGATCTTGAGTTAACATTTTCGAAATTTACAAATCATCGCTGTCACACGGTCGAGTAATCGAGTAATCGAGTAATCGAGTAGATCGCAGGATAATACTCGACAGAGCATCGGGGTGAAAAATCAAAGCATACGACTTGGACGTTTCCGAGCGAACCCTCTCGCAACAGGGGATGAACCGGCCGTGTACTGCCGAAGGAGAGGCGTCTCAAGAGTAGAGCACGCACGTGAGCTACCAAGCGGTATCGATAATTGCCGAAAGAGCCGCTCTCTGTGTGTCTCGCTGCTGGCGTGGGGGCGTTATCGAATGCAGGTCGGCGCCGAATCGCCGCCGCGACAGCCAATCAGCCGACGGGGTAGAACAGCCGCGGCATAATAAGAGGGGCCCAGCCAATCTATCCGCGTTAATGGAATCACGAATCGAAACACGGTTGGGGGAGGGGGCGCTCCCGAAGACGCGTTTACCGCACGCTGGGAATATTTAAACGCCAGCCGAGGCGCCGGCGAAATGAGCATCGCGCGAGCGAGCGAGCGCGAGCACCGCACACCGAGTTTGGCCCAAATAGAAAGCTCTTACCAACTCGGGCGTGTGCGCCCCGATATAAGGCCGTTTGCGGCAGCGCTTGCATGCGCGATACCCCGCTCACGAACTCCGAGCTACACTTTACCGCCTCCCGGACACCTGCTAGCCCGTTTGACCCCCTCCTCCCCGCGTCCTCCCCCACCTCCACTGCTCCTCGTCATTCTCGCGCGCCCGCGCCTACGTGCCGACGTCGTTCCGAGCTTGCCTCGCACTCCCTGAGCCGCCAAATGACTCGCGAACACCGCTTTGAATTTTCGCCGATCCTTCGACGTTAATATTCCAGAGCTGGATCAACACACGCCCCCGCCTCCCTTTCGAAAGTCGCTGATTCTCGTCCGCGCGAGCGAGGCAATGCGGCACTGATGGGAGAATGGAAAATTCATCCGACCGCTTTTCAAAACGTTGAAACTTGTTTCGAATACAATTTGTTCACGCAATGAGTGACATACTCTTCGTTATCAATTTCACCGACCCAATTTGATTTACAATCTGCAGTTTTCATTTCTCTCGATTCATCGACGAGAATAATTTTTGATGCTATATATGTGTATAGATGTACCGTTACTCAACGTGCGCCAGCATCATTCGGTATTCCAAGTTAAATTGAAACCAAATCCCCGAATCTCAATGAAGGTTCTACCGTTCATAGATCGTACTTTGACCAACGTTCTCAAACGATCTTCCGTAACATCGTTGCTTATGTTCCTTTCGACAATAGAGAAAAAGCGTGCGAGAGAGGGAGATCGAGGGTACCGAGATACGGTCCGTGGTTCTATTTAAAAATGTATACACCAAGCCATGTTATGCATTCACGAATCCAACTCGTAAATCAGACGATTTCATGCTGATTTCATATGAAGTAACCTCTTGAACTGAATCGCGCGCGCGGTAGCCACAGCTTAAAACAGGATGGAGAGAAGGAAAAAGCTAGAGAGAAGCTCACAGTTTCCGCTTTCCATGCCCTTATACTTTGGCTGCACGTTCGACCCATTTACTCGCGCGCGACCTTTCCTGCCCCCCCCCCCGTATCGCTCACTCTTCCCTCTCGCTCTGCCTCTCTCTGCCTCCTGCCTGCCATTCTGCGTACGGCATAGAATTTTTCGTTGGCACGGCCGAGCGACGCTGGGTGCATCGATATTCAGCGAAACGTGACTTTTTTACGAGACCGCCTCCTCGCACCTTTAAGCTTTGAGCTGGAAAACTTGGCTCCGCTCTCAGTGGGGGTGTGTGTATCTGTGTGTGTGTTGTGCGGAAGTTGTTTCCACCATTCCCGCAAATTCTATGAGAAGTAGGCTGCGCCTTCAATGTTATGTCTGCTAGTGCTTATTTACCTATTCATCCTCCGTTACAACTAGTGCCGCATTCGACGTATCTGTGGACCTGCGGATCTGCGGATATTTATACATTTATAAATTATTGACGGAATCAAATTACCATCGATGACACTTATTTTCAGATATAAACGATATAAGAGGAAGAAAAATGTAAAATATCATGAAATTCGATCCGAGAATTATAAATATGTTCTGATTTGACAGAAGCTAATCATCCACATTGTGCAAATTTTAGTGAGTTAATTTAAAATTTAGGACTGCATATTTGAATCTGAAGATTTTGAAAGGTGTATGAGGATTTCAAGAGATTTTCGTGCCAACAATCATACAATTGTATTTTGTGTATTCTTCATTCATTCAAAGTTTTCATTTAGCCTCATCATTTTGAGAAACTTTTTTATGAATATTGTATTCAACCTCGTTGATTGTGATGAATATTTTTACTAAACTTCGAACTATTCTCCAGCCGACATTCAATTCCACAACTGATTTAAATCACGTTTGTTATAATTCTATTTTCGAAACTTGCAATTTTGAAACAATAATCAGTGATTCATTTGAAAGTTTTACCTGAGAAATTTTCAGTTGCGTGATTTTAATTACATCTTACGAGGTGGATTATCCCGAAAGATCATCTGAGATTTCATCAAAATAGTATGCCATTAATCTAAGTTGATTTTAATTCGAAAGAAAAAATAGGTGGACAAAGATTGATTGTTATGTATGAAATGAAAATCGTCATGAATCATTCATAGAGAAAACCTTTACTCTATCCCATACGAATTGTATATATTTTTATATTAAAAGATAGACCACCACTACCGCCACCACCATAGACATTTCGTTTCCCATCCAATACTCGTTTTTCATTCCTCTTCTTTCCATTCTTCATCCCATTCATCCCCTTCTTCCATTCTTCTATTCGTATAGGCAAAATTTTGCATGTTATAGATAAGGTCAATAATTACAGGTCAGAGATATATAAGAGTTCAGATGTTGAACGGCAGAAATCAGAGGTCAAAACTCATAGGTCAAAGGCTACCGGGCAGAGATTAAACGTCAAAAATAAAAATCAAATGTCACTGGTCAAGAGTTTTCAGTCAAAGGTTAAAAGATATGGTCATGAGTCGTATAAGGTCATAGGTTATAGAATATAGGACATGTGTCGAAATTATAGGCCATCTAGATGATAAGTCAAAGAGCAGAGGTCGTATAGGTTGGGGATTAATACTTGAAGGTTAAAAGATATAAGTCAAAGAGTATAACTGGGTACTTTTTCCTTGGCTTATATATTATATAATATTGTTGTATAAATACTCAAAAATAATGAATCTAGAAATAAACTTAGATTTTAGCAGCAGGCGGCAGCATTTCAATGACATAGATTCTATAAGCCACAAATATACCACCACACTTGGCCAATTTCCTATCGGATCTTATATGTTATCAATGAAGCATTTCACAAAATGAGACATATGAAGTATGAACCAATGAAACAGAAATCACAACCCCAGAACAAAAATGAAGGTTGGTCTCTAGGATAATCTTAAAATATTTTACAAGTGATGAGCTAATACATTGGTTAGAAAACGATGCGTTTTAAACACAAGTCCGGCACATTTTTCACTATCTAACCCGATACGTCTCGGTATGCAAATGATCCTAATAGTGCGCACACACGTAGGCATTATAATTTTCAGTTGGTCGGGTTTGCTTGGGAGATATTCAAATGTACGTTGTCAGAACGTATATGAGAAATGAATGATCAATCACAACGTTGCGGTCGAACAAGCAAGTGTCTCGCGAGCGAGCAAGCGAGCGAGGGAGCAGCCGCGCGCCGAGTATATAGACCCCCGGCGGGACTACGCTCATCGCTCGCACGCCGCATCCGCGGCGCGCTGCAGTTGCGCGAGCGCGCGCCCCATCGGTGTGTGTATATGCACAAACTGTCCGAGCCAGACCGCAACGAATTAATCAGCGTATCCAGAGTGAATCGCGGCCCGGCGGTGGCTGGTCGCGTTCGTTAAACAATCAAGCCTTTTTTTCCGCGGGCGCGCCTAATGACAGCGCGTCGCCTCTGGCGCGGTGGGCCTGTGGGCGTGCCCCCCCGAGCGAGATCCCCGGGATATCTTGCCCTCGGTCCTCCCCCCCTCCTGCCCCGCTCTGACGGTTATAAATTATAGCGCTGGCCTATTTGCATGCTCGGCCCGGCTTCCGATCCGCTCGCGCGCTAACGCTCCCCGCGCAGCGGCGAAGATTTTTTAGTAGCCCCGGAGCTGCAGCGGGACTTGGTATTTAGTCTGGGTACGCCTCACCCCCCCCCTCCACCCCCGACGAACCCAGCCGGAATTTCAATGGGATTCGTTCCCGCAAAATTGAACGCTCGCGCCCGCTAGTCTGAAGTGAAGTGCGCGCTGGGGCGAGCAGTTTTCGGCCGGGTTTTACTCGGCGATGTACGTGTCGAGGGAGTGAAAACTTTCGAGATTACCTTGATGTATATACATGTATACGCGGGTAATTGTAGTTTGTATAGAAAACTCGGGAGGGGAGCTAGCCGGGTTTTTACGCGGTGCAGCAAAATCTCCAGGGTAATGCGTTATGGAGCTGGGGTTTTTCGGGATCAACGTTAGTTGTCCCTCTTCTACCGAAAAATCATTCATTTTAGAATTCTATATTATGTCAGATCATATTTTTTTCCAAATCCATGTTTCCTTCTGATGCGGTTTCAATAATCACATGATCGAGATCAAAGTAGTTCATGGAGCTGGAAAGACATTACTGAATTGTTCATTAAGTATCATACTCATTTTCTAAAATGTCTGACCATTGAGTGAGCTCTGTAAACATATTTCACAGAACTTTATTTCTACCATCGCACGAACAAGCAGAGTAATACCTAATGTAACGAGCCCTTTACTCGTAAACACGCTCATACGCAAAAAAGCCCCCGAGACGTTGCATTTCGAAACACTTAAATATTTACGTTGTATTACATCCTCTCCAATATTCCCTATTTCGAAAAGAACCTTCCGAAACCCTACAGAACATCACCGAGCTTTGCTCTCCTGTACCCAAAAGGAAGATGGCAAAATTTGTAGCGACAGGAATACCAGCGAGCTCGTCCGAAATATTTATCGTACTCAAACAAAAATAATTTTTCAACTCCCGGGAAAATATATCTGGGCGCGCGCACATGCCGGGTCGCGCGGGGAATTCTGTAGCTGCGCGTGTTTGGATTCCACTCGTGTGCCGACAGTTGCAGTTGACTTCGTCACCCTGTGGACTTTCCTGTCACGTTTGCCCGACACTCTGACAATGTTACGTCGCTCCCTCGATCCCGCCATGACTTTTTTGGTTTGCTCTCGGTTATTTGCCACCCCAACGTAATTCTCCAACCGAGCTGTGATTTCTTCATTCATAACTTCACTCGTGCATTGATTGATTAAACGAATAATTGAGGGAATTTTCACTTGCACGCGGACGAATGCGCGTATTGACTCGAGCCCAATGGATTCGTATATCCAATCACGAAGTGTAATGGAACAGCCAATTTTTCAATACGGATAGAGGTCGGGTCCATACGTACCAAATTTTTTAGTGTACATTTATAATACCTGTATTACACTATTCGAAATAATTTCCAAACCAATGATAAATTCAAAGAAGTTGCCTTCCAAGTTTATTGAATGCTTCACATGCTGATTACGCGGCTACAAAAGAAAATTGAGAACGGAAGAAGTAGCGGAATTCAACTGTTTATGAGAGAGTGCCATGAATTTTTCAGCAGCACGTATGAACAACCGGCGGAATAAAACCTGACCTAGTCCATTGAAAAAGTACGGGTTCAACGAAAAAAAAAGAATAGGGGAAAAAGGAAGGGAGCAGAATGAAAAGCCAAGAGTAAAACTACAAGGCGAGTGAAAAGCGAGGCGGAAATGCAAAGTAAATATTCCGCAATTGCGAGTAATCAAAATTCATCACGGATCCGCGGAGTGTGCTAACATTCGCCCGGATACACAAAGGCCAGCGCGCGCACAAACGTGGCCCATCCGGCAGGACGACCAGCCAATCGCGACTACAAACGCCGCGAGTATATACGCGCACGAGTCGAGAAGAAAGTGGGGGGTCGAAACGGCTGAGCGATCCGCGTCGACACGTGTTGGACGGGCTCTACAGGACGAGGCGGGGGGTTGGGAAAAACAAGAGTAGGTGTAGTCATTTCGGGAAAGACTGGTGCAGTGCAGCAAAGTGCATCCTAAGCCTAGCGCATCTGCGACCCGCGGAGTTGGCCACTCTGCGCGTTTATTATTCATCGCGTACGAGGCGCTCTTTCTCTCGCTATATCTCTGCGGGCTCACCTGTTTCGGCCCCGGCTACTGCAAATAGAACAGCCCACTGCCGCCGCCGCCGCCGCCGCCGAACACTTTGTCGCAGCGCGCAGTGGGGCAGGGATGGAACACCCAAGCCAAACAGCCGGCCGGGCTCTGAAAAAATCATGCACTCGCGTTAAAGTTTCACGCCGCGCGGCCCGGCTCTCTCGACAGTCGAACTTGTCACTGCTTTTACTGGCCGGCTCGGGGATTTTTAGCCTGCCGCCGAGTTTGCCTTCCGTTCACGCCAGCCTCTCTCGCGACGTGTAGCCCTCCCCCCCCCCCCCCCGATAGACAAGTTAGTCGGTCGACCGACGCTCTTTACGGCCTATCGACAATGCTTTCCCATTGAATTTGTCGACGGCTGATTATTTACGCGTAGGCGTCGATCGTTTGACCTGATTCGAGTCCTACCTTTCTTGAATGTTGATGTAAATGCCAAAAGATAGTGTGTCGAATGTTTCCATAAGCTCTGATATTTAAGAGATGAAAATGAGGAGGATACTATTTTGTGGTGCGTGCGCAAACTGCATATTCCCGCACAGTTCCTGAAGACGTGCATCAACTCCCGCTTACCAGCTCCTGTAGCCATGTCAGAATCGAGCGTGTCGTGCTCGCAAATGTACGCAGTCTAACTTTCCGCAGCTTGTTCGGAACAGTAGTACGTATACATACTATTTTAGTAACTCGTGTAACTCGTGCTCAATGGTGATTACCAACTTTACGCTAGGCGCGCACTAGTCCAAATAAAATTTTGTTCTTCACCATTGGAACCGTATATGTTCGATAATACATTCTAGCTAAATCTGAAAACATCATTCAAGTGCTTCCTTTGATACCCGCACTATCAGTAATTGATCTCCAGGCCTGGTTATTTTTCGAGCAGTTACTGTCAATAATGAATTCTACTGCGTTTTTGGGAGGAATAGGGGGGAAAAGAGCAGGTTCCAACTAATTTCATAAAAAATTTGCGAGGCTCGAAGAGAAATTACATGCCAATTTACCAAGCAGAATCATATAAAACTCGCGTAGCCGCGAGTATTTTATGTACCGCACGGTAATTAAAACAAGAAACTATACGTGAACGAAGTCGTAAAACTTATCACGGACTCGAGCCCAAACCTAATTCTGTCATAAAAATTACAGCCATCCGCATACTCGATGTTCAATTTCAGTGCTGTTCTCGTATCAAAAGGACCGATAGCGGTAGTATCGCATAAGCAATTATCGAATATCGCGTGCCGGGGGCGAGGTGGATGAATAAATTGCGTAGGAGGACGAGTGACATGCGCATAAAAGCCTGGACTGCAATGAAAAATTATGGTTGGCTTGTGGGGAATAATATATATGTGTGTGTGTGGGTGTGTACGTACGCCTATATAATATATGTGTGAATCTATACCGGAGCGCGAAATTCGAATTGCTATGCATGAGCCACGCATCGATAATGCACGTTCTCAGCGACTTGGAGAGTCATCGGAAGCGCCTCGCGTATGCCACCTGCATGAGCGTCGCTGCAGCCACTCAGCTGTGAACAACGAGCGAGAAGAAAAATTCGACGTAAATGTGATTTTACCTATAGACCTATATATGTATTCCATACCTGAGCTACTTTTCCCTCCGCGTCGATTTTATTGAAACTTCTGCAGCCTCGTCGATGATTACTTGATTCGCGGTTGTTCTGAGCCACTGAGTCGACGTGAACGGAAATAAGTCGAAGAATTGTCTCTAACGGGAGAAATAACAATTCTCGTTTGAAGTTAAATGCAATGCGCCGAACGCATTTGTATTATTACACAGCCTTGTCTTATTACACAGATTAGTTTCGAGATAATTCAGAGGATTTCGCCACGATGAGTAATAATATTTTTTACGTGCGCTCCGATTTTTAGCCGCAGGATTCTTCGGTATCTGTGAACTTGATCTTTCAATTGATTCAAATTGATCTAGCTGCCTGAAAAACTGAACGCCAAACGATTCTTCTCCTTCGCAAGTTGTGATGGAACGCCATTGTGACAAAATAAATGATGCATCACGATGGAGAGTAGAATTCGATCCTATACTATTAGTATGAATAAAAGTGAGAAGGCTGAATAAAATGATTTGATAATACGAGCTGCTGAGTGTGAACCATCATACGTATATGTATGTATAAGGCATCCTTAAGAGTAGAAATATAAGAGGTCGATTTTTCGCGAAGAATACGTCGTCCCGGATTTAGTCGTCACATTTTCCCAAGGACGTCATATCGAATCAATGAGTCAGCGCGAAGGCGAAGAAGCCACCTCTGGTATTCGCACCGGTTTATTTAATAATGGACTAGCTCGGCAGCATCCCGATAATGATATTCTCGGCGATGAATAGCGAAGAATCAGTCCGGCGCGAGTGTGCGATGCTTCCTCCTCGTGTTCCATTTAATGCAAGCCGATTTCTCAGCTCCTCCGGGGGCAGTTTTCTCTCCTCCGATCCACGATAAATTCTTCAGATCATCTGTTTTATCGAACAATGCGATCTGAATATTTATACGGATTCGTTCTCAATTGTTCTCCAAAGATAATTTATTCCGAGAGACGGCGACTCCGTCACTTTTGCGAACTTATTAATTCTTTTCATGGTGGATCCGGAGGGAGTAGTCATCAAACGAGTACTTTTGTGCCACATGAAAGGAAAATTGCTTCTCTTACATTTTTTGAAGTTCATGCGAGCTTCATATCCACTAACCGCATCAAGGTATGTTCTGTTAGTTTTGTTTTTGTACTCCTATCTCATTCTGTACTTGTAGTTTCATACCTCCTTACTGTAGGATTACGGGCGAGAGTATAAGGATAGAGGATGTTTGAAAAATAAGACACAATTGTTATCGAGATCAATGTATTACAAATAACCCCTATATATACACGGAATGAGTACGTGACGTCTCACTGAAAGTCTTCTTTAGGAAGGATGCTTCTAGGCGATGTAGAACCTCCCGGGCAATCGAGGTTGAGTCCCAAATAAGCCAGTCATTCTAGCCACGCAGGCACTACATCGATATATAGTATCTATAATATGAACTTACTATCTCCCTATACTTACTACGCATTCATATACATTTATATTTACACATCGAAATATATGTAGAAATTGAGTTTAAATAATCAGTATTCGAGATATAAGACATTTGCAATCGGTTTGACAACATTTCTATTCATAATAATTATTTTGGATGTTTGAAAATGATCGATCATCTTTACGAAGCCAGGATATAGATCTTCAATTACTGGAAAGAGGCTCCAGTATCTCTCTTGATATTAAAAACTCGATCAAAAATAAAAAGAACAAGATACTGGAAGCATCAACGAATCAAATCCATCTCCAGTGTCTGGACGAGAGGTTTCGAAAGCGAATGAGTCGAAGAACGAGGTAATTTTTGTGGGGGATACTCTTGCTTGAGCTTTTGAATTAGAGAAACACGAAAGTCCTTTCCCGTTAATCAAATATTGATCTATTTGCTCCGAAAAGACGATCAAACATTTTCAAGTTATAACTGATGTATATCAGAGTATAAAATTTTGTTACAATTTTTCAATATTATAGTATTTTTTAAATGGAATAATAATCATAGAACGAAAATACTTTCAGGGTGTTTTTTCCCGATGAGAACAGCTTTATTTTGTCATCTGCCTATCGGTATCAGAGCATCTAGCCTACTTCTGAAGATATACACCGAAGTTTGCCGCAACTTGAAGCAACTCGTGAGCCCGATCGATCGGCAACATGAAATGAAAATTCCACGGCCTCTTAATTATCTCTCCACACAAGTTCGCAAGCGTCGTTCCACACTAATGTACGAGAAAATGAGCAAATTAGTACAGGCAACGTGGATCTCGTAATTTGTCTATTCTCCCTGCTTCTCTCAAAATTTATCAGACTCGGCTGAACGCGTATATCAATTGCACATTAATCGTCCATGGAATAACGGTCCCATTGGTCGAACCACATAGACGCAGCCTGCCTCCTGTATATATACATACAAGCGAGCTTGGCACCAGTATATCAGATTGTTAGTTTGCTTCACTCAGTGGAGAACCCGGTGAATACGCATCGGCGACCGTAATATTTTGAGTTTCACGCTCTTTCGTCCCGTGGGCAGCATTGTTGCTACCGCAGGATTCATTTTCACGGGAAATTTTAATTGTCAGTACTGCGGGATATGTAACTTTCAGCTTTGAGTTCTGAAGAGACTCTTCACACTATTTTCGGGAATCATAATTGTCGGGAATGGATTTTCGTTACTCAAATCAATATGAAAGAAATTCAAAGGTGTCTGTTTATTCAGTACATTAGATTATTCGCTACTGAATTCCGCTTAAAAAGTCTGACGTTATCACCAAGATATTCAGTCGTAGAAACTTTTACGTGGATAGACAGACACAAACGCAAAAGACCTAAGGCCGGCTTGTGACGCCTTGAGCTCCAGCGAGGTACAATTTCTCTTCGGCGTTCTACGCAGCTCCTCCTCCTCCCACCCTTTAACTTGCGCACATTATCTCCAATGTATATCTAGTTCACGTGTACGCGAGGATTTAGCCAGTCTCATACTCGAGCTGTAAGCAGAACACGGGGATTAGCGTGGCTTTATACTTAAATATAAGTGCCAGGCGTGCATTGAATGACGCAGTGTTTGAAAAGCTCGAATTGAATTAAGAGTGATGAGTGATTCCGCCGTGACTTGCACATTCTAGGCTCGGAAATATCACAGGAAAATGGGTGGCTGTAATTGGAATAACTAAGTGACCTTTGCCTTGACAATACCGAATTTATATCAATCCATTTCTTGGCGTAGTCGACCAACCATGTAGTTTAGGCATCATCTTTTTACTTGAAAATTGGCTAGCTGGATAAGTTGGCATTTTAGTGATACAAGATAAACAATATAAAGTTATCGAACAAACATTTCATCAATATATATAATGGTTGTTGAATAAAAGATTTTTTACTCGTCAGGGAGGTCAACTAAATGTGGCTCACTAAAATCAAGTGTTTTCCTCTGCACTCTTGGATCATAAGAGCAACTAGAATGTGAACGAGCGTGGTTGATCAGAACTCATGATCTACTGCATATGGTTATTGTGTTCGAGTGGAACGAGCACAATATACTGCCGCTTTTGAAAGCTTTATTTACGTCAGCACTGCCAGACGAACTCGGGATGTTATACTCAATATCGTCCTGGTGGAGAATTCATCTTTCAAAAAATTCATTATTCCTAATTCATTATTCTGTAACAAAATATGACCTTTCTCATTCGTAAGGAGTAGCTTATTTAAGATCCTCTGAGAGCAGCCCTTCATCCAGAAAAGATGAATATCACAGCAGCAATGGGCTTCTTCATTTCTCCTCGACCTTCCTCATTTGCAACTTCAAAACAATCATGAATGCAAGCAACAAAGGGCTCGACTTAAACTTTGACTGTTGGCATTCATAATGAAGTACCCATCCGAACTTATCGCTGGGAAGAGCAAAACTTCTGCGCGTCACTCACTCACACACACACACACACACGAGCGTCGATCGCGTTGATGCCCGCCGCATTGCGGTCTCGCGTTCTCACTTGCCCGGTAATTGCCAATCAACTGTAATTAATTCAATAAGCCAAGTTACACAAGCAGATGCTGCATTATGGACGATCGCGTGGTCTTCTCTCTCTCCCTCCCACTCTCTCCCTCTCTCTCTCATCCTCTCACTCCCGGTCGGCGCACGTGGCCTTGGCGATGCAGCCGAAAGCCCACTGGAGGGTCGCTGTGTATGTATATCTATACTCGGGCGGCCGAACCGATGGCGGGAATCTCTTTTCCCGCATAATCTGCAGTGCCATCCAAGAGTCGAGGGGGTATTCGTTCGAAGAGGCACTACCCGCTACTATGGAGATGCTGATTAAGTTGCGAGGGAGGCTTCAAAAGCGTCAACGGCTCCAAGTGTTTGCATTGTTTAGACTCAGGATGATCGCTTGTGCTCAACTTGTCGCTCCAAAACAACTCGTCTCTGTTTATCTTTCCGCGAAACTTGAACAATAGGGGGACATTCGAGAGATGTTTTGCATCGATTATCAAATTCCGTGCATAGTATGTTTGGAAATACAGATAATCGATTGTACAGGATCCTAATTTGACAACCGCCGCCAACCAGTCCGGCAGTCTGATTTTATCATTATTTTACCAAATAATATCATACTAAACCAAATGTAGCTCAATAACGTCTGGTAGACCTAGATAGGAAATTTCACCCAGAAACTCAATGGGCTTCGAGTAATGCAAACTATAGTATAGAAATCGCTGCCAAGTGAATTAGCAGTATGCTTTCTCAAGGAGGTTTTGGGTAAAATTCGCAGCCGGATAGGAAGAAAATTATCGGGAATTAATGATCCGGCTCAAGTTGATTGAATTGCGACGTATACGTTTATTTTTATCTCTTCGAGCTCGAGGGAGCAATAAAAGCTCCGAAGATTGAGCTTATATTGATTTTTTTACACCCCTCAGCATCGGTCGCTGTGGAAAATTATGAAGACTCAATTTCCACTGCCATCGAAAGTTATGGAAAAGGGCGCGTTGAATTGTTTTTTCCTGTATCCACTTGAGCGAAGTACGTTCTTTACGGCCACTGACTCGGACATAAAACAATGCGTGTGCGGTCAGTGGATTATTTTGCATCGTGCATCCTCTGTTACGCGCATGCGCAAGAGCCTCGATGGACCGGATGGACGATCACATACGGGATTCCGTAGAAGCTTGAAAGTTAAAATCTCAAACATCATGAAGCTCATCCGGGCAAGCATTTAGAATGTTCGTTTTCACAACTTTTTATCAGGGTATAAGTAAATTTATAGTGAACAATGATATACAAACGATCAATTTTTCATATGAAAAAACGTTTGGTAGTGGGAAAAAAATATAACGATTCTGCATATCCTTTGTGCTCTATCAGTAATATCTATAAGGTTGTATCTTGGAGATCAGAATAATAAGGACGTGTCTCGGAAGAGGCCAGGAGTGAAATGATAAGAACGTATCTTGGAGGGGTGGAAATAAGATTGCGCTCGAAGAATCGCGAAATAATATCTTATCTCTGTGGATGCCTTAACGGTTTCCTATCAAAGGAGGTTTTTGATAATGCAAACAAAATCCGGAAACCAAATTCAGTCACGATTCACTTAGTCGAATTAATCACCTAAAACTGCAGCCACGCATGACTGTTTTGTGTTGTGTGTTATACTGGGAATCCGACTGCAGCATGACTCGGCCGGGGCTGTGCCATTTTTCTCTCACAACGCGAGTGGATCAGCTGCCTTTGGCCGTCTATGATCTTACTGAAACTTTATGAGATACTTTTTGACCAGCAGAACAGATGATGTGTTCAGCCACGAGACAGCCAACGTTTCGTTTTCCTCGAGGTATTCACGAATCATGGTATGTATAATTAAGACGTGTCTTTATGACATTATCTTTACCGTACTTCACACAAAACTCAAAAATACCCCGAGAGAAATTGTATCTAGATAACATGTAAGAAATCTGGACTGTCAATTGGTTCGAAGGACCAATCAAGGTACAAATTCTAGATTACATTTAATAATTTGAATGCGAATGAATTGTCTGACTCAGCTGCTGTCGGTATATTTGTCTCTAGCTCGACGCAGCTCAACATAAACCGAGATACGATATTATTCCGCTATTCTCCAAGATACGACCTTATTTTTCGCCCTTCCGAGATACGTTCTTATTTTGCGTCCCAAGACACGTTCTAATTTCTCATAGCCCCTCCATTTTTTCACGTTCAACCTTCCCCACCCCCACACTTGCCACATGCATCCGTGTAAATATTTATCATGCACTATTTGTGCAACTTATTAGCGAATAACGAACACGAGCGCGTTGGCGTACAAAAGATAATAGTTTAAAAATGAATGCAGTTAACCAACGCATCAGCAGAACAAGTTTATGAAGGCCCATTCAACGAAACGTACCTTGTTTCACCACACGACGAATCATATATTTTAGGCCCAGCAGATTTGGTAAGCCATAATTTATATATAATGCTCACATGGGAGCTTGTTTTTATTATTTTATCCCAATAGTTGCTATGGATCCACCTAAAATGGGACATGTGACCCATATTTAACGTGTAGGCATCAAAACTGGACCTATAGTTTTAGGTGGGATCTGAACCACCGAGCAAAACGGTGTGAAATTCAATGCACTTGAAAAAGCCAGAGGTGCATGCCGGGATAATTTGAATCCCTGACCCTCTGAGCAAGAGTCAAGAGCCTTATCCACGGAAATACCGCGGCTTCTGTGACCTCTCCTTGTTAGTTAATGAAAAGAATTCAAAAAGCTAAACAACAATGAACGTCGATACGCAATATTCTCTTGTAGCCAACTTCATAGTCCATACGTTTGAAATTGTATGATTTTCAAGCGATTAATTTTTATTGAAGTTCAAGTTCTGTATCCAAAAGTTTTTAAATAAATTGTTTCGCATTAACATTGCTAAGATTGTAACGATTAATTTGATTGCAAATGATTCTCCGTTTGATTTTTCCCGTGTATCAGGATCGGTTCTTTTCTAATTCATCTGCAGAAAACTCTTGCCAAATAAATTGGCAGTATACTTTCTCGAAGAAAATAAGTCACGTATTCAACAGAAACACAAATTGGGCCTTAGAAAGCTCAAATCGAATCCGATCGATATGATTCTGATTTCATCATAAATACGTCAGTTTTAAGAAATATACTTTTTTATAACTATTACAAATTGTCCAGTCCACGATCCTCAAACCCACACCAAATGCAATCCCTCTTGATTCCCTCCGTATCATCTCTCTCTACCTGGCACACAGATACACTCACACTCTCTTCCTCTTCATCCCGAACGAATGCGTCGTTAATATTGTCCTTATTGCTATCGAGCTACGTCGGGGTAGCCGTTAATTACGCGACCGGCAGTGGACGTATATAACCGGGCAGTGGGGCGCAGGAGGCAAAAGGAAGGGTGCGTCGATAAATCAGCGCGAGGCTCCCGGCCGAGCTTCTGCGAGTTGTGGGTTTCGAGTTCAACGCCCCAATTTCGGTCGGCATACGACTTCTGGAAGAGAGACCACTCTCGGCCCTCTCCTGAGAACCAGGATGAGACGGAACACACGGAAACTTGAGAGTTATGAAGCGGTCGGAGTAAAAAACTCGAGACTATAGATGAAATAAGGCAAAAGCAGGTCGCTCCTGTACCTGCGGTGAGATGAGCTACGTTATAAACACATTTTTTGTATGTTGTATATCTATGCAGATTAATCCATTGCAAAAGGCCATTGAGAATAACTAGAAAAAATGTATCAATCCATCAGAGAAACACGTCTTACGTTCAATTTCTCTGAAAAAAAAACCGTTGTTTATTTCCCTCAACAATCGTTGAAAAATTCAATTTTTGATTATTAATTCACAAGCGTCTTTGAAAGAGGATATTAATCATTCATTTATAGCATTTTTTTCTTTGAAAACGGACCTATGATACTCAGTGTAAGTTACTGAATCATGAATTTTGATACCGCCAAAGTCTCGCATGTCAAACTCTGCTCCAATTTTCGGTGGCCAGATAGATTTCACCAAGGAAACCGCTGCCAAGTGCATTAGCAGTATACTTTCTCAAAGACATTTTCTAATGAAAAAATTACGCAAAAAAATTTCAGGAAAAATGTTTCAATGAAACAGTGGATTTACATTCAATAAACTTGTGCAAATCAATATCTGGCCGTTTTCTCCTTCCGTAGCAACGCTTGCTAGGGATGGAAGCAATGGTTGCTAATTGAAAAACGAAAATGTTGTATTCTTTGACGTTAAACGTACTGGAAACCGGACCAATGTAAACTTTTCTTCCTCTTAGCAACGGTTGTTAGGGAATTTAACAGCGGTTGCTACGAACCAAATGACGAAGATTCTGTGACCATTGTCTATGAAACTTATCAAAATGATACTTGGATTGATCTCCTTGCCTCAGAAACGGTTGCTAGGGAGGTAAACAATGGTTGCTATGGAGCAAGTATATCGATCCAGAGTCCTTGGTCATCGAATGTGCTGTACATGTGCAAAATTTCAGAAAGATCAGACGATTCTTTCGAGAAGTCAGATTTGACACTTTTAGATCCGTAGATCACGAACATGAAGGTTTCGAAGTCGGATTTGAGAGGTCGATTTCCACCCCATTACAAAGCTTACTCTTTGAGCAAGCAAAATCTTAGACCTGCAACTTACAGCTGTAATTGAAGTTTAGCTGCAGATGCTCCTGACCGCATGAAAAACTTCATGCATTATCATCCCGACTCTAACCAGGAATCGCAGCTACAGCTGGCTTAAGTCTCATAGCTTTCACTTTTTGCTTGAAATTATTCGAGAAAAGAGAGAAAGGATGCAAACGAAAAACTGCTGCCAACTCAGTTGGCAATATGCTTTTTCGAAGAGGCTCTATGAATTATACAATTTTTTGAGGTTTTCCAGATAAAGTTCAATCTTCTCCAGAATTGATATTGTTACCAACGTAACGTTGCATGTACATATGCACATGCGCACTCGGCTATTACTGGGAGACTCGATTCTTCGACATGAAGAATGCGAATATGTTATCCAGAACTCCGCTATCCGAAAATTTGATTTTAACCCCGCCATAAAAATGTTTCTTCAAGAAAGCAGAAGCGCAGACATTATCAAAGGTACTTTTATCTTTGCACTGGTGCGAGAGAAAAAGAGCAGAAGATTTCGTGGAACTGCCGGGCCATGTGTGCGGGAAAAGAATACTTCATATTTCCTTCAGCCGACGCTATGTGTGTGGAAATGCACTTACAATTTGATCTTTGGCGAAGAATTCGTTAGAAGCGCTTCTCGTCTGTGTGAAATGAATACTTTAAATGGTATGCCAAAATGCTCTGGTCATATATATATATAAGAGCTGAGCTGACAATTTTTCTAAATAAAACTCTTATATAAATATACTGATCAATACCACCTATATGTTTAGTTTTCAAAGAAAGAACAAATTTGAAAAACACAGGTTTTCTTTTGAACAAGATTGAGAAATACGTTGTTATGAATAAACTTTCTCAGTTAATATTCAAACGTATATGAAGTAAATGATACCCTTCTATATAATATCATCTGTTTCGCTGCAATAGCAATTGTGAAACTCTTCAAATTAATTCAAAATAGAATTTCATTCCAATTACTGTCGTCCCTCTTGCCCCTTGAAGACATAATTCAAAAGGTTTTTCCCCTATTTTTCCTCTGGAGAATCAGGCCACCGCCTGTCTCTCCACGATAGTGTACAAATTAAGATAGCCATCGGGACAGGAATAATTTCAGAACTTTGAGGAAAACTCAAGCGAATGAGCTTGTGGAGCACCTTCCACTTAGCACAATTCATATTGCACCATCAACGAGGGGATAAGCAAGTGATAAAAGTGATGGTCTGGCTGGCGCCCGTAGTTAGCGCTCGCGTTCGGGACACACCACTTGCTGCCGCAATCGGGCTGGCGAACACGCCACGCCGCTATTTATCGCGGGCGATAAGGCCGACTGACACTCCTTTTCTCGCTGTTGGCCCCTCTCCTTCTGGGTGGCGGGCGCGCGCGCTTGTAGCTCGTTATTAGTTGCGCCGACGCGGAGACGCTCGACAATACGGAACTTTCTCACGACTAACTTGCGGACCGGCAGCCATTAATGTGCAGGTGCGCATCCGGTCGGCTGCCCCTGAGGATTTGGCTGCAGCCATCTCAATGGAGTTAACTAGTTGTAGACGTTGTAACGATTGATCGGAGCGAGTCTTCAAGATGCCACCGGGCCATTGTGAGAGAAGACAATCAGAATTACGCGCCGTCTGAACTTCACCATACCATTTGAACTTGTCTCACCCAGAATGTATTGATAGATTGTAACCTAAAGTCTTCGTATGACAATTGACCGTCACAGAATTGATCCCAGATACACGATTGAATAAGCCCAAGTGAATTTTTCACTTTGACACTTGAGATATGTATCATTACGGATATACTCACCGTGAAAACCAATTTGGAGCCTTGAAGATTCTTTAGAGTCAAGTCTACATACTTGAATGGTCCATTTCCATTCGGATGGAAGAGACGCATTTACTCTTTTTGTTCTTTTCCCAGCCTAGTCATGACAACCGCAGAAACACTAGAACTGCATTATGACGCATTGTGTAATATAGCTTAAGCATAATGGAACCTTTTTACTAAAGAAATTCAAGACTTCTGACAGAATTTCTTTCTACACAAGTATTAATTTGGAATTCTGCCTAATAAAAAATTGTCATGTTTTGATCTATTTAAACATTGGAAAATTCTGTTAGAAAAATAAATATAGTTCACAAATAAATAACTATAATAATGTATTAAAATTTGTTTCATTCCCTCATGAAAACAGATTTTCCTAGAAAACAGCACTGATCGAACAAAACTCGATTCTCTCGTTTCATCATCTAACCCGATTAGCGCGCTTGTGATAATCCATTCTATTACGGTTGACACTTTTTGAAAAATTCTCTTAGCAACGCTCTTTTTTCTCCCAGTGCAGTTTTTTCAGTGATTTTTCACATCTTTGGGCCTCAAGTATAGTTATTCCTATTTATGAATTTGAAAGCAATCATTCAAAGAAATTTATTTCTGATTTCTGATTTTTGATTTTTCATTCCCATCCACCATTACAACCACTCACCGAATACAATATCGAACTTGCGTGACTGAATTCTTAAACTACCACTGGACTACGGAACTACATGACACCACTGTGCGTCCTCTTGCCCGTCCATGCTGCAATGTCACTCTGCGACTCAGAGGCCTCCCGAAGGGAGTCGGACGCGGCAGAAGACACGGGGTGGTAGCGAAAGAAGAGAGAAAAAGGATTGGCCTATCGCCAGGCCTGTTGAGCGGTCGGTGTCCAATCCCCGAGCGAATAAACACGGAGCACGGAGACAAACGAAAGAGACGAGTGGTCAGGTGTGTGCAGCGCCTGTTGCGTGTTCTCGCGACCAACTTCTAATTGTCCCTCGACCTGTCCGCCCTCTATCTGTCTACCTATCTCGAGTGCAGTAGCCCCGGGCTACTCGTCTTCGTCGCGCTCGCGCATCGAACTTTTCGCCCCACGCGCGCCGCCACCACTGCCGCTTACCAGCGGAGTGCTCGTTTCCGAGTCGTGCCGCCGATAAGCCTAGTGCAGGGCCAAGTTATAAGTATATTTTTCGCTCCTGCCGAGCGCTTCAACTCGAGCTCAAGCTTAATTCCAGCACTTTTAGGCTAATCTCACTCACGGGTGGCAATACTTTTGTGAAGTTACATTATCTCATTCGAAGACACTGTCGTGTCCAATTAAGTTGAGATAATTCATGTGCCACGTGTATTACATAGTAATCTAAAATCATTCAATCAAATCATCTACTTTTCAGATGCATTGATGGCATGATATCTCGAAATTGATGAGACGAACCGTAGAAAAAATTAAGATATGGATATATCCCGTTCTTGTTTTTCATGTCCCATTGGATGGACCCTCGAAGATCGTATTTGACACGATTTTTTAATGATAAAGCTTCACTGGGTAAAGCTTGAGAATAATTTCTTTGCCTAAATTCAATTGCAAAAACAGCTCCTTACCTCATGCATCTCGTAAATCTAAGTTTATGGAATGATCTTGAACTCCCGATAATTATTAGCTTTCATGGAATTTTAAATATTTCGAGTAGTAAATTATGAATATTGAGTAGTGAATTATTAACTGATGTGGGTCTCCTTCCGAGCTAGATATATCAAATGGATCAAGTATAGAATAATATTCAGATTCCACATCATCTAAATTATCTTTACACTTTTAGTATATAGGGATAATCAGCTCATGTACAATAAATAGAATTATGAGTTAGTTAGGAGAAAATAGTATTGGTTTCAAAAGCCACAGTGTTTTGAGCAATAACTATGCATAGCTTTCGCTGATTCGCCGAATAAGGAAATAATCCAACGCCACAAGGTAAGTCGAAATAAAGCTGAACGGCTCCGATAAACTCGGCAAAACGCGAGATCGTGCAATCTCGCGAAAAGGCAGTGGCAGCTCCGCGAGCAGTTCCGCTTAGAGGCAGCAACAGCGGAAAGATTCTTTTGCGCAAGCACATACCCATCCTGCTCAAATATACACGCGCCCGCGTTCGCTTCTGAAAATGCGCGGAAGGCAAAAGTTTCTCGCGCAGATACCTTGTGTATACGTATCGCGGCGCGTCTCTAGCCTGTTGCTCATAGTGTCGGCAGCTTATATCCACTGGTTTCGAGGTGCCGTGTCTTCGGATGGTACACGTTCCTTCCACCTACTTGAGCTTAACGCATCGCCGCCTCGAAAGGAAATCGACTGACAAGAGAATGTCCCAACCGAAGGACGCTACGAAGGATTTACCGATCAGCGACGTCTTTAGCGGCCGGAGCTGCGAACGTCGTTTTACTCAATTTTACCTCTTCCCATTTTGCTCGACTGATTTTTCTATGATGTTTGACTCGTTTAACTCCCAAAGCTCCGAATATAGTTCAATAAGACTGACGTCTCAAATGGGGAATTTCAGACAGGGATCACGAATTACGAGGAGACTGAATAATAATGATGAACGATTTACTTAATTGTAATAAGACATTGTCCACATCGATCCACACGATTTACTTAATTGTAATAAGACATCTTCCACATCAAATAGCCTAAAATTCTTCAGCTAACAAATGAACATAGGACGTAGATTGAAATTGAAGTTAATCTTTCGCATAATATAAACAGATATGTGAACTGCAAAGTTACATTTCCCAATCCCAGATCTATGAATGGAGAAATAACCAGAGTCAATATCGCGTGCATTCAATATCCATACGTATGATACATTCAATATGCAAGCTTTGAGTCCCGTCAAGAACTCATATTGATACCTGGCAGTTTAAATGAAAGGATTTCTGTGAAAAATACATACGCTTCAATGGTCATAAAATATGTGTATATGTCGTGACGAATTGATCTTTTGCAGGTTAATGGGAAAGTGAATTTTGATGAGAGGACAGATTTTTCCTATTTCATGTGCAACGGGATTCAAACACGCAGAAAAGTATCAATGGTTTGGGAACAATTGCAGAGTTGCAGAACACGCATTACACAGAGTCTAATACATAAAGTATAAAATCAAAAACTCGACATATTAATACAACATTCACCCTTCCGTGTAACTATTTTCAAAAGATTATTCACACTAACCCGACTACTAGCCAATTGCATTGTAAAAGCGACACCTGCATGCGCAAAAGAAAAATCAGATCCTTTAGGATTCGACAAGAAATTTGTATTGCGCAATATTATATCGCCGGATCTAAAATATCCTGTAGAAAACGCGTGCTCCAGAAAAGAAAATGCGCAGCCACTCGGCTCAAAGAATATAGCGAGAACAAATTCACAAAGGATAGCGAACGGAAACGTTCAAAAACGACAATCGTAGTCGACGAATATTCGCAGCGGCACTAAAAGTGCACATAAAACTCACACGCGGCAGGAAAGCGTCCTCAACGAATTCGCGCTAGCTCTGGGGCGAAAGAGGCAGAGCTGAAAACGCTCATCGAATCAAAGGCAAGTGGCAGCTGCTGCTGCTGCCGCTGCTCGTGCGAATGACACAGCCCAGAATCACCCGCGTTATTTTACGGATAGTTCAATCTACCCTGGCCACACTTGCACAACACTTAGGACTCTTGTTTGCAATGAGGGCTTTTTCCCGCTCCTCTCATTGTCGCTTTGACGCCCCTTGTCATTTTTTCCTCGGGACTTGATTTTGGCCGAGCTGGACACGTTCTACAATTGTTGACGACCGAAAAGTACTCGGTTTTCGGATGTCTTTTACGCCACTTTGGCCAAGCTTCAATACTTGTTTGGGTGAAGTTATAATGTGAATTCAATTCATAGCGATTTTTTTTCATAAAGCATCAACCGATCGCGGGAAAAATGTCAAAACATTTTTTTCAATTCTTTCAGAGCACAGGCAGTTATAATTCTGTTCTAACTAGCAAGGATTGATCATGGAGAAAATGTCATGATCCTAGTGGGAGAAAAGTGACCCTTTTCCTTCTTCGCATACAGACGATAGTCTTTTTCTCCTGGAGACAAACGCACGAGAATAAGCCTGTGATATAAAATATAGTTATTTCGTATTGTTATGACTAGGAAAACATCATGTATCCCGGGTGCCAACACTGTTTAGTGACAAAAACTGTATCAACCGACATTATGTAGTCTGTAAAGTAAAAGTAGTTGTAACGAGTCTGACTCATGATTAACTTGTCGTTGGGGGCTCTGACGCTTCCCTGGTCACGAACCTCGGTAGAAGACAATGTCAACGTCAAATTAGCAATCGTAATGAAACTTTCCGAAATGCTTTCTGAGTACTTCAATACGTCTTATATAGGCTCATCTAAAGTTTCGATTTATTGAATATATTCTGTGAATGATTTTCTATCTTATTATTCCCTCACAGTATATCTGTACGTACGAGAGCCTATAAATATAGATATACTGTTCGTACAAGAAATCAATAATGATCTACGAATATCTCCTGAAAAATTAAATATTATACCGAATAGCTTTATTGGAGTAGCCACAATCAATCTTAGAAAGTTTCAACGTGATATGTCACCTCAAGTTGACATATCCTAGTTAGTAAATGCACCAATCACGTGTATAATATACGATTTTCTTATATTTTCTTTTACCTAACCTATTAATCCAATTATAAGTTGCACGTATACGCATTTTTTAGATTCCTTTTTGAATCACTATTTCTGAAATGAATTCAAACGTGAGAAAATAATTGGTTATAAATTACAAATTCATAATTGAAAACAATATATTTCACTGCTGGGTACTGAGATATTTTTCTCCTTCAAAACATTTTCACCAACAATACAATGATTGAGAAAATTTTAATGAAAAATCGTCGAAAACTTTGCCGTAAACTGAAGACACGTTGGCCGTTCTTGGAGAGATTTTCAAGCCCGAAGTCTCGAGGAGGTGATTAATCTGGGAAGAGCTGAAAACGCCAGTCCTATATGCGCTCTAAAGTTAAGCCCACCAAACTAAACGTGAGTGTTAAAGTGAAATTTGAATTCCATGTAAGAAAGGACTGTTTCAAATTGTCTAGGAGTACATAACACGAAGAGTAACTCTACAAAATGTCTAGAGACGAATGTTATTGTCCCAAGTTCTCATCGAAATCGTTCAAATCAAAATCTCATCCTGTTGAATGAATTTTATTGTTCTTATTCGAAAATGGATCATTTTGTCATATAATATCTTTATCGAAAGATATTATATCCTATTGAACCGATTGATATAATTCATTATATGTCAAACAATAAAAATAAGCAGGAACTTACCTAAGCGAGTCCAAGTCACTTTCATTCAGAGATTTTGCTTTCTAAAAAAGAACGTCAAAATATTTTATCGGTCTTAATGTTACGAAGTCAATGTTAAAGTTATTTTTACTCTATATTATCATTATCTTAGTGCTATATAGATTGCGAACTGCGCACAATTGTTGTTTATTTTCCTAGCAACAGTTGTTAAGGGAATTAAAATTAAGTTGAACTTCATATCCAATACTTATGAAGAAAAAGGACACGGGATATTTTCATTTTCTGTAGCAACTATTATTGATATCCCTAGCAACCGTTGCTACGGAGATACAGACAATCAGTTTGAGGTCCATTCGTCGATGGCAAGATACATCTCTCATTGGTCAAATTTTTTTCACATATATATAATTCCAAATATATAGTCAAAAGATATTTTCCTCATTCTAAAGAGAATCAAAATAATATCTCTATTTTTATGTTTTATTAATTTCTAAGAAATGTTGAGTCCATTCGAATGTCAACAAATCGGACTCATCCGAATTTCAAAATAAGTTGTATTAATTGACGTGGGATCTTCCATATATATATAAATACATATATATATTTCTGATGCTATCCTTATAAATGATCGGAGGTAAATTAGTTTGATTGTATACGTAGGACTACTCCATGTCTCAAAACTTACAAGTAAGCTATTCACCGTAAAACTTTCCAAAGCTCTAGTCTATACGTATCGACTTTCACGAGCAAATGATCCTCAGTCTCGTGGCGTATATACACGGAAAAAATGTTGCGGCGGCGGCCGCCGAAAGCTTGGGCGCGCGGCGCTGCATCAGTTTTGAGGAACGGCGAGGCAATTTCTTCGGACAACGGCCTTCCAACCCCGTTGGTGTGCCGCTCCTCAAAAAATTGGGCTCGCTGCGAGCCCAATTTTTCGACCGTGGCAGTCGAACGGAGCCCTGTTCAGTTAGTCCCCAGCAGGTATATGACAGTATATGACTGTCGCCCGCTACTCAAACCGTTGGTGCGCTGCGCATAAACAGCATTTGCTAGCGGCAGTCGAATTTTGGGCTCGCTGCGAGCCCAATTTTGGAGTGCGGCCACTCAACGCCGTTCGACGGCGGCAAGCTTACGTTTTCGACCGCCGCGTTCGTCGTTTGGCGCGCCGCGCGCCCAACATTTTTTCCGTGTAGGTATCGCGTGTCCAGCGCATGGCTCGGTCTTATGCATTTCATCCGAGGCTTGCATTCACTTCGTTTCAGAAGATCCAACGGAAGCAACACGAGAGTGACATACAATCGATTACGAGGAGCAGCACGTTTTGCAGGCAATACCGCTGAGCAATCTTGCTTGCTCGCTTTACTCTGGCATTGTGCTATATGTTCGCCTCAATTCTTTGTATCTCTTAATTTAATGTACTGGCGTATTTTACTATTAATTATATTATTACAATCGTGATGTAGAAATCAAATTGAAAATATATTTTGACTGATTTGAAACACTAAACTTAAGTTCTATTTGTTTTATTGTCATTAATAAGTTACGGGTATCCAACCACGCCCGGCCCAACCCTTGGATCCCAAACCTGCAATGGATTCGAAAGTGCGATATCAGAAAAACGTTTGAATAACTTGACATTGCTCCGACGCGGAGGACCGCCGGGCGAGTGGTAGTGGACTTGAAACATAATCCAGAATGATACCAAACGTCCGCGAGTCAGACAAGACATGACCAGGGGTTTCCTACCCCAAACGCTATGTGACGAAAATGCTACAGCCATCCGTACTCCATCTAAAAGTATCCGCAAATCCGAAGCAACGAATGCGGAACTTGAAATCTGAAATCCTACACACCCCAAACGTTCACCAAAAAAAATCAAACTCGTTTTCTTGGCTGGGAATACATTTGAAAATGTAAGTATAGTGCCAAAGGATCTTCCTGAAATTTTGCACACGAGTTAGTCGTGGCAAGATTTAAACCTATACGTTTCATCTGAACACGACTATAGTTCGGTGTTCAGCAACATCCGTTGTTTATTTCCCTAGCAATAGTTGCTAACGTGTTTTTTTGGGAAATTTCTTATAAATCCTCATTAATGCTCGTTTGAGCTCGAATACCTAAGAGGATCGACCAAAATCAACGAGGTATTCCTGATAGCAACTGTAGTTGATGTCCCTAGCAACGATTGCTGCGAGGAGGGGAAATTGGTTCGAGATCCATTTGTCGATGGCAAAAGACACTGAAATTCTACATAGCAACCATTGTTTACGTTCTAAACAACCATTTTTAAGGGAATGAAAAGTTAATTCACAGTACTTTAGCAGACACAGGACATACTTTGTATTTTCTACGGCATTTACAGTTCTTTACGCCCCTAGCAACCATTGCTACAAAAATGAAAATTGAGTTGAAGTTCATTGAACCTTTATATTTTCTATAGCAACTGTTGTTGATATCCGCAGCAATCATCTTTTCTATCCCTATCAACCATTGCTACGGAATTACGGTCAATTAGTTTGAAGTTCATCAGTCGATAGCAAAAGTCATCTCTCATTGGCATTAATTCTTGTCACACAAAGCTTTTTGAGATAGCAGCGGATTTTTCAAATAATTCCGATCATTCACTACTAAAACTACCTCGTGAAACACTTCATCGAATTCAGCTAATCTAACTACTTATATTAATATACGAAAATGTTTTGATTGTTATAATGTATAATAATGTAAGAAGTGTGTAGTACTGTTGTACAGCTACAACTACAAGTTCACACTGCAAATTATATTATACAAATTATATAAGTTGTAGTATAAATTTTTAAAAGTTGTACTATGAACATTGGTATAAATTTTCGTAATAAGAATTGAAAAATCTGAAAAGTAATCAATACTACATAAACATTTTTCATTACAATTTTCAGCGTTTGGATGTACAATTCTACATTGTGAGATTATTTTCATTCGTTTTTCGTATTGAAAATGTATTCATTGATTAACTTTTTTGTTTCCACTATTTTCAATTAATGGAATACATAAATTCATATGGCCACATACCCGTTTTTCCCACGTTTTATCTAGTCCGAATTTCATATACTAATTTGTTTCAAAATTTGTTCCATGAAAATGTCATTGAGAGAAGAGAGAGAGAGAGAGAGAGAGAGAGAGAGAGAGAGAGAGAGAGAGAGAGAGAGAGAGAGAGAGAGAGAGAGAGAGAGAGAGAGAGAGAGAGAGAGAGAGAGAGAGAGAGAGAGAGAGAGAGAGAGAGAGAGAGAGAGAGAGAGAGAGAGAGAGAGAGAGAGAGAGAGAGAGCCGGGCACGCGCGACTCTCGCCAAGATCAATAGACAGTTATGTGTGTGGCGGCACGCGGCCCAGCAGCCCGGCATATCGTTGCCCGGCTAACTCACGCGAGGAAACCGTTTGGAGGGAGGGAATGGTTGAGTGGGTGAGGCGGGGGTGGGAAAAAGGGGAAAGGGGAGCGTGTTGGGTGTTGACAGATAGGTAAGAGAGACTCTTCTTGCTACGTACCAATACTCAAATTAGATTCAGTACTTCAAAGTGAAGGGTGATCTGGCTCTGGTATTTGTATGTGATGGATTCATTGGAGTGATTTAGTATTAACAAGAAAATAACAGTATAGTTTTCATAATATATTTTATCATACTATCACGTGTTTTTAGAATAATTACTGCAAGTCATCTGGAACGATATTATAATAACTCAACATACTTTATTCGAATATCTCGGAATTGAAATTAAAATATTTCGGACGAACCGATACCGTGAAAATTCCCCATTTTCTAAGATAAAATTTGATATTTCACTAGATTTGAGAAATCAAATAGATATCTTCGTCACACTCTTACATGGAACTGCATCAAAGGAACTGAAATTCTACGCATAAGAACTAACGCTCCTGGAAGCAGCTCGTAAACAAGACTGAAGCAAAGATGACTACGAAAAGTGTCGGGGATGGATGTACGGGAAAAGTATTCTTTAAGACTAAATTATTATTAAAAGTTTGGAAATATGTAGATGCATGTGCAGCTCAACACACAGAAAAGTTTGTAAACGTATGGAGCTCAGGCTACAATATCATAATTCCTCAGTCGACTACTGTACGAGCAGTACTGGAAGGGTACTTACCTTGATACTTTGCTGCCCGAGTCGTACCAAAATAAAGAACAAAATCTAAGCATGAATTGAATGGTTACTGGAATATTTCAAAATTATGTTTTTCTTCAAGTTTGTGTTATTCTCCTTCTCGATGAGGCTATTCAACAACTAATATCTGCGAGTAGTGAATATCAGTTATCTACAGTGAGTACCAAAGACAAACAGCTCATAATCACCAAACAACGACAATTCAAGCGGTTACACATTCATCTTTTCGATCTTAAGGAGAGTAAAAGCGAGCCCAGCTGTGAACAGAGCGATAACACTTCAAGCCCCAAGCGCGGAAGAAATAAATAAACGAAACATCGATTTTGCTTCATGAATTTTAGTGAATCGTCCGGAAAAAATACAATGTATACAGAACAGGATGGAGAGAACAAAACAATAGCGGTAGCGCATGCCTCCGTGTATTTCAAACGACTTTGATGTAGCGAGAACTAGAAGAGAGTTAAGAGAATAGGTTAACGGGTCAAAATGAAAATAGAGAAAAAGAGAGATACGCACACGACTTGATTATAGTAGACAAGTGTCGATACGTTAACGTGCGGCAAGTGGAAGAAGTTAATTGAAACAAATGTAACGCGATATTGTAAATTGATAATGCATGCAAATGAGGTACGTTTCTGATACCACTGAATGTGCGCAGCAGCCGGGGCCATCGGATAAAGTTTTATTGAACGATGTCGGAACGTTTGCGCGTATTTTTTGGCACTGAATTCCTATGAAAACACAAAAATTTACGAAAAGAAAAATGGCTCACACTCCAAGACGGCACGGTTCCGGGGTCTTGAAAAAATTCATAGAGCCGTGCATTTTATTCTGGTGTTTGTTTCGACCACCATTCAATGCCGCTACATAAAACGAGCACAACCAAGGGAAGCTAAGGTTTCTCGGGCTTTCTCGGAAATGTCTCGGCAAGAAGAAATGGAAGGACGAGCAGATGAGAAAATAAAGACGCACGTATCGCGGAGCGAAACGCCGGTTGAAAGGTTAACGATCGCTCGAACTTTTAAGCCGGAGTTTTACGCCACGTACGCGCGTGCTCGGGCAGGCCGATTGTCTGCGAGCTGGTGCGATACGATCGCTGCCTCTATTTAGAGGGGGAAAAAACGAAAAGAACGGGTTAGACGATCACGCGAGCTCTCTGCACATGATTCCCGCGCGTTTTTCCTTTTTTTTTCATCAGCCGAGCGAAGCCCGCTCTCATCGATCAAGCAAAGACTCTTGGGGCCATCTATCGCTCTCATCGATTGTCGTCCCGATTGTTTTTTCCCGTCTTTTTCGAACCGGAAACACAGACACTGCTGCTGCTGCTGCTGCTGCTGCTGTTGCTACTGACGAATTTTGCATCTGCGAATGATAGTTTTTTCGTCCCCTAATCCGGGCTATGTGGGGGTTTTCAGTGAGAATTGATTTTTTTCCACTATCCGGGATATCAGGATTCAATTGAAGCAACTGTACTACCCAACTATAACCCAGGTCAATATTGCAAAAATCGTACATTACGGGTTTGATTACCTCCCGTATGAACACATGTAAACTAGGAATTCTAAACATATAAAAATGATTATGGTTATACCGTAGAGAAACTTTGAATGTAATTAGAGTTTCATTAAATCAGATTGTGTACGAAAATATTTCACATAAAACATCTTGAAAGTCAACAACGTAATTAATTACTACTGACACAAGATCCTTGAGTTTTATAACAAAAAAAAATATTCTACATCACAATTCTTATCCTTTAGCAGATATTACATAATCGCGTCTGACCACATTTGGACTTTTCTACTGACTCAACACGTGTATCCTGCTGAAATATTCTTGACGTTTGCTTACTTTATCAAATTGCGTCTGATCAATAGATCCAATCTATTCCTATACAAATTTGATTTTCCCCCCTCATATGAGGCTTGTCGTCCCTTTTGAAATGGACCTGGCTCGATAAAGGATGCTGAGTTTCATGATCGAGGCAGTAAAAGTTAATGTGAATACACATGTGAGTCAGCTTAAAAAATATGTTTCTGTATAATAAACTCCAGAGGGTTTCACCGAAGACACTCATAGTCGAGGACATGAATGTGGGCATTTTATTTTTTTCCCCACTATATGGAATCCAATGACTACAAACGAAAATTAATTCGAACTATACGGTTCGAAAACCCGCACGCTTTTACAAATATAATTCACGATCTGTGTACTCATTATTCCCCCCCCCACTCAGAAAAACAATATGAATCATTTTATTTGCATAATTAGCACTCTCACGGCAACGGAGGTGGGGTATTTTTAATGCCGGCACATTATTCCCAAAGATAAATCGCGCTCGAATTCCGCTCCCGAGGCTAGATATAGTCGGATCAGATCAGAAAGTAATTAATCTTCAACTGTAATTCGGCCTGAGAAAAATTAGGCCGCTGAAAAAATGAATCTGGTAAACGGCCATTTAGCTCATAATTAAAAGCGGCCGCTCGTGCGGGGCCGGGTTCGAGAACGCCGACACCCATTCGAATTACCGTGCCGAAAATAACTTCTGTAATTTTTTTTCTTTCTTCGTCATAACTTTTGACGGAAATAATTGAGCATCGAGTTTTCTTGCTGTGGCTCCCTCGACTATATATGCATAATTACAAAGTTCGGCATACTCTTCACCGTACGGTCGACGAAAATTGATAGGACAAACTGCGCGTGCTAAATTAAACGGGCCGCACTTTTTCAGCTGCCCCGCAAGCTTGAGGCAGAATGCCAGAGCTGTGCCAGACTAAGCACGAGCTACACTTGACGGTGCCCAACTCCGAGGAATAAAAGAAGCGGCATCAGCTCGACTTGCGTCGTAGGCCCCTCTCTCGGGGAGAAGATAAACATGGCCAAACAAGCAGGAGCTTACAAGAAATCTCGTTAGTTTGGACTCTGTGCCTTCCCCGGCTTTCCTTCTAACGAGTGCGTCTCCGAGAGATTTATATGTATATGACGACAATGCAATACTGAAGAGACGCATGACTTAGGATGAATGCTAGATCCAGGATGGACGAAGCTCGACTGCTTTTGTTTGAATGCTCGAGTCACGTCATACTGCTTCTTGACATACTATACCAAATACGATTCCCACTCGTCTTCTTTCTCAGCATATAAATCTCGAGATCGAATAATATGATTGTTATTTACAATACACTGGCTGTTAGAACATCAACATTTCGAACCGGGAAATGAAAGTCAACGTTTCACTAACAATGTTTATGGATGAACTCACAAAAATCAATTTTAGGTTTAAGGACAAAAGTCAGTTTGTCGTTATAACAAAAAAATTTATTGACCTGCTAAACAGACTCATCTAGGATAAGAAAAATAGTTTTAATTATAGAGTAAATCTTCTTGTAATAGCGACAAGCTAATTTTTCTTCTGGAACCGAGATTCTATTTATCTGAATGTTGGTTTCTTTAAGCTTATGAAATATATGTCTATTGAGTTCAAAATAGAATTGAAAAGTTTCTAGATTTTATTATTTTTTCATTTACGAGGTTTCTATTCGAAACAACTGCTACTTGCAAAATTTTGAACAAGCTCACCGTGTGCACTTTTTTAAGTTTAAGGTTCACTCCAGAGCTTTCAAGACGTGGACTTATTTTTCCATTAACCGAATTTTACGATCAGTAATATGAAAGCCCTTTAACAACCAATAAAATTCTTTGCCCAGCAAATGTGGTGGCCATAGTGATGAGCCATTTTTCTTTTTATTAGGGAGCTCTTTTTAACCATCTAGATGATCAAAAGTTTGGCATTGATTTTCAACCTACTTCCCGGTAAGCAACAAAGTTTAAATTTTGTAATCAGATTCTTTAGTGATGGCAATTCATTACTGTACCGATATACATCAACGAGAAAAAAATTAATCTTGTGGGAAAACATTTATCTTGATTCAATTTCATATGAAACGCTGGAAAGTTAATTATAATTTTCATTAAACAGAAATGTCTTGAACGTCTACACCAACTACACCTACTTAAATGTCTACACCGAGAAGATCTGTTTGATGATGAACTCAAAGCTACAAAACACAAGCTTTCATGAAGGGACGTCCAGGCCGTGTTCGTGTACCAAGAGTGTGAAGTGCAACTTTAGGCCCGGGGGTGATTGGATGGGGTCGAGGGCCGGTGTAGTCGGTCCGAGGGTCACATGATCACCCATGGGAACAAGTTGCACCCTACGCCTGTGGTGCGAACATAATTCCTTGTCATACTAAGCTTTGGTCTTATTTTTTTTTGTGTAGAGAATTTCACGCCCGGAGGCTGTTGCTATGGTAACATCGCAAAACAAGGCCAACATCACTAAAAAGCTAGACTGAATCATGTACTTCGGCGTACTTATCACAGTAATTGCCCTAGGGCATCAGAATAAACTTTATACCCACAAAGCAAGACTCCGAAGCAAGTGTACCTCACGCTGACTATAACAAATAATTATTTCCTCATTCTAGTCATTCGCCTAGAAATGATTTAAAAAGAAACCTTTCTCGAGTTTAGTCGTGCTTCAAGATTTTAAATGCACCACTTGTTCAAGTTATTGTCGAGACTGGCCAAATTGATTTTTTTCACATGCGCTACGGATGTGCATTTGTCACGCTGTGAGATTCAAATAAAGCTCTCGAAATTAGATGCGATCTCTGTCTCTGAGGGCCAGTCCAGTGGAATGTGGAGAATGAAAAATTATAAACTCCATCACATAATTCGCAACATTTCGGTGAGAAATAATAGCTTGGTTTTTCCGTCAATGTAGTTTTGTACGACCGATTGTATTATTTATCATTTGTTTGTTTGTAATAAATATATCCTGAGGAAGCCAAAAAACCTATCTGGGGAAACGTTGTGAATTATATGGTGGAGTTTGTAATTTTTCATTGTACACATTCCACTGGATTGGTCCTTAAAGATCGACTTTTCATCGAATTTCTGAACAATGTAGGGTGTTTTCAACAATAATAAAGCTCTCAAAAGATTAGTGACTTTCAGGTTCATGAATTCACTGGAGAATATATGCTGATGCTATCCAAGTATATGGCCATGCCATTCCATGTTTAGTTGTTGTTAGTTTGTTAACATTATTTTTTCTAGTGTGAACTATAGACGCTCAAAAAAGGCGATTTTTGGGAATTTTCTTAAACAGGCTATGGAGAATTTCGATATGAAACTTTTTAGTTTTGATAAATAAAGTCTTGAAATACATGGGAAATACATGGTTTTCCTGCCTTAAAGAGAAGGCTTTGTGACGAAGTTAGAATCAATCTGTCGGATCAGACTTCGGAATCCGCATTTTCGTAATCTTTGGGTCGAAAAATATAGCATCAAAGAAATGTCTGTATTTACATAGGAAACATTTCTTATTCTTATTATTTTCTTTCACACAAAGCCTCTTTGAGATAACATACTGTTAGTTGGCAGCGGTTTTTTAATCCACTTTATTCAAATTTTGTATACAAAAACCGCAACTGACCGTAACTCTTAGAAAAGTAGGTAAGTCGATGGTCCACGTGAAAACTCGATAACGGTTTATCTAAAACAATAAAATGGGAAGTTTCCAGTTCAATATGACTTTGTTTTTCTATGACCTATGCATTTAATATATATGAATAAAAGAAAGATAACGAACATGAAATAGAAACCGAGATTTATTTATAACTTTTTGGCAAAAAAGAATAATAAAATCTCAATACAGTTGTAGGTCAGGATGAATCTATCCTTGTGTTGAATATGAAGTTAAATTTTATAAGATGCACTGGTTTCGGAGAAGTTATCGCTACCGCACAGGAAACGGAGAAAAACGCGTATAATTTTTTATGAAAATCTCAGCAACAGCAACAGTACCAGCGATTCCTTTGATCGCACATCCAAAACGCCTTGTGTTTATTCAAGATTTTCCATTTCTTTCAATCCAGCTTACTTTTGTTTCGAGTTAGACTGATCCCCTATGGAGCTCAACAGGGCGCGCGTAGATAGATACACAAAAGTAATTAGCGTATTCAACCTGCGTATCGTTCGACAAATCCGTGCGTGAGAGTCGAAGTGTTATTAGCTCGGTAACGACGCGACGAGGAACGACTGCGCATAGTATTTGATTACACCGGGTGATGAAATTGTAGAGGCAGGATAATCTGGTTACACATGTGAGAGTCGCGAGGGAAAGGAGAGCTCGAGCGATTCATAAGTCAAAGTATGAAGATATCCGAAAGTGATCCGGCTCACCCGAGAGAGTCGAGAGCTGGGGATAGATGGGAAAGCGGGCTGATTTGTCGCAGTATCTTTTGAAAATCAGCTGGCAGCAGGAAGGATCGCGAGTAGCGCGAGGCGAGATGAATGGGGAGAGCGGATGCGGTCGAGGGAGAGCAACGAACGAGGGCTGGGGGAGGGGGGAATGGCTGGGAGATGAATGGATCGGCAGCGAGAGCGAGTTGTCGGTGGGTTTGAGAAGAATCGTGCGTGAAATCAATAGAGCCGAAGGAGGTGCGGCGAGGCGTGCGTCGGAAGATGCGTAAGGGATCGCGGGTCGGGTTGCAGGGGTTGCAGGGCTTGGGGCGCCCGGTGCGGGTCAGTGGTGTGGCGCTCCGGTGGCCCAATGCGCCAGAGAGCCGGGGGTGGCTGAGGGAGAGAGCGCGCGAGGGTGGCCGAGGGGTGGGGGTAGTCGGGGGCTGCGCGCACGCGCGGCCCGGCCAGCGCTCCGGGGCGCACAGAGTCGCGGCCGCCACTCCCGAGCGTGAGCGGGCGAGAGCGAGAGCGACGGCTATGTGCACGAGTGCTGCGAGCTGCAGGCAGGGCTGGCCACCGAGGCCCCGCGACCAGCCATGAGGGAGCCCGAGCCCCTGCCGGCACCCACGTCGCAGCCCCCCGAGTGCGCCTAGAGGCCGTCGCCCGCGCTGTGCCCCGAGCACGGCGACATGAGGGAGGCCCGGCCCTGAGGCCGCGCGCGCGAGCGAGCCCGACGCCAGCCCCCCCGACCCCCGAGTGAGTGGCCCCGAGCGAGCTGGCACCTTCGCCGCGCAGGACACGCGGATGCGAGCGAGCGCGCGAGTGAGTTCCCGCAATCGGCAGCAGCCGAGCCCCGCCGACCAGTGAGAGCAGCAGCAGCGCCGGCGCGAAGGGCGCAGCCCCCAGCAGACATGAGGTCCACGGCGCAGCACGCCGCCACCGTCTCCTGGAGCTTCGCCCTCCTCGCGGCGACCACCGTCCTCATGCCCGCCGCGCACCGCATGCCCTTCGCACACGCCGCGTAAGTTCTCACACACTCACTAACTAGTTTACATCTATATATGTATATATATATACGTGCAGCCCTCACTTTACTCCTGCCTAGCTCTGTCTTGTTTCTCCCCGAGAGCCCCCTCCCCCTCCGAAAACACCCCGCCCCCGCCACCCACCACCCACCGCCGCTACCCTCCGCCAAAACATGCCTCTAGAGATCTGCTCTCTCTCTCTCTCTTGCTCTCCGTGTGCGCGACGCAACATCCGAATTTCATCTAACCTCACTCACCCTCGTGCACTCTTCACTCTTCATCCTCGTATCGTTCTCACCGCTCTCCGTTCTTCCGAAGATGCGTGCGCGCGACGATCCGTCTCCCCAGAGACGTCATCTCAATTTCGAATCACACCCCGATTGAAATCTTCACCCTTCGACCCGCTTCAGCTCGATCGTTCCAACGTTCTCGGGGACAATCGTTTGTCCGTAAAATATTATCTCGATCGTTCGCGCTTACGAGGTCGATGAAAAAAGAACAAAATACTGGACGAAAATTACGTTGAGCTCGTTGCGGGGCAAGAGAAACTTGGCCAGCAATGGAGTCGGGCGCGCAATTGAGATCTAAAGTCGTATGACAACGGGTAAACAAGATAAATCTATTCTTCAAGCGTAGAACAACGAGTGGATGTCAGAAAAATTGGCTGAAATGGAAATTGCGCATGTAGCCTTTCTCACTCGTACACTTCGTTACTGTAGTAATTATATACTGTGTTGGAAAAATCATTCGTTCTCAAGAATTTTCGTGATTCTGAGAAATTTAGAGAAAAAAGGCGGAGATATCAAAGTATTCGTAGTGCATATAGAACAGACATGCTAAGACTCACTCGAAGCGCGATACGTTTTCTTCGTTCATCGCGAGACCACTTCTTCGAGTGAAACTTCGGCTCATCGCCATTTTCCAATAGATACGATAGAAATCATATCAAAATCTAGCAATTCATCCGGGTTCTATCAAGATCGTACGTCTCACTTTGATAGTTCCGAACAGTAGTTTGATAGTTGCGCGAAATTTACTACGCAGATGAGTTAAATTGACTTTTCAACTTCTTCAACGATCTATTTTAATTATTTATCGGCTATGAAAATTCTATTTCAGCTCTCCGCCGTAAGTTTTGAGACGTCAAGTTATTACAGCGTTGATCTGGAAACGCTAAGCGTGTACTCAGTCCACGTACTTGAGCGACAGTAATATTGAGTTATGAGGGTCACGCGAGTAATCATTAAAAATACAAATCAACGGGTTGCATTAACTGCGGCATAATACGGATAATATTTCATCGCCAGAAACGTTATCTTATCGTCAAATGGGTTACATGAATGCTATTTTTTATTCGCAAACTTCCATTTAAAATGTCCCACGAAAGTGCAGGTATACTCTGCAGCCATGATTTGAATAACTCGATAAGAATAATATGAAGCGTTTAAAAGATTCCTTGAGCCTGTGCTAGCGAGTTATATCCATTCGAGTGAATTGTTAATTGTGTACTTGATAGAATTCCCGGTGACATGCAAAATAAATAATTCCACGCTCAGCGGATAAATAAAACTATGTGCAACAAAATAAGTTTCACCCACTCACGCGTTACGTTTTCTAAATCATCCATCTATTGTATACGTCAGTTATTGTATCTGAGCATTTGTACAATTTCAAATAATCACGTTTTCATTACAATAATGAAGCGAAAATGTTCCTACGTGTGTACCGATAAGAAATCAACACTTCACAAACGAAAAATAGTATAGACGAGAGAACCTTGCTGTTATTGAATTTCGCTAGACCACATATTGTTCTCAAGAACAGCCAATTCTAGTAGGCATTTCAAAGACAAAGGTTATGAACTTTCCAATTCAAGATTAAATGTACAACTATCGTTCAAATATCTCACCCACGCCTTTCAAGTAAAATGTATAACCTAGCCAAACTCAAACCCAAAAATAGACTGTCCCTCTCTATCTCGCCCTTTCTTTCTCTGTTTCTTCCTCTCTCCTCTTCACAAAATTTAAGCTCGCACGCGTACAAGTATCGCACTCAAAAATACTATCCAACCTATCACCAGTAGTGCATTATAATCATCGGCGACCCGTCTATATCGGGTAGAGAGGCCGCATAATTACGGTCACGAACGAATATCACTCACGATTTTTCACCCCCATATGCGTAGAGTATTTGACGTCATGCTCGTATTATGCACGCTCGGGGCGCCACGCCATTCTTTTTGAGGCTAGGGGTGGCCTGCCTCTTCCTCCCTCTTTTTCTCTCCTCTCCTCTCTCTCCCTCTCTCTTTCTCTCTCGCTCGCTCTCTCTTTCTCTCTCTCCCATTCTCTCTCTCAGAATCTAAAATTAGAGCCAGCCGTGTTATTAATTTAATCCCAAAGGAATTAATCTCGCATGAATGAGGAAGGGAGAGAGAGAGAGAGAGAGAGAGAGAGAGAGAGAGAGCGAGAGAGCGAGAGAGCGGGCGCGAGACGAAGTAGGTCAATCGCGCAGTGGCGGTGGTGTTAACGATCGACCAAAGCCAATCTCGCGATTAGGCGGGCGGCTGGACGGCTGAGGTGATTAAAGCGTGTACGTGTCGGATCGGCAGGGCAGAAGTTTGGATCGGAACCGCTGCCCACGAGAACACCTATTGGATTAGCCTTTTTAATTCGACGATTTATGAATTGTACCACTCAGTCACTCTCGAAAGTTTTCCTCGTGAATTTGGTGACTGCGAATGACTCGGTTAGCTGGGGAAAATTTTGAGTCAAAACGCGCGATTCCTTTATTAGTCGTTATGCGTCGAGGACGAATGGAAGAAGAAAATGGATATTATTATTCTCCAGAGACTCTCCCTCGAAATCATCATCTCAATCTTCCGAACCTTAGCGAAAGCCACATGTTTCACACTCCGTTGGGTATTTAAAAATTGAAAGACGTTATTTTCAGAAACTGAGGTCATTTGATCGAGGGGTATTATATAGCCAATGACGCGCGCTATTGCTTCGAAACGCATAGAATATTCATGATCGACGCTCACGTGTTACAGTAGAATATAGAAAATAACGAAGAGCAGCTTATTTTCCCTGTTAAGTTCTTATTGCCGTATCATCATCGTAATATATTTCATTCCGATCTAGAAACAATCGTTTGCCACGAAGGAGATCAGCTCCTACACTACCCGCAATCGTATTTCAAAGTTATCCAACACAAGCGAATCCCGAAGATTAGCCGTGCACGTTCGTACGCACGCTCTTCTTGATCATTCGAGCGCGAAGCAAAGGAAGCGAAATTTCTCCTGTCCACGAATACCTCATCAAACCAGGGTCGATCCGTTGGAGCCGCGGCCAGTTGCGGCTTCCTCTCGGCGTCTTAGCGCGTCACTGGCAAGAGGCATCCAAATGAAAGAAAGCGAGCTCGGCCTTTGACGGACATCGACCTACTTTCCGCAGACTCCGCGCGCGCGGCTGCTCGCGTGTGTGTATATACACAACGCCCCTCCGGTTTCTGTCAGCCCTTCGTCCATTTTTATCCCCCCGTCGCTCGTGGAAATTCGCGTGCTCCCGTCTGAGCTACTCGCTCATCTCGTTCCACGTGGAAGAAGGGGAGGGGGCGAGGAGGAGCGAACGGGCGTGTGCCACGTCTGACCGCATTCGGCTGTTTCTACTGGCGACGAGCCCAGACAGTTGTCGATTGATAAGTACAAGTCGCACCGAGTTCTTTCGATATACGCAGAATGTTTTCATTAAGGTGGATAGTTCGCGTAACAGGAACTTTCTATGCGGTCGTTGCGAAATATCACACCGAACCTCGACGGCGCGGTGTCCATGCTGGATTTTGATCTAGCCATTCGATCCATCAATCAGTTAGGGCCAATGTAGATCGTTTTAGGGTCTTAAATCATCTTTCACACTATCCGAGGCAGGGAGATCGGAATGTTATATTCACATTGCATTGGGAATGAGAACTACTTTGCCTGTAGAACATAAAATAAATTCTTTCGGAGGTTTCTTGATTATCTATCGGAGTCAGTAAAAATAAAGCAATTATTGAAATTGAAATTGACGTCAGTTTTGACGATGTGAGGCCGGAGTTGAATGGTTGGGAGATTCGGAAACACCCCTATTCCAAAGGTATGGCTGCTGTATCGTGCTATATGGCCAGAGTTATTGGATCGATATAGTGGAATATAGGTTTTTACAAAATAGCCTGGCGAAACTGCGGATGCTGCAGCAAGCCGATCCTCTAAATTGATGAAGCAATTAACGTTTACGAGTCAGATAAGAGAGGTTTTTCTAAAATATCGACATGTTTAGGGTTTACTGTATGTAAGTCTCGGAATATTTTTTCAATAAAAATTAATTTCAGAACATTGTATGATTAGTGAGAACGGGATATGGAAAATAATATTCAATATTATGCAGTTTTAATGTATTGTCCTGTGTAACTTGTATTGCGTATAATAACTATTTGGTCAGTGTTATTTAAGGGAAAAACTTTTTCCGATTTTTTTTTGGAAACTCAAATGGGCTATATACACAGTCATTCGGTCGAACGTCTCGATTACACAGAACAACTCATAAATCATGATCAATTTTATGAATGTACATTGTACAGATGCATACAAAAATCTATTGATTTATTTGTTGGGAATTCCTTCATTTTCTTACACGTTACAAATTGAGCTATTACGATTGAGCTTCTATGACAGCACGTCCAGTTTTGACCCGGGCCAAAGTAATTAACTGCTAAAAACAATTTACTGAATAAACAATTTCGATTTTCTATAGTAGATTTCCAAGTTTTCAGACCAATATTCATAGTTCAAAATTAATTGTGCAGCACAAAAGCCCTGAATAACATTTTGTAATATAACGAGAGCAATCAAGAACATCAAGAAAAATCTTAAAGAAGAAAATAATCCTTGGAAAACTGTGTATAGAAATATGAAGACACGTCTCTAACGCATAGTATACATTTTTACCGAGCCTCGAGCAAAGACTAAAACAGCGCGCACTTTGTTAGCACAATTCCTGTACACATATATACCAAAGACAATGCAGCAAATTAGATTTATTCACCTACCATCACCACTTTGGAGCGTAAACGTTTCAAAGTCCCACATCGTGCTAAGCTTATATTTCCACTTTGGTTCAACTCCGCAACAAGTTCGACTGCGAAGGAACTTTGAAATAACTCTCATCCGCTGGCAGAATACTCGAAACCCCCTAATTCCATCATACCACAACGAAAATGTTCTCGTACAATAGAAGAAAATGGGTAACCCTTCGCTTGGAAGATAAAGAATATGTTCAACGCAAAAAAATGAACCTACCCAGTTTCAAAACTCAGTTTAAACAAGTCTTTTTAATTATACAGTAACAAAAGAGCGGAAATGTTCAAATTTGTTGTATCTAACTTTTTATTAGCGAATACTTAACGAAGGTGTTATTTCTACATCTCATTAATTGTCTTTCAGTGATGTCCAAATTGCAATTCAATATTAATTTCGCTCGATCTACTCTCTGTCTACGTCTTTGCTCAACTTCGTAGGCTAGCTTTATTTTTTCTTCTCCATCTTGGTACATTCACCTTTAGGGTTCATTCTTCCGTTCCCTGCTCTCCCTGCGTTCCATGCTTCTCGCTCTTTTCAGTTTGATTTTTGTTTTGGATTCTCTTTGCTGTATTTCATATGACTTGTTCTATTCAATTTATTCTCTCTGTCTACTTGAAAGGAGCAAAATCTTATAGTTTGAGATTCTCTCAGTACTTCCAAGTAAATAATTTATTTGCCAATAAAAATAATTTCATGCGATAGATAACTTAGAAATGAAATTTCTGGCGTAGAAGTTAAGTGAGCAAATTACAGAAATCAGGGATAAAAAAATTACAGTTTATATAAGTGTCAAAAAATGAAAACGGTAAAAGGAAATGGAATACTGAAGTATAGTATAATGAGAGAAGACACAAAGAAAAATTTAGAGCCTTCAAATACATATCGGGAAACCATAAAATTAATGCAAAATATGAAAATATGGAAGTCACTGAATCGAATTCTCATTCGAATCTTTGGCTTGAATAATTTGAGTCAAGTGTCTGTTACATTATACTATCTTCCGCGTAAGAATGTAAAAGGTTTGATTCCTAATGACTTTTTGATACCCATCTAGACCGGGGGATTGGCAAGCGAAGCCAAGCGAGCGGGGCAATCTCCTTCTATGTATTTTATATATACATGAAGAAGTATTTATACGATCGTCCTTGTGTAGCAGAATCGTCGCATCGAAATCAGTGCATACGTATTAGGGAATCAGTTTTAGGGGCGGGAGTGGTTCAAGGATCAAGCCTCGTATGTAGAAAAATAATTTAAGAATAGGTTCTTTCGGTCGCGATTACATTTGTGTATCGAATTATAATCAGCGTATCAGAGAATTGGATACGATCACATGCATTATCGAGAACACCCAGTTAATTTTACATTATCGATTATTAATTACCGGCGAAACCTTGATAAAAGCGCTCGCCATACGGCTGTATGTTAATTTATTTACCAATTCAAACCGAGACACAAGGACATGTTTTCGCAATCTCTATTTTGGGACCGCAATCGAATGCATCCGAAAAACAATGCCCCGTGCCCCAGTGTCGAGACAATCATCATCTTCTCCTCTTCATTTTTCTGCTATTATTTCTAAGAGAAGGGAGAAACGCACACGTGAGTCCTCTTTGCGGATGCGTTCCACTGTCTACGATTCACAGACCGGCCGACGTCTTTCGTTCCGCTCACTTCTCCGAATTACGAATAATGATCGCGTACGTTTCGGTTCGAGGCTAGAGGTTAATTCAAAACGTGTCTATCGCTCGAGTGGCATTCGCGAGTTAATTGGATATTATGATATATCCACGCGATCAAATATGAACAATATAAAAACCGACATGTTTTTGACGTTAACGATGACGATCCGTGATTATCCTGACAAACGTGGAACAGCAAAAAGGAGTTTTCATGATTGAGAGTTAGTGGTGTATCTTGGAAGCTGTCACGAAGATGAAAGCTCGGGTGAAACAAAACTCCCTGGTTTGAGATAAATTTTAGTGCTCCGAGTAAAATATTTTATCGCCCTAAGTTACCTAAGTCTAAGGACCGAGCTAAGTTTCGGTAATAAAACGTGGCAACACTGACGTCGTAAGTATTTTACTAAGGGCCAGAGAGCGAGAGAGCTGGATGCTGAACTATTTTCGAAACTTCACACTCAACTCTATACTCGAGTGTCGTTAATTACGTGATCTCGTATAACGCCCCACGGTACTTCAGAATGAAATGCAAGCCACTGTTACTAAAATCCCATTTGCCGCGTTGTTATACTGCCGTTACTGCGTCTACCGTGTTTGAGTTACTGCGCGGCGTGTTGGTAACTCGGGGGGGAGGGGGGGGATACGGGGAAAAAAATATCCGGAACAATATCAAAACGTTATTACACGAAATCGTTAAACCCCGTGAAAACAATATGTAAATGTATTCACGCACCGGGGGGTCGGGAATCACGTTGCCGAGGTAGCAGAACGAACCCGATCGATGGTTCGGTCCGGTCGCAGCCCAGTCTCGAGCTCAATCCTACTCGCTCGCGCAGTGGCAGCTCGTCTTTAATTAAAAAAATCCGCGCGGCGCAGAAAGCCTCGCTGAAATATATTTTCCGCTGCCGGCTGGGGCGCGAGCTCTCGGCTGAGCGATTATCAATATTAACTCTGGCGCCCCACCTGTTTCCCCCTCGGCGCGCGCTATCACCGATCGCAGTAGAGCCCTCGACGGCAGGAGGGCACTCGCGCGAGCTCCTGCCGTGGCACCGCTCCAAATCCGATCGCGTCTTTCTTGCCGCGCGTTTCGCGCTACGCGCCATACCGCGGCGGCCCCCCCCCCACCCCCAGCCTCGCCGGGGGAGCGGTGCCCTGCATAATTCAGGAAAGGTTAGCGCCCGTGATTAACGGCCGCTGGCTTCTCTCTGTGTTTCGCTCGCGGCTCACCGGCAAACGCGCATCTTTTATTGAGCAGTTTCTTGCGGCGCGTCTTGGCCCGAGCATTATTTTGCTGGATTGGTTTTCGATCCGGCGCACGCCGCTACGGCTGGCTGGGCTCGGGGAGACCGCGGCCCGATGGAATTTTCTTGCAACGTCGCTCGATGGAAGCTGCGTTTTCAAAAGGAAAATCGATTCGATATGTATAGAGTCGACGGTATATCGACGAAGAAACGATCCTGCGGAGCAAAAGAATTCACTCGAGTCATCGGTTGCCTCGACCCGGCATCGCGAGTGTTATTCATAAGTCTCGCGACGAATCGCCAAGTTATCACGCGTCTTTCGAAAGTAAACAGAGCCACGAGCGCAATTTGCCGTAACAATACCACCCCCGCCCATCCGAGTTGGGGATCCGAGCATCAAAGCAAGTACAGGCCCATCAATCAAGCCATCAAGCTCAATTAGTAACAACAGCAGCAGCGACAGCTATCTAGCTCGAGATAATCGGCGGGCCGAGGGCGTACTCGTCGCGACGCTGCAACCCGTTCTTCCTGTTCTTTGCTCTTTGCGCGTCCGGCGCTCTTTGCCAGCGAGACGCTCGCGGGGGCGGATTCCTCTCTCTCTCTCTCTCTCTCCCTCTCTCTTTCTCCGGGTTTCTCCCTCTCGTCGGCGCGGCGCCGCGCGGCCGTACAGAAACGCCGATGGATATAAATAGAGACTCTCTACGTGGCTGCAGCAGCACACTCCACGCCTTTTCTCCAAAGAGTGCCCGAGTGCGGATGTTGCGTCAGCGATACCCCTCCCCTCCTACCCAACTGGAATTTATAATGTTGTAATCTCTCCAGATGAAAAGTCGGTGTACGGACTTTGACGCGTCTCGTTTGGGAAGTCGTATCTAGTGGTCGACACTCGTATCGATACGATTAAAACGCGAGATACTGACGTAAATCTGCGAACAGTCGGATCCGTTCAATGTTTCAAATAGTGATATCATCGTTCTTATAGATGTAATTGTTCTAATTTAAACGTATATCATCCTGATTTATAATAATGTTTTTCATTTCCACTAATTAATCAATTGTTTTTGCATGGAGCGCAACGTCTTCGTTGTTCGTGTCGTTTTCTTGTTTATTAAACAAGACTCGTGAATCTAATGTCGTAGATGTGTATCATTTTATATCCACTGAAGAAACATTTATTCTGCACCATAATTTTTGATACGAAAAAATTTTATTCTATCAGCTTGAAAAAATCGATACAGTTAGAAAATCACGAAGAAAGCTCATTTGTGAACGAAATCTCATTCCCGGAAACTGCGTGATACCTAGGCACAGTTAACGAATCATTAATTATGACACCTGTACACGTGGAGCTCGTTGATTCTATCGCTGAGCCCACGCACGAAGATGGAACGAGAGCGTTCGCGAGCGGCCGTGCAAATGTATGTCTCTGCCACGATCGATGCCTGTGAAAGAGCCGAGCGAATTGAATATTGACACGAGTGATCCACAAAGCAGAGGACTTGGAAGACCCGCGAATGGGTCTTCGAGAGAACCCATTGTTTTCATACGCTTTTTATTCTTCTCCTCGGTAACCATAATACCTCACGCCTCTATCTTCGACATCTGTGAATTTAGGAGAAACGTGGTAATCGATTTCCATTGCAGATTGGTCGATTGATCGGAACCTAGAAGATCTCATACTACCAATGATGAAAACCTAAGATATATAAGTTATGGGGATATTATAATTGACAATTACGTCGCACGAGAAGAATAACACACATTTAGTCTCCGATGTAACTAATTGTCTGGGTATCCAAAACCCCGTTTCCAAAAAGCCTCAGCTACATCAGGGATCCAAATGTGTGATACTCTTATTGTGAGATAAAATGTTGAACTATTATAATCTCATAACATGTCTTAGATTAGTATGACATATGGATCGATCTCTTGCGTATAATACTCACTTGTAAAGAACAATTCAAAATTTCGAAAAGGAATTCGACGCTATTTCAAAACTGAGTTCTGAATATGATCTAGAAGTTCTAGATAACATTCAAGTTGTAAAATTATCGTTTTCGCGAGGCGCTATTTCGCTGATGAAGTTCTCGAGATTCCAGACGGTCAGGAGAAACGACCGACTCGGCATCCTAAATCCAAAACATTTTCGAAAATCCAGCTCCATAGCTTATCGAGCAGCTCGGGCGTTGTGTCTCTGGGGGATGAGCAGCAACACACCGACTGCGAAACTCAGCGAACACTTTAATTTTGCCAGCGTCGGATTTCAATTCTCCCTGACGCCCTGACCCACTTCTCGGTAGCAAGATAGATAAGAGAGCGAGAGCAAGAGTTCGAGGAACCCGGAGACAAAGAAAGACGCCAAAGGAGAATGTGCAATGCTACGTATGCTCGGCGTCGCCGGCAATCGAATGGAACGTACGTTGTTTACCCTCTGTATCTCGGTGCGCCCACACACACAAACATAAATATATACATGTTTATATACATATGTACATGCACATACACACTCGTCGTCGTGTATGTTGTAGCGTTCGATGGTCGCGCGCAAATAGTTTTTCCTTACGACGAAAATAAGGTGGTCAATCGGAAGAGTCGGCGAGTGGCTGTGTGTGTTTACCCAGCGCGCGTCGAGATAGTCGCGGTGGCTGACGTGACTGGGAGCTGTTCTACTTGAGAACGTCGTTGTCGTCGCGGGCATTGTTCGCGGCGGCCGAGCGCGTACATCTGTCGTTAATTTTGCCGAAATCGAGTTGCCACGGCTTCTCGCTCTAATCTTATATCTTACTTGTTTTTCACTGATAAGATTGTTTCATGTGGGTTAACTTTAGTTTCCACTGGAATTCGATAGATATCCTTAGTGATATTATTATAGTTTTTTATGACTCCTGTGACTCTCAATGATTGATAAAGCTTGATAAGCACCGATTCGATCTATAAATTCAATCCAAGCTCCCGAGCCTTTTCACACTTGCCTCGAATAATTGATGGTGAGAATCGTACTGTCGAGATCAAACGTTGAAATTTGAATTGGATACAAGACGCTCGAGACATTTTTCATATTAGAACCGGACTCTCGTACCATATCGAAAATACCGAGGAAACACGAACTATATAGATAATGCTTCCACCTCCCCAATCAATTAAAGTGAACGGTAAAGTGATTCTGGGGATCCTTTTCCATTCCCACCTTCGCACCTGAATGCCCCCCCGCGGATGAGCAAATTTTCACAAATGTCACCTGTCGAAACGCGTTTCCGATAATCTCGCCACCGCCTGTCATGCGATATTCGTTGGCTCGCGTGGCATGACGGATCCACCGCAGGAAGAGAACAAAAAAAAAGGAAATCAGCGGATCGCGCGTGACTCAGCGCTGGCGAACGATTAATGATCGGTTGGGGTGAGCCCGAAGACGCAGCCCTAACAGCGCCGCCCGGGCGAGGGTTATTAATGCCGCGAGGATCAGCCTGGTGGCTCTCGCCCAACAAAGAGGGTCGAGGGGTAAACCCCGTCCATATCTCTTTTTCTCTCTCGCTCGATTGGATTCATTGGTAATTAGGGCGTTCGAGCCGGCAACGTTTTACCATTGCCGAAAATCATCGAGCCAAATCCACGCTTCGATCGCTCGTAGGTTTAATTTAAATTAATCCGCAAACAAGAGCATCAGTTTGCGCGTTCGACAATAGCAATAGAGTCGAAGCTTCCACGAGTATCGAAACCGAGTGTGAGCTCTACGAGAAGCATTGTGAAAAGATTTGTTTGCCGAAACGCGCGACACGCGTCACCGTTGCGATTTCTGGGTAATCAACGATATTGGTCAGCGAACATATTACCTGAAGCGTGTTACACAGAGCCAATACGAAATAACGTTATTAATTGTCGCCAATAACGACACTGAATTCGTATCACGTGCGTGTGCCACTGCACATCGAATGATATAACTGATACAAGATATATCTTGTTAATCGGGATACTCTTTTTCCGTCGATTCAATTGGTTCGTGATTTACTCCCGGAATAATGATTAATGAGTCCACCCCCAAAATACGAAATTACATTCAATTAACTATATAGGCACGAAATACAAACAAGAGTTGTTACAACCGAACGTCCGTTGTTTTGTCGAAACGACACATATACTCGTATATATATATATTTTTCGAAACGCAATCATGCAGCATAGCCCGAAGTCGGTCAGTGAAAATTCCAAGGCATTATCGACTCGAGCAGACATGGGGGGGGGGGAGAAGAGGCGAATTGATCGAGTCGGAAGTTTGGATTGTAGATCAGTGCTGGGTAGCGGTCACTCGCACCTGGGCAAATCGAATCCTCGGTAATATCCGGCGGAGGCGACATTCGCGGTTCGACTGCGGCTTCGTTACGCCTCGTCCCGCGGAAGAGTCGGCGCGCCGATCGATGCCCGACTCCCGTTCAATTTGCCGAGTCGCCCCCGCAACTTTGATTGCGCAACCTGACACACTCGCGAATTACGCTGATGAGCGGCCTTTGATTGGAGAGCGACGGTCGGGCGACAGCTCGACTACTGGCGCTAAGTGCATGATGCGTCGAGCCAAACCGACACGCCCCGCCCCCCGTTGCTTATGATACTAACAAAGACCGATCGTACCTTTGTTCTAAGGCGTTCTCTGCTAGAATTTTGTTTATCTTAAATGCGGGGATTGGGGGGAGGGACTCTTGATTTCATTCGATTAGCTCAGTGTATTGTTATTATTACTATTATTATTGTTATTTTTCCGATGGATATCAATTTCATAAATTCTTAACCAACATCAATGATTAGAAGAAAATATTCAACAAAATCTGGATACCAAGTTGCATTAGTCTCTTGGACAAGCTAGATTGATTATAATAATCATTTAGAAAAATATCTCTGTATTGCTGATGGAATCAGTTCAATAAATTTTATTATTGTTTTTGTTGTTGTTATTGTTATTACTATTTGTGTCATTGTTATATTGGTGAATAGACCACTTTTTTATTTATGAATCTTTATAAAATACTTCTCTCCAAGTTTTTCTTTCCAAATTGGTCACCAAAAGATATAATAGAAATGAATCTTCTCGAGAGAGGCTGACTTCAGAGCTTTTAATTAGTTGACGTTTGAAGAGTGACATATTCCATTGAAATTTGGACGCGAACTTTGATTGTTATCAAAAACTTTGAAAAACTAAAATGTACACGTATACGTACGTCCGCATAATGCCACGGGCGAATCGAGGTCACGCATTTTTACAAAATGAAAAAAAAAAGAGAAAATGGATTGTCGGGACGCGATCAGTGGGATACGGCAATACCATCGCGCGTTCACCAATAGCAACAATAACAACCGATGCACACTCTCACAAGCCGTCGTCGGGCTTTATCCGTCGCGATCAGCGTAAATAGTCGTTGGGAGAAAGACGGGGCGGGGCGAATTCCCTAAACAGCCATTGCCGCGTCTTGGTTATCGCGCGTCTCCGGTAATCCGGAAGGCCGAGGAGGGCTATTCGGTGTGGCGTAATTGAATATCACGCCGATCCCCCTCGGCCGATGATAAAGTCCATAAAAGCGTGCTCCGTAATTAAAATTCTTGCCGCGCGCGCGCTTGCTCGACTTGGGTCGGCTGGTGCGGGCACGCGCGAGAGGCTTTCTCCGCCGAGTCAGCTTCTTCTCGTTTTCCCCCATCCTCGCTTTTTCCGGGCCGGCGCTTCTGCTCGTGTACACAATCATCCATTGTCCACGCGCTGACTTTGAACAGAGCCAAATGATTTATGTTTTTCTTCGACCGATAAACGTGCCGGGCCTGCTTCTCGTTATTGAATTGTTTTTCTACCGCGGGGCGCCCATTGTTTTCCCCGCTGCTCTGGCCGGAACGTGTTTCTGCTTTATCGGTAATTAGTGGCACTGCTGATTGCCAACTTCTCGAGAGAATGGGAGAAAGGACTTCGGGGCGGATATCTGTTTCGCTGCGACGTTATATAATATGTAACAGACTCATTACCGAAACTAATAAACTTCAGACCACTGCATTGACGCCATTAGCCCGAGCGTCACTCCGGCCTTGAGTCTAAGCCGTGTCTAATTTGATTGTGGCCGTGTCAAACTTTCTTGATCATCCATACAGGAGTTGCTCCATGCCATTACATTCCATGAAGTTTTTTTTCTCACTGCTCGAATGCGTGAAGATAAATCTGTTCAGTTTTGCGAACAACGAGATTCAAGTAGAAATGAAAATCTCATTAAAGGTAGAGAATGTATGGATATTATCCAATCCCAATGCCCTGATAAAATATAATTACAGCTGTTAATTCCTCTAAAATTCTATATTCTCTTGATTTCGGAAAGTTAATTTTCATGATTTCATAGAGAAATAACATCATATTACATGAAAGTCACTAGAATATTTTAGAAATGTCAATTAATCTATTTTCCATACTTAACACAGTATGCGTGGATTGATCCAGAATTCGGTGGACGATTTTGCGCAAACGCGTTGATTTGAATATAGATAAGCTGCTACATCTAAATTAATATTAATCAACATACTTTTGGAGCGTACAGTTCGATCATAACTCTATATAATTCCATATTGGTATTCCAGAGAGATTCTAAAATCATTTATTACCGCCCATTAATATTACCAAATTTGATCAAATCTATTTGTAAAACCATTTGTAAAATCTCTCCATCGATCGGAATTCTGAAGCGTCCTTATTAATTTGGTCGATTCAAATTTATCATTCCGTAATCTATTGCATTTCGATGAGCTGTCTAAATTAGGTAGCTTTTCATTCGACAGCGAATGCTCGGATTGCCGCTCCGTAAACAAATTATTGATCGTGTAATAATGTAAGGGAGTGTTGTTTGAATTGTTCGAATTGGGTTAGTCATACTGTATATTCCAGATTCTACTACTATTTTTAATATACTGATTATGACAACAATAACTACTATTTGTTTCCCTAGAGCTGACAAGCATGAACAAATTCCGTAATGAATTATTGAATCTGGCAAGAGGAATCACGTGCAGCATTTCAAAATATCACAATGAGGTCTTCATCGATATAAAATACAAACAGACATTTCTTTTACTAATTACGTTTAACTGAATCCCTTTATTCGGTAGACCCCTATAACCACCTATAACCGCAAACAGTGTGGTTTGCTATTTTTATTTAATTCTAAGTAAATCAACGAGTCATTTAAAAAAAAAACCTCATGTTTGTTCTAACAGATAACCTCATTATTCAGCTATATGCTCATTTAAAAATACTTAATTCTAAATTACTCTATAATCAGTTGAGTGAAAGCGTGTTCTTAGTTAGTTTTTGTTATTCATGAATGTTAATATTTATGGAGGTTTTTAAACTTTAAAACAAGAATTTAGAAATATCACGAATAAAAATGTCTGGTTTTGGGATGACAAGACTGCGTCGTGTACGAGTGAATTCGTTTGCTTAACTTTTGTAACTTTGAGAGACGGAAAAATCTATTTGGCATTCCGTAAATATTTCTTACTTCGAAACTGAAACTGAAAGATGTGTGAAACCGCTTAGAAAAAAACAGAGCATCAGAAGCCTCTGTGAAATATTACTTTGAAGATTAAAAATAAATCATGACAACTCTCGAGACTTGGGATTCTTTAAATGTATATATCGAAATTTTCATTTGGAAAATTCTACATTCTTGTTTTACGTAGAAAAACTTCATTTGTACTTAAGAATTTTGAGAAATCAATTGTTATGAAAGATTACGATCTTTCTTATTTCAGTTGCAAAGTGCCTAAGTGTCAACAACGAAATGCCAACAAACGATTTGATAGTTCTACGTAAGTTGAAAAGGAAATTTTCTTTTCACATACTATATTGTAAATTATTAGTATACGGTGCGTTCTACACTTGACACAGTTTTGAATCATTAAATTTGCTATGACATTCTGGCTTCTCACAGTATCAAGCACGAAAAAATTGGTTTTCCACAACGATCGTGATACACACATTTTTTAATCAGCGGTAAACTCAAGCTCGAGGAAGCAAAAATCACTCAAGTTCTCTAAACAATCTTGTTACTTACATTTACGCTCTCAAGATAACACCGACATTACACACTCTCTCAAGTCAGATACACTCCACGATTATATCTGTTATGCCTTTGCGTGCAGCCACAATAACAGGGTTTACTTAATCTCGCTAACCTTTGCCACTCGTATTTATGTGCTTTGCTTTTTTACCAGGCCGTCAAAGCCTCGGCAACGGCAAATTGTACACATTCATATACACTTCAAAAAAAAAAGGAGGGGGGTAGGGATGAAAAATCGCCGAGCAGGTAAACAACCCCGTGGTGGTAGCAGCACTCACGGAAGACGAACAGCGTAAAAGAGGGAATACCGCAAGGGCCGCAGTGAGATAACTAGCATCGGAGGATCGGCGAAGTGGTCACGCGATGAGCCGCGCGCGCGAGCCGTTCATTTGCCTCTCTGTTTGTGCTCTTGGCTGCTCCCCCCGAGAGCTCGTATATCGATAAAGACTCGGACAATGAAGTTCTTTCGATATCCGCGCGCGCGTGCGCTTGGAAAAATACTCGCTGTTTTCTTATGTCGTTGCTTTTCCTCGTTAAAATGTAAATCCAAACTGATTACCAATTTAAATGCTAATTTTTATTGGCGTGTAAGCGCGCGCGCACTGCGTGTCGCTAGATATTCACTCGCTGTCGGACCTGCCTCGCGCGAAACTTGCCCGTTGCGAGAGCTGATTTAAACGCGTGTGACTCAATGTACTCGGGGATCGCGTTGGGACATTATATACAGTTGGTATACAAGTTGCCGAGTAGTGGATGTTAGAGTAGTATTGGATATAATCATTTTGAGCTACAGGTTTTATCATTGTTATACATCATATAACTCTTATTTGACATTTTTTCGACGTAGACTATACTCGGAAAAATAGCTTGAACATTTTCGATCTTGAGTGTTGATTTTTCCTCTGTAGTGTGTCAAACTTATTTCATCGCTGCCTTTTCAGAAACTTGCTCCCCCCGCATTGTTTATACGGCGCCACGGAAGTTCTTGGCGAATCTCAATCCAACGCCTGTGAAAAGCTGAATCTTGAGATGCGAAAGATAAAACTCACGACTCAGTAGTAAAGCCGAGCTTCCAGAACAAAAATATGTCGCGAACGCGGAAATTGTGTGATCGCTTCTGGGCCGTGGGGAATAAACTTGAAACCCAATGAATCGACGGGAGAAGAGAGATTCGTGATAACCGTGGCGTCAGTTAAGATGTCCTCGGCAATTTCTCGATCGACCGGGGGAAACGTCGACTGAACTATTAAGAGAGAAGCGACGTTTATACTCGTGGCAGAGCTGTCACCGAGCGATTCATAACTCCAACAAGTGTGTTCCAACCGCTGCACACGTGTCGTGGCATTTTCGATGCATTACAGTGCTTTACATTTTTCCCAAAGTGTACATCTTCCGAGCGGCGGCGGCGGCGGCGGCGTCGACGCTTGAAATTCCGCAGCGTCATTTCCCAGCGGGACATTCCTTGGCGCCCAAGTGGACGATCGCGTGTGTCGCACCCATTGATTCCTTTATGTGCGTAGCTGCGCGTCCCCCGAGAGTACCTGCCGACACCTTGCTCGTGATTAATAGCAACGCCAGGCGCTTACGCACCCTCCCGCGGCTAATTGGCTGATTCGGCAGCAGGGCAGATTGCTGATGTATATATAGTGCCAGTACTTGTTCCGAACTAATTTTTTTCTACCCCGATTCGAGCTTTCGATTGCGAGTCTGAATTTGAGCGTGGATTCTTCTTTCTAACGAGTTTGTAACTCAACACTGCCAATGATCGGAGTGATTGGAACACATCCCAATCAACCTTACGATCATTGTATTTGTTACAGTATTACTTACTTATTTTATGTTGTTGAATTTCATACCTCAGTATGAAATTCAACAATTTGCCATGTCCCAACATCGCTTTTCGAATGTAAAAATAGAAAACAATGAGTTGAAATGAAGAATAGAAACAACAATTCTCGTGAATCAGTAGTCGACTATTATTCCAATGTTAATTCACAATGAAATTTTCAAAACATTAATGACGAATCGCAAGTAATATGCCTTTTACGAACCATGTTTCTGAGATAACCTGATCATAAGAAAATAAAATAATACTTGACAGGCACAGAGATGGTTCGAGGGAAGAAACTAAAGATAGAAGGCTGTAATGTTTTTTTTATTCTGTACGAATTCTGCACGATCGATTTATCCGCATCCAGTTAGGTCTGACTATATTTGACAGTTTCTACTTAATATTTTATAAAATGCTGGAACGAAGTAGGTCAAATTTTTTTTGTTTTTATACATTTATTTGTCTCTTCATTTACTTAAATTCGCCCGATGTGTATATTTAGTAATGTAACTACTCTTCCATTGAAATAATTAATATATGACTAATGGTGAATCGATATTTCATGATACTTCTTGTGTAGGCTATGCTATACAGAAATTGATCATCACAGTGAATCAACGAAATCATTAATAACCCAAAGAGTGAAATGATATAATCAACGCTGAAAGCATAAGAATTGAGATTGAAGTATCCAAGGAAAAACACCTAAGCTCAAACAGTTAGTACATTCATCAAATGTGAATTTTCCAGCACTGCTATGAATGGTTAAGCCACATCCGAAAAATCAATGACAAATAATTATTTTTTCACGTCCACATATTTCAAACGACGAATAAATTTGGGATAGTTCACCAAGCCCGAATTTATTCGTCGAAAAATCAATGATTCAGGGGTTGAGCGTAAAACAAATACGAAGATCTATTAAGACAGAAATTGAAAGATATAGGTAAAATGCCAAGGAATTGAGTGGTTTGCCATTCGATTTTTTGACCTAGTCTAGATGGATTAAACATAAAAGTATAGGAATCGCTGAGAAAATGTTAAAAATGACTGCTACTAACCTGGTGTAAACGTTTGCAAACGATCTAAATGTTTTCGTCCGTCATTATTCTGTACTACCAATAACAGCCTGTACCGCGGTGCTACTCTAAAAGCGCGTGTACATCAGAAATTCGGCAAAAAAATTGTATAAAGAAGTTATTATTCACAGAAGAATGAATTTCAGTATACTGTAAAATCAATCTCTATAGTTGTTATTCTATTTTTCAATTACTCCCGATCGAATGAAAATATTGTTTCCAATATGATTCATCCTAAAGTCAATACAATGATTTAACGTTAACAGAGATGTCAGCTGAATTGGTAAGGAAAACGAAACCGTGAGAGAAAGTTCGGATAATATTCAAGCCAAACCAGTCAATCCCAAAAAAGCAGGCTCAGTTGAGACTCAGCGCGCGTTCCTGTAGAGTCATAAAGTTACTCGGCCGCGTTTGTACTTGCTCGGAGGTCCCATTGATTTCTCGGGCCCATGTCAAGGCTGCGCACGCGAATACAACTACCGGCAAACTTTGCGCGAGCCTCGTGCTCGCATCGTCAGTCGTACTTATTGCTTGTCATCTTCTTTGGCATCTAAAATTATTGCGAGCAAGGAAATCTATTGCACCAGCAATATCTTTCTCATTGAAATATGAAATTTCATTGTGAGATTTTTGCTCCTAACGCAATACCATTTGCTGATACGGGAATTTTCTAAAACAGTAGTAGGTTTAAATCACCCTCTTGGCAATACTTTGGCATCCGAGCTTTTCCAGATAATGAAATTTCAAATGTAGGATAAGTGGGAAAGTTTAGTTGGTTTCTCAAAACTGTCGTTACTATAATTAGTTACGTAAATATAATTAGTTAGGTGACATTTGGCAGAACTTTTTTTAAACACTCAATAATTTTTTTTTAATGTTCCATTGTTGGAGATTTAGAAAATAATAAACACGTACAATATGGGGAATTGAATATTTCAGGTAAATGAAAATTATAAGTTTAAACAGTATTTCAATCAATACTGTTTAACCTTACTTATAAATTGTGCAGGATCGCGACTCATGTTGGGCGAGTTGTAGGCCGGAGAGGCGCGAGAACCCGAAAAAACGATTGCGGCGCATTTCCGATCGGACATCTGGTCCGAACCGCCGCCGCCGCGGCAATAACAATTAAGTTTAAGTCGTAGAAAAACGCCAAGCCGAATATTAAGAAGCGCGAGATCCCTGGTCGTAAACGAGACGGACATCAATTTAGAAGTACGCCGCATTAGGCGCGTCCGGCAATAAAACGCGCATGGAGCGTAAGCAAAGCGCATGGGACCCATCGAGCCGTTCGGTCCCTTCGCCCGCTGTATATCGCATGCGGACGCCACGTGCGAGGCCCGCCAAACGAGTCTACCTCTTTGCACGCGCGAACGGTATGCGGTCGACGTGCGCCGACCCTATTGAGCCGCTCAACGCTCCGCCGGCAATAAACGGTGTGCAACCGCCCCGCTCGGGCCCGCCGCGCACGGGGCCCGCCGCGCCGAGCCGCACAGCCTTTGCGACCGCAATAAACCGTGCGAGAAGCGTAAACAACTCGCAGGATTAGCGTTACTCGTTCGAGCGCTCAGCGAAAGCGCATTTGTACGAGCGATCGAGTGCACGCGTTGAATGCAAATATGCAAACGAGCGAATGCGACACAATTAGCGAAACTATGAGCGAAGCGCAAATAAAATGTAGTATAAATAAAGATTTTATAATGTTGAGCGCAATATTCGCAGATATTCAAGATACGCCTCTTGCCAGTTAACGGGAGTCAAACGGACGGTCCCGCTCATTTTTCGAGAGAGCGTTTAGTCGCGCCTTGCTCAGCTGTTGACGTGCGCGAGCCATGAGGGCATTCGCGGCCGTAAAGCCGATATCGATAAGGGAGCGCCGCTCTATTCAGCTAGGGGAAGCGGCAACGCGGACCCGAGGCTGTTGGCTGTTCAGCATGAGCAAGGCCGGCGAGGAGGGCCCAAAGGGCGGGGCCTCCGCCCCCACGCCGTGTCTCCGACTAGCAGAAGGAGAACCCCGCGCCGTGTCTTTGATTAGCGGGGGAAGGACCCTGCGCCGTGTCTCAGACTAGTGGGGGAGAAACCCGTAATTTGATTGAACGGGGAAAAACAAGCGGGCGGGGACAGAGTTTTCCTGCCGCGGAAAATAAGAAAAATTGTCACTTATTCGTTCTTGCTCGAATGAGAAAGTACTTCGCTCACGATCGCTCAATTGGTCGCAATCGCGCGCTGTTTTGATTATAAGTTCATTATTGTATTCAGAATCTCATTATAAGTTTTAAAATAGTATAAATCGTCATTTAAGATAGTAAATATTTGTATTCTGTTATAATTTTAAGCATCTTTAAATAAACATTTAGTGGTAAAATAGTGCCTTGAAAAATCAAATACACAATTCACACCTAAATCCCAGTCTCTCCCGAACAAATTGGTGCCCCGGGTGAGGAATTTCGGACTATTCGGAGAGCTGGTTGAAAGTGTTTGTGTTACGTGACTGTAGTTCAGTTAAATTCAAGAACTGTGCTGTACATACAGTGAAACTCGATTGATATGGCACCCGCAAAACGAGCGGCTCCGAAGACTTCGGCAGCATCCAAGGCCAAGCGAGCCCGCAAAAATCCCGACGACGCCGCCATGGTGCCGCCGCCCGTACGATCAACGAGAGGAAGGAAGACCATTCCGCCGCCTTCGTCGCTACCACCATCTACGAACGATGTACACGACACGCAATCAACGTCGAATATCATCGAAGCACCTGCAATCGAGACGACGACAAATCCACCGAGCGGTGATAGCATTCGACCAGGTATCGCGATAAATATCGATCCAGCGCCGGGAACGAACAACCACAATCACGCGCAAGACTCCGCGCAGCAATTTGCCGCTATTCTTATAGAAACATTACGTACTGTAAGGGATGCTGCTTCAAGTGAGAGCGACTCGCGCGTGAGTAGTCGTATCGCCGGAATACGAAATCTTCCGGAGTTCTCGGGCAATCCGTTAGAATTCGGTCAATTTATAAATTCCTATAAAGAATCGACGAGTCTAGTAGGGTTTTCCGATGTTGAAAATATCGCGCGGCTTCGCAGAGCTATCAAAGGTGATGCCCATAAAGAATTTGCGGAATTGTTAAACACTGCATCAAACGCGAACGAAATAATAGAGATGTTGGAGTTTCGATACGGCGATCCAGAAATGGTGGCAGAGAATATTTTACACAGTATTTTCACACTGCCTCCATTGACCTCGGGAACGATAAATTTGTTACAGTTCGCAACCAAGCTTCGGGGAGCAATAACAGCGTTGAAAGAAAACAATCTAGTTGATTGTATTAATAGTCGCGACTTGTATCACAATGTTTTGAATAAGCTCCCGTCGGGCATGAAATACGCGTATTACCGATATTTTACGACTCTTCCTAACAGTTTAACAAACATCGAAAAAGTAATGACGTTTTTACTGCAAGAAGCTAAGTTTGCTGTAAGCGCGGGCGCTCTAAACTCGGAAGCAGCATCCTCGTCCGCGTCGAGAGCGAATTATAATAATAAATATGTACAAAAGAAGCGAGCGCAACAAGCATTACCGGTCGCCGCATACGCTGCGGTAAACCAATCTGAGAACGAATCGAGTGATATTGCCGATAACAATGGCGCGAAGCGTTCGTGCGAAAATTGTCGTAAAAAGGGTCATTGCATAACTGAATGTAGAAATTTTGCGCGTGAAAGTTCAAGCAATCGATGGAATTTAGTTAGAAAACTCCGACTCTGCTTCCGCTGTCTCAAAAGCGGACATCTTAGAATCGCGTGTAACGATAAAAATTCTGTATGTAACGTTTGTAAGAAAGCGCATCACACACTTCTGCATAACAATGCACAGCGAGTCCCGAATCAAGAATCAAATTCTGAACATGTAATGCACGCGCAAGCACTTGCTACGGATGAATCTGGAGAGAACCGCGCATGACTAGATGATAGGAGAGGAATACTTAAAATAATTCCAGTTAAAGTTATCGGACCTCGCGGACATGTCTATACGCACGCGTTGTTAGACGAGGGTTCAACTATTACGATGGCAGAGAGGAAATTAATAAAAGATTTAGGCGTTTTCGGAAAGCACTCAAAAATTGCTATTAAAAGACTGTGGAGCGATGCTGTGACTACTCATTGTCAGAAGGTGCAGCTGGAAGTCGAATGCGCGAACGGCCTAGTTAAAATCGATCATGTGATGACAGTTGCAACATTAGATTTACCCTCGTCTTCAATCTCGCGAGAGATGGTTAAATTCATTCGGGAGCGCGCAAAAATATCATTGAAGCCGTATCAAAACGCAAGGCCCCGCATTCTCATAGGGCAAGATAATTGGCGCACGATAGTTACTCGCGAATTTCGCGAAATAACGGGTAGCGATTTGGCAATTTCACGTTCGTCGCTTGGATGGGCCGTGCACGGTTACGTTACCACGGGGACCGGACCTAGATCGATCAACACGTTGAGTCAGATAACTGTCGACGAGCAAGAGCACTACGAGCATGAATTCGAAAGACTCGATCAATTACTACATTTTTATATTAATTTGGAAAACTGGGGTGTAAGCGACGTTCACGCAAAACATCATGAGATCGATAAAGCGATGAAAATTCTAGAAGAAACAAGTAAAAAGACGGAAAGGGCCTGGGAAACGGGATTGCTTTGGCGAAATAAATCGATACCGAAAATCGATAGTAAAGCGACGGCACTCAAACGCTTGTATTCTCTCGAAAGAAAATTAGACCAAAATTCAGAATACGCTGCGAAATACATTTCTGAGATGGACAGATTGATGAAAGCGGGATATATCGTCAAGGCCAGTCGAGATACCGAACGCGAGCGCGAATGGTTCGTTCCGCACTTTGGAGTAACGAACCCGAACAAGCCAGGAAAAATTAGAATTGTATTTGACGCGGCAGCAAAGTCGACCGGAATTAGCTTAAACGATTTACTATATACAGGGCCTACCTTACTAGAATCTCTTCCCGGAGTAATTTTACGGTTCCGCAAATTTAGCTACGCCGTGAAAGCGGATATTAAAGATATGTATTGGCGTGTACGTTTAATTAAAAAAGATTGGGGAGCGCAGAGCCTTTTGTGGAGAGGAATGTCGCGAGATAAGCCACCGGAAATTTACGAAGTGCGTAGGCTGATGCAAGGAACAGCATGCGCATCGAGCAATGCCTTATTTGTTAAAAACAAAAATGCGCAAAGCTATTCGCGAACTAAGCCAAAAGCGGCGCGTAGCATAGTAAAAGGGTGTTATATGGACGATTATCTCGAAAGCGCGGAAACTATCAACGAATTACAACAACTTATACGCGACGTCAGCTTAATAAACGGAGAAGCCGAGTTTTATATGCACGGATGGGCGTCGAACGAACCCCAAGCAATCAATGTGGTACGCGAAGAAATAAAGCTGAGTAACGGAAAAGAGGTTGATCTTTGCGATGAAAAAGAGCGTATTCTTGGCTTATATTGGGATACGCAGACAGATAGTTTAGGTTTCAATGTCGGCCTGCACAAGATCGCGCCCCGTGTCGCGAACGGAGAAAAACCGCCAACTAAAAGAGAATTTTTTAGTATCGCGATGTCGGTCTACGACCCTTTGGGAATTTTAGCGCCGTTTACACTCGGAGCCAAAATAATAATGCAAGATATTTGGCGTAGCGGGATAAAATGGGACGCTGACCTTCGCGAAGAAGAATACGCCAAATGGTTGATATGGCTTAGTGCCTTAAAGAAAATGCGCGAATGTAAAATTCCCAGATGCTACGTTATGCCAGGAATGCGCTATGAAAACGTACAACTGCACGTATTTTGCGACGCAAGCCAAAAGGCAGTAGCGACCGTCGCGTATCTGAGAGTCACGGGCGTCGACAGCAAAATTAATTTAGCGCTTGTTATGTCGAAATCCAGAGTTACACCGTTGAAACCGATGACGATGCCGCGCCTAGAGCTCCAAGCCGCTCTTCTAGGAGCTCGGTTGGCCAAAACGATCGCCGATGAATTAGAATTTGAGATACACGAACGGTATTTTTGGTCAGACTCGACCACAGTAATTCAATGGATACGTTCGGAACCGCGTAATAAGTTAGTATTTGTGGCAAATCGTCTTGGAGAAATAAGCGAACTAACACGCGTATGCGAGTGGAATTGGGTGCCCACAGCGTTGAATCCCGCGGATGACGCGACACGTTGGGGTGGACGCGCAATGCAAAACGACGATCGGTGGTTAAAGGGACCTGAATTTTTACGAGACACCAAAGAGAATTGGCCGAAACCGAAAGTTTTAACAAAGAAAGAGATTTCTGATAACAACGACCTCGAGGCGCGTAAAGAATTCGTGGGTGTAATGTCCACAGTAAAACAAGATTCAGCGCTTATCGTAAACACTCTTGGATGGACAGGGTTAATAATGCTAGCGCATCGACTGAGAAATCTTGTAAAACTCGCGTTCAAAAGACCAAGAGTCGAAATGTCGACCGAAAGTGTCGAAGCGGCAGAGAAATTTTGGTTTATTCGTATTCAAAAGGAGTGCTTCGCAAATGAACTAAATTCACTAAGGCGTAATCAGAGCATTAGAAAAGATAGTAAATTGAATAATTTAAAGCCTTACGCTGACTCGGATGGCATATTGAGAGCGAGCGGCCGAGCCACAAAAATTAACGAGCCCGAATTCGAAAATCGTCCGATAATTCTAGATGCGAGCCACTACGCGACCAAACTTTTAGTAGCATATTACCATCGAAAATATTATCACGGGAGTAATGAAACGATTGTCAACGAACTACGGCAACGTTTCTACATATTTGGATTACGTTCGAGGTTACGATCACTTGCTCAGCGTTGTATAATCTGTAGATTGCACCGTGCGCGCCCGTGCAATCCCCAAATGGCCGTTTTGCCCGCAAGTAGGTTGGCATACCGTCAGAGGCCGTTCTACCATTGCGGTATAGATTATTTCGGGCCGATGACGATAAAAATCGGACGCAGACATGAAAAGCGTTGGGGAGTAATGTTTACCTGTTTATCAACTAGAGCGGTGCATGTAGAATTAGCTGAAACATTGACTTCAAAATCGGCTTTGAACGCGATTCGTAGATTATCTGCTAGACGTGGACAACCGGCAGTTATGTACAGCGATAATGGAACAAATTTTGTAGGTGCAAGTAAGGAATTGAATGATGGGATCGCGAGTCTCGATAAAAATTCATTGGAAGAATATGCGCTAGACAGAAAAATGAAGTGGATTTTCAATCCACCGGACGCGCCGCACATGGGGGGAGCGTGGGAGCGCATGATACGATCCGTGAAAACCGCGTTAGAATATGCACTAAATGGACAAGTAGTCGGCAGCGAAGTACTCACGACAGTGCTAGCCGAAATTGAGCACACGATAAATTCTCGTCCACTAACGCACGTTCCTATAGATCCGCGTGACGAAGAAGCTCTTACCCCAAATCATTTCCTCATCGGCTCGTCTTCCGGTCATTTAAATTTAACTCGGTATCAAGCGCACACCGCCAATTCACGTGAACAGTTCCAATTATCCCTGCAAATAGTCGACACCTTTTGGAAAAGATGGCTCCGTGAGTATCTACCGACATTGATTCCGACGCGTAAGTGGCAATCTGCTCAGCCACAACTAAAAGAGGGAGATATCGTTCTAATAGTAGATTATCAAGCCCCGCGAAATGTATGGAGAAAAGGTAAAATTACGCGAGTATGTCCCGGTCACGATGGCGTAGTGAGAGTAGCAAAAGTACGCGTCGGGGATAAAGAATTTACCAGACCAGCTACCAAACTCGTGAAATTAACAAACACGCATGAAGTCTAGCACCACAAAAATGCTAGACTGGGGGGAGGATGTGCAGGATCGCGACTCATGTTGGGCGAGTTGTAGGCCGGAGAGGCGCGAGAACCCGAAAAAACGATTGCGGCGCATTTCCGATCGGACATCTGGTCCGAACCGCCGCCGCCGCGGCAATAACAATTAAGTTTAAGTCGTAGAAAAACGCCAAGCCGAATATTAAGAAGCGCGAGATCCCTGGTCGTAAACGAGACGGACATCAATTTAGAAGTACGCCGCATTAGGCGCGTCCGGCAATAAAACGCGCATGGAGCGTAAGCAAAGCGCATGGGACCCATCGAGCCGTTCGGTCCCTTCGCCCGCTGTATATCGCATGCGGACGCCACGTGCGAGGCCCGCCAAACGAGTCTACCTCTTTGCACGCGCGAACGGTATGCGGTCGACGTGCGCCGACCCTATTGAGCCGCTCAACGCTCCGCCGGCAATAAACGGTGTGCAACCGCCCCGCTCGGGCCCGCCGCGCACGGGGCCCGCCGCGCCGAGCCGCACAGCCTTTGCGACCGCAATAAACCGTGCGAGAAGCGTAAACAACTCGCAGGATTAGCGTTACTCGTTCGAGCGCTCAGCGAAAGCGCATTTGTACGAGCGATCGAGTGCACGCGTTGAATGCAAATATGCAAACGAGCGAATGCGACACAATTAGCGAAACTATGAGCGAAGCGCAAATAAAATGTAGTATAAATAAAGATTTTATAATGTTGAGCGCAATATTCGCAGATATTCAAGATACGCCTCTTGCCAGTTAACGGGAGTCAAACGGACGGTCCCGCTCATTTTTCGAGAGAGCGTTTAGTCGCGCCTTGCTCAGCTGTTGACGTGCGCGAGCCATGAGGGCATTCGCGGCCGTAAAGCCGATATCGATAAGGGAGCGCCGCTCTATTCAGCTAGGGGAAGCGGCAACGCGGACCCGAGGCTGTTGGCTGTTCAGCATGAGCAAGGCCGGCGAGGAGGGCCCAAAGGGCGGGGCCTCCGCCCCCCACGCCGTGTCTCCGACTAGCAGAAGGAGAACCCCGCGCCGTGTCTTTGATTAGCGGGGGAAGGACCCTGCGCCGTGTCTCAGACTAGTGGGGGAGAAACCCGTAATTTGATTGAACGGGGAAAAACAAGCGGGCGGGGACAGAGTTTTCCTGCCGCGGAAAATAAGAAAAATTGTCACTTATTCGTTCTTGCTCGAATGAGAAAGTACTTCGCTCACGATCGCTCAATTGGTCGCAATCGCGCGCTGTTTTGATTATAAGTTCATTATTGTATTCAGAATCTCATTATAAGTTTTAAAATAGTATAAATCGTCATTTAAGATAGTAAATATTTGTATTCTGTTATAATTTTAAGCATCTTTAAATAAACATTTAGTGGTAAAATAGTGCCTTGAAAAATCAAATACACAATTCACACCTAAATCCCAGTCTCTCCCGAACATAAATAATTCAAAACTCGTTGATATCCTATTTATATTAATATAATTAACAATAAAAATAATGATGATAATGGTAATACGGATAAAATACACTCCCGAAACTGTTATCTTCGAGATGATAATGCTATCGTAAGAAAATTTCCTCTAGAATCAAGACTTCTATCTTAATCCTGGAGGGGTTTGTTTATCAGAAGAAGAAATTCTCTTGTTGTAGCGTCCAACCAATTTTTCTTTTTGTGAACCAAGATTCCATTTTGGCGAGTGTAGCAACGAGATCAGTTTGAACACTTACAGGTGCTCAAAATTGATTATTTATTGCCTAATACGGCATTTTAGTGGCTATTACATTTGACGACGTATAAAATGCTGTTGAAAATCAAGTCACATAAATATTAATAGAGAACACTGGAAATATTAGGGTTGTATCAAAATCGAGCACGCATCAGCTAGATATAGATGGTGTTATAAGTGTTGTATAAATTTAGTCAATGTTGACTGAACGATATTAAGATTCTCGAGGATACTCAAGATAATGACTTAGCTGAAAGGAAAGCAAAATTACATTCTTGCTGGTCATTATATGAGTTAACACATTCCGTTTCATTTAGATAATTCGTCATTTTCACATAAGTGATTGAATGACACTAAGATTGTAATAGAATTTCCCATTCGTGAAGTGCGATGTAATCCCGAGATAAGATTGATCCATTACAGTAGTACATGAATAATGACACGCGTAACGCGATGAATCAACGACGTCTAGAAAAAAAGACTGTAGCACTCAATTCTCGAGCCGCGTGTGTTTTGAAAAAACTCGGGTACACTCGACACGTGTAACGCGTCGATACGTCGGCATGGCTTTTTTTACAAACGTGTTGAATGAACACACGTCGGTGAAAACCCACGTGTACGCACGGATAGCAATAAAAAGCTATTACGCTGATTTGATTGAATCACTTTATTTCTTTAGAATAACGACCGGTTAAATATACACCCAAGCGTGCACCTCGTGCATATATTAATATTGGGGTATAAGCGCTTCACGCACCACTCCGCAACGAGTTGCTCTGGGCAAACCTGCATCGTCGGTCAGGATATACAAGGCACAAACGTCGTCGATAACATACTTCGCGCAAACATACTTCGCGCAAACGTCGTCGAAAACATACTTCACGCATGTCGGAATTAACGTAAAAAAGTCCGGACGAGTGTCATGGAGTGGGATCGGCATCGGCGCACGGGCCCCCCACTCCGGGTCGTCGCGGTGAGGCGCATCCCGGCGGCGCCGCAATAATCAAAGCTCCGCGGTTGCGGCGGCAGTGGCGGCGGCCCGCGCAAAACCTTGACACGCGGGCTGCCTGTATCGATCAGCGCCGAGGCCGTCAGCCTCTCTCCGATCGCGTCCCTTCTTATGCACGTGTGCGCGCGCGCGCGCGCGGAAACGAAGCCTATACCTGCCCGCCTCTCTCACCTGGCGCATCAAACTTTCAGCCCCGAGACTCTCAATGCCATCTTCTTCTAGCCGCCACTCGCTTATCCTACCGAAGGGCTGTTCAAACGTACGAGGGCTCGATTCGTTCTATCGAGTCGCGACGTCTTTGCCCAGATTCGCGGGGGCTCGTTCGTTATATACCTTCGCTCGATAATGTTGATTATCCAATTGGAAATCGACGGATTAGGCTGTGTTTTCCGGTGAAACGTTGGGTACCTCGTTAATTTGTACGATGCGAGTGGAGTGGGAAAAAAATTTGATCGATGCGCACTGAACACACACTACTATAGATGTTCTTCGAGTAAACGCACGTTCGTTTCTTTTGATAATTTGCTCGAGTCGTCAAATTCACGTGGATGAACATACGGCTCATGACGAGGGGTTTCTTACTCCAGTACTCCTAGAGGAAGTAACTGAGAGTTTGAGTATTGAGAACTGCGAATTTGCGGATGAGTAAGACCTTTATTCTTGCCAACATTCGTCAAAAGTTACACCTTAGGTTGGAACGTTTTGTCAAACGTTAATAAGTTTATGCTGATCAGAACTTGAACGCCATTGACCTTGGTAACATGGAATAATAAGAAATTACGGGAGTAACTTCGACATTTTTGAGGAGTACCATGAGTGAGAATTGCCTCTCGACTCATGAGCCAAGCGTGGATGTCATTAAAAAGGAAACGTATCGACGACGAAATATCCCGAAGCACAGGCATATTTTTCAAAATTTTCGAGTATTGAAAAGAGGAAGATGTTTCCTCATAGATATAAGTTGAGTACAAAGGATCGGCGTTAACTTTTCAACGAGCTAAACTGTTTGAATGAGCCAAATCGATGGACATTTCGAAACTCTTGATACACCGGGATGAGTTTAGCCGGTCAAATTGTTGCGTCGAGTTGGCTCGATTGTCAGGGAGGACGACGACAAGAGAGGCGCGCGCGCGCGAACAAATTTCCTCGAATAATTCAAGGGGCAGTTTGCATAACGAAATCCGTCGTCTGTCGCAAAAGAGATTCCGAAACTCGAGCGCATAATGCGACGGGAGAGTTTTACGCGGGCGCACATCTCATTTGCCCCGCTAATAAACTCAGTCCGACGCGCCGGGGACTCTAACTCGATATCGCGCCGCACAATGCCAGCTTTCTGGGTCGCATTAGGCAGATGCGTTTGTCGCGAGAGACGCGTGAGGCTCTTTTGCCCCGCCTGCCCGCGCGATTTGCGGCGACGCGTCGCTGCATATATGCGTAGCTGAATGAGCCCCGACGCCAAAGGGGAGGCACCCCAGAGATGAAAGCGCAAGCGAGTGCCATTTCCCTTCCGGCGCGATGGATTTTTCCATCTCTCTCTCTCTCTCTATCTCTCTCTGAGCGAGAGAAACAAACGCCGAGCATCGCCTCTCTGTGTACCGGTGCACACGTGGCAAATTGAGACTGGGCGAATTTCGATTTTCTTGAACAATCTGGTGTGGATTCTTAGCGCCGCGTCCGATTTTGTTTCACTCGACAACGTTTAGACGAATCTAATCGACCCCCGAATTTACGAGAAGCTTTATAGAAGCAAAAAATTGTTCGTCTGTTAATTTGTCGATTTCAAAGCCTCGCATGCTGCATGTTCGACTTGCACGAAATAAATGTGTCATTGGAGCTTACTTTATACCATACGTTCGACCTTTTTCATTTTGCGAACAAGATATTTCAAAAATTCTTTTTAGAAGAAAAACCTTTTCCAACTTCTTTTTAAAAGACGGAGGAATAACAGTCGCCGTACAAGTAGATTGTAAAGAGTCGACTTGTCCGAGCTATGCATCGGATCTTCCGAGAATGTCTATACCTCGCGCTTCAATCGCGAACTATCACTGGATCTCCTCCGTTCATAAGAAATAAAAAAATGAAAATATATTCCAGTGATACTTTTTCGCTTATCATCGGGAATGTCGTCACAGCAATTTTCCTAAAACTCCGAGACGGACGCGAGAAGGTACGAGCATACCGAGCCATAGTCGCGTATGAAAAGTTGAACGACCCAGTTACCCAGTGCACGGTTTTGTGTTTTGATATTTTCGAAGACAACATATGAGTATGTATACGCGTCACACGCGAGGCAAAACAGCCCCGCGGAAACGATATAAATTCATTTTTCCGTAGCACGCATACATCCCCGGAGAGAAGCAAAAGGGTTACGCGGTGTGAATATGCGAGTAGAGGTTGTAATGTCGTAGAGTGATTCAGTGGGGGGGCGGTAACGCCAGCGCGACACGCGGCTAGGTAACAATTTTTCCCCCTCGCATTATAATAGCCCAATTTCGCTGGGCACCGGGTATAGGGTGCGCGCGGCGCAGTGGCGCCGAGGTCGAGAAGACTTTTTTCCTCGGCCGCGGAGATCATTACTCGCGGCCCGCGCGATCGATGGCGTCTCGCGTGCTGCCGGTCCACTTGGCGCACGCAGCTGCAGCAGCACCGCCACCACCGGCAGCAACAGCAACGCGGCGTGTCTGCTCGTAATACAACCAGCCACGATAACTCGTCGCTTTTAATTTCGACCCGTTTATCAAACAGATTTTCCCGACAGCCACTAGGCAGATACGCGGATTTTTAAATTTTCATTATGGAAGCCGCGCCGCTCCCGGATCGGGCACAAGGCCTGCTTTCCCCGCGTATTCGCGTATGCCATGTTCTCTCAGCTCCCCTACTCACCGGAGAGCGTGATACTTTCGACGTAATTATTGTGATTTGTATCGTTCAATTTATTAATGTTCGGAGAGAAAACGTTGCGGCGAGACTCCGCGAGACTCCTCGACTTAACAATTGATAATGCAGTGAAGTTTGTATATTCAAACTGTAATACAACCAGCGCAACGAGAACTTTACAGCTTGAACAGTTCTATAAAAATATACTCTCTTAAATCCTTACAGTTAAAAACCACTGCACTGCAGTGAAAAATTCACTGGATTACAGTGAATTTCTTATGTATCTACAGCGAATTTTCACTTTAGTTCCATGAGTTTTGATGAAAAACATTTTTACATAAAATTCACAGGAAGTTGAATAAAAATTCACTTCACACCATACTTACTTCAAATCGCGAGAAATGGTTATACTAACTTCTTCACGTGCGAATTTCATAGAAAAATTCACAATAGCATGGGTACTGCACGCGTTAGTGTGTTTTGTCATGTGTTTGCAATTTTTTAGTTCAAGATTCCGAACACCTGACATCGAGAACTTTCACGAATAGGAAAAACTCGACGTCGGATTGGTTTAGCGCAATATGATACGTGAGAGATAGTAAAATGCAAAATCCCGGTAGCTGGGCACGCTACGCGATGCATACTAATTAGCTATATACTGATAAAATTACGTACACAAAAACTCCACGAGTTACCGGAAGTTGCATCGTAAAAATAATCTTATTATTTCCTGTTGATTTAGCTTAGTTCACAAACTGCATTAACGTATTGAGTATCAAAAGTATGATGGACCAAGAATTAATGATCATATTTTCATTTGTAGTGTGGTGTAACCGAATTAGTTTTGATAAATATTGATTTATTAACCCATGGCTGCAACGATCAAGGGTTCGATCGTCTTGATTATCAGATCGTTACTTTACGGTTCAATTTAATCATAAATTAGTTGGGCACGCATGAATATGGATCCCTGAGAAATGCTCAATATTCGAGCATTTAGAAATTAAATTTATAGGATACGGATCGGTTAATGTGCAATTCTACAGTTCAACGTAACCACTCATCGATTCCACGCGAATAATATATCTTATATATATATATATATATATATATATATATATATATATATATATATATATATATATATATATATATATATATATATATATATATATATATATATATATATATATATGTTTTGCATTTCGAATAGTTTCAAGGGAAATGAATGGAAACGACGAACAGCGATAGATTATGAATTACATATTCACATTCCATTCGAGCGAAATTTGAATTCGCATACATAATCAAGCTCTCGCGAATAGACCAAATACTAATGAAGCAACGGATAGTGAAATAGCAAAAAAGAAACGCCATCAAATTACAACAGAGCCAAATCATGTTTTTGAATTTTAGTATGAAAAATCCAAAGCGAAGACGCTCACCTCTCGGAATATGCCATACTATTCTCGCAAAGTTTTGCAAAACTTGAGGCTATTGTTTTCCTCTTTACAATCTGGATACTCGATACGCTTGAATAATAAATGACGTCCACGCAGTCAGAGTAGATTCAGAATCTATTCCGGGGTAGTTTTACACGCGCAATCTAATCGCGCGCGAGCCGCAACAGTCTAAGAACGGGTGTAAGAGCAAAGCGCGCGTCGAATCGATATCGAAGTAACGAAGCGACGCCTCTCGCTCGCGCACGTACAACGAGAATTTCGGAATCGAGGTCTAGCTCGCGGACACGGAGGTGGGCGTTTCGTCATGGAGTCCCGTGCCGCATGGATAATGCAGCCGAGAACGCACCCGCGAATGGTCTCGAGGTGGCGGGACAATTAGCCCGCGCGCGCGCGCGTGAAACGTACCCGCGGCGCACGCAGAGAAGGCTTGCAGGTCTAGGTTAAGCAGCTTGGCTTCACCTCGAGTGATGACCTGAATGAACGTGACGTAGGGAAGCGACGGCGCCAGCGCACCTGTGTGTTTGTGTGTGCTGCCCCGTCGGTCGGCTGTTCGATTTCGCATGGCCTTGCCTGCCGTCGCGAGGCCACATTTGTGTGTGTGTGTGTTTTTCCCTCCCCCACCTCCAAGCGAACTTTTTCTGGATATGCTTTTTGCCCGATCGATGCCAAGGATGAAGGAAAAATCCCCAGAGCTCAGGCGGGGGCCGGGTTTGCTGTCGTCGCGCACCAAGAGAACCGTAGCGTCGAGAAGAACAGTTTCCATGGGGGTGGGCTGGGTGGGTAGCGAGTTCGGTTGGAAGGTGATGAAGAGAAGAAGTTTTAGCGTTCACATTTGGAATCTCGACTTTGCAATATTTCCCGGAGCCCCGCCACGTTCCTAAAACTGTTTCGTATTGGAACTATTCAGAAACTCCAATTGCAAGTACACTCGATACGAGTGTCTGGATGAACTTCTCGGTAACAGTTGCTGCTGCTCATCGAATCGATCGGCCTTCCAAGTTCTCTTGAACCTAACCTTCTTCTTGCCGTCTATACACGACTGTCTTCCACTTCGGCAAGAATAGAAATGTTATTACCGACGATTTGACGATTCGCGATACTCCAATTTCTTTTTTTCTCTTCTTCTTTCTCATCGAATTCCTGTATAAAAATCGCAATGAAGCCATATGCGTCGAAATTCGAAAAATGGGCTCGGACGTAAATAGCTCGCTGCGGAGTCCTCGAGGACAACAGTTCTTAGACAGACGTACTAAAGAGCGTAAATGAACAACTTTCGAGTTGTGCACGCGCAAAGATTTTGAAAACAAAACTCATATAGCATTCAAGTATACCTAGAGAAATATCTAATTTTCTGTACATTATTGATTTAACATTCGTGAGTCGCGTTACACGGCTCACGGTATGCGTTACGAACGTGTCACCGAGTTTTCGCAGAAGTTCAATCATACCGTGGAATAGCGAGAGCCATATCTAGTTGGAATTATGAGAAAAACTTTCGATGCACAATTACAAGTGGAATTATGTGATTTGTACGACTTATGCAAAATTCGAAAAGTTTAATGGCTTCTGTAGTTCGGAAGACAGCAATTTTATTAAGGGTTTCGGTTATCTTCTTATAAATTGGAAAAATAATATTACGCGGGTAATCTGAAAAGTTGGCTGATACCGTGCACCAGCATTTTAGATTTGAATTAAGATTGTCGCGATAATCTCCAAGTTTCAAGTGACTCTGTAAGTAGTATTATAATTACGAGCCACTCTTCGTTTGAAAAGCAAGCAAACTTCTTCCTACCCCCTTATTGAACTTTTACCAGGAAGAGTGGGCTTGTTTGTCTATCCGAAATTACACCAATTTGCCGGCACAAAACTCTTTGAGGATTTATTCCCCCGATTAGAATCTCATAAATCTGCTCGATTTCTTCATCGGGCAAAATTGCCTCCGGTTTATATTCTCGGCGCGGATTCTTCAAAATGCGAAAGCTCTTAAGGTTTAATTGGACGAAACAGACACATTACAGATGCTCGTAGGGGGTCTCGAAAGCAAAGTACAAATCTCGACGCGGTACAAGTGGCGCCATTTTGCTAACCCAATTTTCATCAGGCCGAACAGCTACGTCGTTAATCTGCTTCACTCCACTGAAGTTCCCGATAAAAATTAGCATTTACAAACGCTGCAGCTACGGCGGGGGAAAATACAGAGTGCACCAGCTTAGTCCGCTTTAAATTAAAACCACACCTAATCACCGTTTCGAAGGGGTCGGGAGGGGGGGAGGGAACTGCAGAGCAGCTCCACAAGCCAGGTATCCGCATTAAACTCGCATACGTAATCGTTATCCGCTGAGCTGCGAGAGGCACAGTCCGAATTCAGCTCCCGAGGATTTTCCTCCAGAGATACACCTTCCTCTCTCGCTTTCCCCGGCCGCCGCCGGCGCCCGCAGAAGACTTAATTACCCGCGATCGCCGAGTATGGGGTGACATACGTTTCTATCGCGCGCACATCGTTAGCTTGCTCAAATTTATTTTAGCTATTACGCGACGGAGCTTTTACGATTTTTTTATTCGCAAAAACCAGGGACTTGAAGATAGTTCCGCGACCCTTGACTTTATCCAGCGAGTTTGAATTTCAATTTCATCGACTCGACGTCGGTGGGGAAAAGTTCGCTAGCAAAATTCGAGAATTTTCCCTCCGCGCACAGTTCGATCGACTCGGTCCGATTGGGGAATCGAATCTGTATATACGATTCGACTAATTGGCAACGCCTCATACAATTACGATATCACGCGATGAAAACAAAATGATTTTCACCAAGGCTATGCACAATGATTCGGAGAGAAAAATCGAGAGAGCACAGGGGGGGGTCAGGACAATTTCGAAACGAAAAATGTGCATCGAATGACGTTTGTTCTTTGAAAATTGACACGAACCACTTGGAAATCCCGGGCTGCGGCGCAAACAAAATAAACGAGAATCGCCACTGTACGAGCGAGCGTAGCCAACGAGGTACGGGGCGACCCGCAGCTGGCTGCACAATACCTTTCGCAAATTACATCGCCCAATCGCGAGTGGCGCAGCCCCGAAAGGATTGCGCGGCCGCAATGGCGACGCGACTAACAAAACAAGCCGCGAACTCATTGCCCCGGCCCAATCTGGCCTGGCGCAGCAGCAGCAGCAGCAGCCGCGGTTCCGCGTGTATAGAGGCGAGACAACGCTCCAAAAATTAAAGCTCTCGCTCGCCCCGGCGAGCCTGCCAAAGTTGCGCATAATTGTGAGCCTCGAAGTCGCCTGGCCAACGCCTAATGGACGCCCGCAATCCCCCGTTTGCGTAGCGGGCGAAACTCGGCGGGCGATGGGAATTTGGAGGGTCCGGTAACGGGTCTTGAGCGGGGGATTTGATTTGTACCGGATTACGCGCGGCGTGATGGTATTTACCGCTCGAGCTGGCCACCGCTTAATTGTCCCGGCAAATTTACAAGCTGACGAGCTCGGCGAGGGATTGCTATTTTAGAAAATTGCTCGCGCGCCCGCGGCGGGCGCATTCGGTTTGCACACCGCCCTACATCCGCAAACCTTTCTCTAGTCAACAACAATGTCGCTCTTTGTTGACAGCGACATTAGAATAAATCACAGCCGCTGTAACCCCGATAAATCGAATTAATTATTGGTATTTGACGGTAAAATCGATAATAATATTTAGTGTACTTTTACAGTGAATTAATAAGCTCGAATTGATTGTTGAACTGCACAGTTATCTGAGATTATATCGACGTGTCTCACGAAGAAAGACAAATGCAATTTGTCCGCGAAGAAAGACACAACTCGCAATCTGTCCGTGAAGAAAGACACATATCGCAATCTGTCCGCAAAAAGGATACATGGCGCACATCTCACAATTTTTCGACGTAAAAAAATATATGGAATGAAAGCTTAGAATGAGTAGGTTATAGTTGACAAAAAAAACTAGCCTTTTCTACAGTTCGATTGCGGTTTAAACTCTTTCTTCGTTAATATTCACGGGAGAATAATTCTGACATCTGTCTTTCTTCGCGGCCAGATTGCAAGTTGTGTCTTTGTTTGCGGACAGATTCGGATATGTGTCTTTCTTCGTGAACAAATTCAGTTATGTGTCTTTCTTCGTAAGACACGTCGATATAGTCTCTCTTTAAATATTCACGAATGGATATACTTTGTAGAATTAATGTCTCACCAATCTTGACCGCTTTGACCGTAATAAATCACAAACTCCTAATTCCAACTTATTGCTAACACATTCCAAGGAATAATCCAAATTGGAAGCTTTCATCGTCCGTGGAAAATGCAAAACCCTTTCCGTTCTTCGTTAATGGTACTTCCTTTTACTTTTAACACTCCCACTTTTTCAACGGCAAGTTGAGCCGAAAAAATTACAAAGACCTTCAGTTCTGTCTTAATTTTGATTTTTCAGAATAATATTGTGTCTGTAAGCTGAATACTTTCAATGATTCATCCAACGGTCAATGAAGCTTTGTGATACAGGAACGTCGTTGTCTTTGATTTTTCGAAACAGTTTCATTGTATACTTTAAAAAGCGAATGTTGTTCTCCTCTCGTAAATTTGTGATTGCAAAAAGTGTTCACTACGGTAACTCAGTTGGAAAGATTTACAACAATCAAGACCCATCAGTCATGGGTTTTCGCTGAAAGATCTTCAAAAACAAACGATAGATCATAATGCAAATACTCGGGAAACATTGATGAAAATCCTGGGGCACTCAGCGAGCTCGACCGAATGATTTACGAGGCGCCCTGATGAATAAACCGCGGAGCTGAAGATTCCCATAAATCCAGCGGTACCTTTTACTTTCTTTTTCCCTCTCCCTCCCTCCCTCTCTCTTCTTCGATACGAGAATTTTCGAGTATTTAGGGCCTCATCCACTCCCTTCCGCTCTGTACGCACGCGTACGCGCCCGTTTGTGTACGAGTGTGCGCGCGTGTATGTGCATTGATTCTGCCGAGCGAGGGATGAACGCGGCAGATGGTCCTTTACAAGCCAACTCGGTCCTTTGTTGCGAGAGCCACTGTTGGCTGGGCTTCTTTTCCCTCCGTGTTCGACGGCTTATGAGAATTTGTGTTGTTGTTGTTGTTGTTGTTGTTGTTGTCGTTGTTTGGAGCAATCATTTTATGGGTCACCTCACGCAATGCCGGTGTATACATGACGTTAGCACGTTGCTTTTTTTATGCCATACGAATCATTATTTTCATCGTACTTCTAGAGATCGATGCTAGAGCCGTATACCCTACCGAAGTAACGTATCATCTAACTTTAAATATTTCTCTGTTTCAGGTGAGTATCTTGAACAATCTTGATTACCGGAGACTGATGTCGTGAGTAGTGTGCCGTAATATAATGATGATACACACGATAATTCTTCGGAATCCGTAGTAGCCATATTCCGACGCTCGAGCTTACAGCCCGAGCCATTCGGGATCTTCGGAAATCATATTTCCGTCCGAATTTGGACGCAGGAAACGAATCGTAATCCTCCCGAGCGTGTTTATATTAAACGTTTTCGCTAGGAGCCGTGCCAGAACGGCCAAAACTTCGGGACGCTCCATTTCGAAAGTGCCCCCCCCCTCGCCCAAGAACCGGGATACTCGAACACGCACGAGAAAAATCTCGAAGCTTCCCTCGCTAATTAGCGATAAATCCCGTGGCGACGTTCGCGTCGTCTCGCTCTTCACCCCGAAAAACCAGAGGATTCGGGATGTTTTCTTTTTCCTTTCCCTCCCAACCCCCCCACGTGCTCCCCGAAGATTATCAGCGGGGCGAAACTCGGGCAAAGGGCGCGTCGGATCGCGGCCGGGCGGGGAACGAGCCCCCGCGGAGCGGTATATAGGTGTTGCCGGGTCAAAGACACGAGCTCGTCGACTCGCGCGCGCGCGCAAAAAAAGGGGGGCAGAGGAAGCGCGAATCAGAGTTGGCTGGGGGGAGGCAGGCCCGTCGTATTTTAAACTGCACTTAGGGGCATTTGGTGCAGCTGCGAATGCATCCGACAGTAACGCGTACACGCCGCGCGCGGAGGAGAAATTGGGGCTCGCGGGCGCTCGGCGGCACACCGGGGGGAGGACGGAGGCGCGGGCGCAAACTCGGCGGCTCTCTCTCTCTCTCTCTCTCTCTCTCTCTCGCATTCAAAGATTTATGGCGGAAGCGGAAGTATTTCCCCGGGAAATATCGTCGGCACCGGGTGCACTCGTTTGGAAACATCGAACATCGCTACTGCCCCCCCCCCTGCCCTTTCAAGCTCTCCTTTGCCGTTCCTCTCGCTATCTCGCGCGCGTGGGGGATGTGTTTTTTTTTCGGATGCCGCTTCGATCTCTCCGGTGGCTGCCAAAGCTTTGTGAGCCGCGATTGCTGCGCTTCTTCATTCTTCGCGTGCACGGGAGTTGGCTGTTTTTTTTTGCCCTCTTACTCTGGTGTGCAGGAATTTCGCTGCAACAGGAGTTTGCAACCGGTACGAGAGAGAAACTTGGATGTGACACATGGCTTTCTTACCCAACTTGTGCCATTGTTTCGAAATTGAGAAAAAGCAGTGTGGGGACGGAATACGCGTTGGGCCATGAGTCGAACGATAAGAATATTGAATCGATTATTTGGAGAGCACGTGCGTGGTCGTAGATTCGCGTTCGTTTAAGGGGTAACACCACTCTAGAGGCCGAAAAAAATGTGTGATTTTGCGGATTTTTCATGGGATTATGGGAAAAGGGATTGTATTGAAATTTACAGGGTTCATTCAACATATATTGAAGAATAAAAAAAAATTTTTTCATTATCGATTTCGTGCAAAATGGCGGGGCCACAGTGGTTCTCCGATATAAGGTTTTTTTGAAGACGCTCCGCGGGCGTACGTACCCATTCCTCGGCAACCGTGAGAGCTGGAACAAAAATCCAAATTTTTTTTGAAACTACATACTAATAGCTATCGAGGTACGTAGGATTTTTCTTTTTTTTTTTCAATTTTTGTAGAAATTGTACATATCTGAACAAAAAGTATGAATTTTCGACTAAAAAAAGATCAGTAAATTGTTAATAAAACAAGTAATTTTCAAAATATCAAAAACGGCTACGTACTTCGGAGGAGAATATATATTTGAAGCTACTGTCAAAATTTGAAGTCGATCCATGCAATAGTTTTGAAGCTACGAGTACGCCCGATTTGAAAAAAACAGTTTCGAGAAAAACGCGTTTAAAGTTTTAAATTATCGTTAAATCGTACTCACACTTCAATCAGCAATCCCTTGGGAAAAACACTTGAAGTTCGAATTTCGAAAAAAGGGTTTCAGGAGCGTATTCTATGGGAAATTTCCTAACTTTTCAAGTAAAAAAAATCGAATTTTTGAAAATCCTAGAGTGGTGTTAGCCCTTAAATACGTTTTTCGGAATACGGAAAGACTACGCAACGGCATGTCAAAATGAACGTCGTTCTTTATTCTATCGATTGGGAAATACCGTATTGTTTCAGAGAGTCAAAATCAATCGATCCGTTTAATCGTGAGTTTATCGCGATGCGGGAATCATTACGGAGTACTGGTAGATGGCTTTCAATTTATTGAAAATACTTTTTGGGTCATTAGCAATGAATTAATACAACTGAAAATGCCATTCAATTTATCTCATCAATAATGAAGCGGAAGCCTCATGTGTTGCTGGATAATAGGGGCGTATGTTTATTTCATCGTACAGTTGGGAGTGATTGGAATGTTTCTTACTTTTAATTATTGTTCACGATAGGAAAATCATTTTACGCTCTAAATTCATCACAATTAGAAATGCATTATGGTTTGATTTTTAATCAGTTAGCGAGTGTATTAGTAGACCATTCGAGTTAAAATTAGTCGTTTGAAAACGTTAAAATCAATTTGAAACTCAGCAGTATTGTACATCAATCAGATTATACATTTATCATCCAATTATCAAAATGCGGGAGTTGGTTTCGACTGCTAACAGTTGAACTCGAAAACCGAGTTGAGGTTAATCAACTCAAATACACTAATAAAATTGTAAGAAGAAGACTCTGAAAATAACTTGAAAACTGGTAAATATTAAAGAAGTTCACTATCAAAAGTTGAAAATATGATATTCAAATGTTGTGAAACAGTCATAAAAAGTGACCTGACCCGTCACTTTACCTTAGATCTATCTTTGTTGACATTATTCAGAGAGATAATCCTGCACGCGTTCGGATGTGGAATAAAATGTGGGTTTCGCAAAGGATAAATCTAGTGAAAAAATATTTCCATGTATATACATTTTAGTATTTTCACTGAGAAGGAGAAAATAATTTTTTTCCCCGGATACGGAAATACTATGCATTAAAGGATATATGAAACAAAGTTATAATTTTACGAATTATATCATTTTTTCTTTTAAACCGTAAATCCATATGTAAAAATAACGCAATCGAGGCTCACCAAACGCATTGAGAGATTGCTTTGAAAAAAGTGTTTGATGTAATAAAAATAATACTAGGTCAACTTGAAATAAACGATCTGTCGACAGTTTGTATAGTAGAACTTGATATTCAACGTCTTGGCAATGTAAATATTGGAACTGTGGTCGCTTTTTCATGGTTAGAAAGGAGCAGGCGGGAAAAAATGTACTTAACGCGAGTCGGTCTCTTTGAGAAACCACATTTCAACTCAAAATATACCTCACGTTGGAAAGGGGATGGATACTTCTTTGAGTGTTAGCTCTCGATTTGTTCTTGTCTTTCCACTTCTAAAATATTCCCCTCTGACAAAATAAAAAACGTACACTTTCTCAACATTTCCAGTCGACTCGGTGATAAATAAACTCAGTTTACATCATCAATCAATATCGCCGACGATGTGTCCATCTATATTGATACACTCCATAATATACCCCATTCGCAAACCACATACTCAAATTTGTATCATCGAGCCCATCATAAACTTGTCTCCTCGAATGAGAAACAAAACGAAAAAAACCGAGTAACGTGAGTTTGATCGACCGGGAGAAATACGTCGGATCGCCGATCGAGCTGTGACGGCGCGTGTATAAACTCCGGCGAGGGGGTCGATATCTCGGTCCGAAAGTATCGCGCGCATGCATGAAACACGCCAACACAGGCACACGCTGTCGGGCGATTGCGTCAAGTGATATCCCGAGGAATTAGCTCGCGCGCGCGCGCATATTCGCTCGCTCGCGCGAGCATATATGACAAAGGGAGTGAGCGGGTCAGTCGGTGCGCGACACGGATTTATACGCGCGTATACACAGGCTAAGTCGGGGGGGGAGGCGGCTGTTCATCGTGTGCAGCCCGATACCCGGCACAGCTCGCCTGTGCTGGTTTATAATGCGAATAAGTGTGTACGTGCGCGCGATATGTAACCCGGGACTAATTCCTCACGAGTCACGACAAGCAGCGACGAGTAGCCCGGCCACGATTGCTCTCTCGATTTCCTGGCCGCCCCCTTCCTTTTTTTTCATATATACCTTCGCCTACGAACGAATGATCGAGCGATTTTTCAAAATGAAATCAATCGCTATACTGGAAATTCGATTCACGATCAGCTCATTAATATCGAACGTATTTTCTTCTACACTCGAATTTTGATAGAAAAAAATCAATCAACTCGTAAAATTCCTTATACAAAACTGTTTGGGCTGTTGAATGAACGAGCAATAACTTTGAGGCGAATATAATGGGATCGTAAAAAATCGGGCCGATAGATATAGGCACTTTCTACTACTTCGAAGAACACTGTAAACTTTGGTTCGCCAAGAAATATCTTACGAGGGCGTTTATCGTAAACAGGTGTGCGCAGATCCAACAAGTTCACGCATTCGCAGAAGATGCGACGGACACATGTTTTTTGAACTTAAGAAGGCCTAGAAGCCAAAAAGGAAGATGAATCAGGGAAGTTGTGGTCAACGGTTGACATGTTCAATGCGACACCATTCGAATGCGAACTCATTCGTCTGGGTTGAAGCTTCATATCTCGTTACCGATGCGATTGGGCATATCGGTAATTCACAATGAAAACGTATATTTGACGAAGAAAAAAAGAAAAATCATCGAGCAGCCGGTAACGGGTTCCACACACCGCGCAAACCTTAACCCGTCCATTACGCGTCGATCCAGCCGCGTGGCCCGTATCGTCACAATATAGAGAGGGCCGAATGGAACGGCGCGATCTGTCACGCTGCCACGCTCGAAATTTCGCGGCTCACTGTGCGACAGGCGGCTGCTGCTACTGCTATCCGCGCAAAAATGCTAATGGTTGCCCGGGGAGGTGGGGCGGGGGGAGCGAGGCTATATTTATGCGCCGGATGCGTTGCCGGGCTTGTCACATCAACATATATTTATGCAACGCTGACACTCGCACTGATTTCTCACTGCCTCCCCAACCTTCCGATCCGCCGCACGTGCGTCCATCGCGAAATCCGTGGAAATTCGATGGCGCCAGGGAAATACCATATCCGCACACTCGCTCAAATCACACAGCTCGATCGCGAGTGTCGTTCGAGGGTTTCATCGCGTCTTTCGAATCGAGTCCCGCATTTTTGCTGCCCTCGCCTCCCGAATTTCACAAAATAGCCCCGGCAAAAGACGGCGCCTCGTGGCCTGTAGCCGAAATCAATACCATCTGGGCTCGTCGCGGCTCTGTTTGACTTGGGCAAGCTTCTCGGATTACCGATTTGTTGGACTTTGGTTAATATCGAGACTTTTACCGCGAGGGGCGGGCCGGGCTGCAGCGGGTGAAATCGATGCGGCTATCCGCTGTTGGCTGTGTCAATATGCGCCCTGGTACGGAGGTGAGAACGCGGTTTGCTCGGTCGTGACTGTCGCAGCCCTCGTGAGTTACACACACTTGCAAAGTTGGGGCTCAAGTCAAAGAGAACTAATCGGCGCGCGGATTTTGAACATTTGTCTGGGATGTTGTTTGTCGATGGAATAAAGCGTTACAATTATAGCGATCCTCGCGGGAGAAAATCATATGGCTACTTCAAATGGCTCGTGGTTACCTCGGCTGGAATATCGGTGTAATAGAATTTCATTCAAATTTATTCGGACTCTGGATTAATTTAGAGTATTGTAGTTGGAATTAGAAGGTAATGGGAATAGTTTCGGAGAAAAATAGTATGATTCTCGTGAAGCTGATCACTAAACATGACAAATGTCTACGAAACAATGATATTGATGGACTCACGATCATCATCAGTACGTGTTATCACTGAATTCTCAAACGATTACATAACACCCTGGAAACGTTGTATTATTTTATTTTCATCGCTCGATTACTGTTGAAGTATCCATCGAAGTTGCATTGAAAATTCACCTCCAACAAAGATCGCACCCCGCGATTATCAGCTTTATATCCGTGAGAAACTAGCTTTCCGACGAAATACACGTTGAAAAAACCATCTCGAGCATGCGCACATGACCCAAGTCAATCGTCACTCGGTCGTTGAAAATTCACAATCGCGGTCCTCCGAGTATACATACACAGGGATATAATTAATGCTCGAGCTCCTCTATCGGATACACCGGTAAACCTTCAGCGAAAATTCGGAGCAGTAGTATGGGCATTCATAACTGATCGACGGTGGCGACCGGGGAGTCCCGGCACGCATTCCGGGCAGCGATTAAACCAGGGGGAGGGGTGAGGGCCTGATCGATCCTGTTTCGCGCAAACAGCGCTGTCTTATGTATACGCGAGTGCGCCGGACGGGCGAGATGTGACTTTGCATACATACAGTCGTGCGATGCCCGCATGCGACGAGACCGCACAGAGACGAAACTAGAGAAACGCGAAGCCTCGCGCGCTATGCACCACCGGTGTGGAGGGGACACAAATATACACATGTACCCGGCCCCGTCTGTATCTCGCGAACATGCCTGCCCTCACATGACTCCTGTTTATCTTGCTGTTTTCCACCAGCTAATACACACAAATTCGTGTGTGTGTTTATATATATACATTGTGGGATCCGGTACGAAGGATTTTCGGATGGATCTGGAAGCTCGCGTTGGGCCATATCGGATATGTCGGTCGCGCGCGTACTTTCCGGAGCAGCTCGTCGCGCAAGTTCGCGGCGGTTATGTTTTTAATCAAATTCGCCGAGTTCCGGCTCGAGCAAGTTTGAGTGACACTTTGCTCGGATTATATCTTGGCCCGACGTTCATGATACTGTAGTGCACTTGAATCGCGAGTAGCAGAGATTGCATCGAGGGCTCGTAATCGCACGAGGGGGTTAATATACAGCCGACGCTCGCAAGAGAACATCGTCGCTCTTTGTCGAGCTAACTGTATACGAAACTTACCGGTTCATCGAGCGTTGGGATATGTAACGCGCGTAATTATCTCGCGCGAACATTTTCAACCGAGCAATTACGTCACGGAATGGATAACCCGCGGACGAGAGAAAGAGGAAAGCTGTTTCAAAAAGCGCCCGAGTATCGATCCTTTCCCGGACAACGAGACAGAGAGAGGACTGATCTCTTGCGAACTTTTGGCTCTCGGCAAAATCGACCTCGAGCATCGGCGCGCGAACTCACAAAGAAGCTTCGGTAAGTTTCGCGCGAGGGACTGTAATTTTTCGGGCTCTCCGCCGTCCGTCGACAGGGTATTCCGAAGCCTTTTCCCACCGAGTATAGAATAGCATTTCGATTCATACGCGGCCTTGGGAGCGATAAACCGAGCTTCGGCTAGTGAAATGCCCCAATAACCTATAGACTATTGCGCAGCCGGCCGGACGGCATCAGACTAAAGCTCCGCGCGCCACGCGAGCATCGAGTTTAGCACGTAAACTCGGCACTCGCTCTTCATCAGGGGGGGCGCGTAACGCGAGGCGCAGCGACGCAAACAGAGAGCGGCCCCGGCAAACTTGCACCATCTTGGCGATTATGTGTTTCGCGGCGAGTTCGCGGCCTTAATTGCAACGCTCCGAGCTACAAACTTTCAGCCGACACCGCCGCCGCCGCTGCTGCTGCTGCTGCTGTTGATCTATCCCGAGGATCCGAGGATTTTCGTGACACACACACACACACACACACACACGTACGAGTGGATTTCCAAGCACACGCGAGTCGCAACGAGACATCTTGATTTGCTTTTTTTTCGTTGCCGCACGTGTTTCGTATTTTCCCGAGAAGTACAAGGTGCGGAATTGTTTACTGGGGCGCGCGCGAACGTGCGCTTTTGTTATCTCCTAATATCTTCGCGCTGCGTTTCAGAAATGTTTGTTTTGTTGACTAGATAGCACGAATTCTTAGAGTTTCGAGTGTACACGGGTAGATTTATGCATTTTGCAACGCGCGTTATTCATTTGAAAATAACCGGATAAAGTGACAAGATGAAGATTAAAAAAATTTGACCATGGGTTAGAGAAAAAGGATTTAGACCGTCATTATTGAATACGAAACCGAATGAATCCAGAATTTTCTTCAGACCCTCTAAAAAATCGATTTGCTCGTTATCTCTTCAAGATCGTCTCGAACTTTGTACATACTGAAGCTCCAAACCCGTATACGTAACGCAGTGCTCGCCCGGAGCTTCTGTCATCGATTCAACCACACCTGAGTAAAGTCGAGTGAGCCCGGAGCTCGACGGGCAAAAAGTTCCGTATACGGGCGAGCAACTGTCGGTGGGGAGGGAGGGTTTGTATTATCAGCTCGGTATCCCCGGAGTGCCGTCCGCGGGGGACTCGAGCTCGCTCCTGAAACTCGATCCCTCCGCCGCGGGAAGTCGTACACCCCGTCATTACCCGGGCGATACGTTGATTAACTGGCTGCGCGCATCATGATCTCGGCGGGGTTACTTTGTCCACGCGCTCTTTATACAAAGCCCAAGCACTATTCCGAGGCTCGTGATCGAGCTGCGCTATTCCAATCCCCTCGTCCCACATTCTTCGATTTGTTACGCAGCAAAAGTAAGGTTTTCAACATTTTTAAGGTAAAATCTTGTGTAACATATCGGTTGATTGTAATTTCATGCAATTGAACATCAATGTGGATAGATGTAGAATCGAAATAAACTTTGTTATTGTGAGACGGAAATTATCTCGCAAAAAATAATGAGTTGGGTATTACTAATAATAGTAATACACTTTGTACGGAGTATCATCTCGTTATATGTACTCTCTCTCGTGTATTTGAATTTTTTAAATTCATTTTTGTAGATATAAGGTAACTGTACCCAATGTGCCCCCCCCCCCTAAGGGTTTTTCGCGAATTTGACTATGATAGACTTCGAATTTTAAAATTCTGTGAATGGCATCTCAAAGCTTAGCTCAATACCTATTAGAAACCATCTTCATAATCATCATTCGACTACTTTAACCTATCGAAAATCGCAATTTAAAAAAAAACGCAAAAAGGCTAAATGCACAAAACGTGTACCCAATTTGGCACAATTTTTTAATCATTAGCTACAGCCTATATAGGCCTACAGGGACGATCCAATTGGCATTGAAATAAACTCTCAATTATGTTCCCAGTGATATTTATACAAAATTTTTAACATACAACTCAAAAATACGCGTCTAAATCATCGTAATATGTCTATACAAATATTCAATGATTTCACTCAATCTTCCCATTTAAAAACGCGTAGAGGGGCACATTGGGTACACTTTTTTTTGATGCGAAAAACAGCAATTTGAGTAGGATAAAAAATAATTTTAGGAAAACTGATGAGACCAATCGAAAGCTGAGATGTTTTTACACAAAAAAGAGTAATGACACTTTGAGAGATAAAAATTATTGACACCTGATTTTTGAGGTTGAGTGTGAAAAGTGAAATAAGAAAATGGTGAAAAAATGAGTAAGTGAAAGTTCAAAGTGTTGTAGGAGAGTGGTTTTAAGGGCTAAATGGGCGGGGAAGATACCGAAAATTTTCTTTTAATTCCCCCAACATAACCCAAGAGCGACTGATGCTCAGAGAGCACCGGAAATACGAAATCTGACGATTGTACCAAATTGGGTACAGTGCCAAATTGGGTACAGTTACCTTATATGAAATGATAAAATGCAATTTAAACAACCAGGTGAAAATATTATAAAAACGTGTTAAAGACCGCTTTGATGTGGACGACAAAAAAAAGGGCAGATCGAGTTTTGTATTATTTTTTCATTTACAATCAAGCAACTCGACCTTCTGCAAAGAGACACATATTCCTTTCTAATCGTATACGTGACAACCTACTTATCACATTGTCATCGACAATTATGAGCGCAAAGTTTCAGACTTTTAGCTCCTCGAGAAATAGAATAAATTTTATGACAAAGTCCTGGCCTGTTTGCCGCGCTGACAGACATGCATACGCAGACAGTAAAACAGATAGGCAGACATCATGGTGAAGCTCAATAGAAGCGTATACATAAAAAAATCAAATCTAAATATCTGTCGTGCGGCACAAGGTTCCGTACCATCAGCAATAAAGTTTTCCATTTGGCGTACGGAGTCGATTAAATGTCATTCATCAAAATAGAAAACAAAATCGAGCTACACGGGATGTCGACAATTCTCGGAAATCAGTTTCTATTTGCTTTCGTACCGAGTTGTCAAATATTCTGTCAGATCGATCGATACTGAAACAAAAAGTCACGCGGAAACTCAAATTTTCAAAATGTTCAAAAGGCTCTCCTGTCTTTCTTTATTCCCTATATTCCGTGGAATGTGCTCCTCTGCCGAAAGAACTCGGTACTACACCCGAAGAGCACCTCTAGGACCGGCCAATCTCCACTGCAGCGAGCCCAGCCATAAAACGGAGATTTAAAAACAGTTACCGAACTGCAGCTAGCTGTACAGGAGACAAGGCTCGGTCGCAAGAGGAGATCATAAAATTACACTTGACCACCTTGCACGAAAGTTGGCCGCGATCGGAGTCGACCAACGAAGATGCACAGCCGCGGTTGTAACTGTGACGACCACTTGTACCCCCGTGTGTATATATACCGACGGCAACGATAAAACATCCCGGTCTTTATGACTGAGTCAACAAAGTGTACCGAGCGAGCACTGCCTGCCGTTGGGCGAAAATTTTATAGTAAAAGCCACACTAAAATTTCACCCTGGCAAAGTGCACGTGACGATCCAGCTCGTGTTCGTATACACATACATAGCCAGCCGAACGCGATGAGATAAATTGTCGGTATATTGACACTCGAACATTGACTGGCTTGGAAAACTTGTACATTCGTTTGTTAGTCAAAGTATAACGTCGTGCGAAATAAATGTATGTATGGAGTAAAGGAAAAAAAAATCAACGACAGCACAAATATCGAGCCGTGTGATTCGAGAAGGAAATATTTTGTTTTCGGATATAACGTGTTTTTTTGCTCTTTTATATACTCTCGCCGCGCCCAGGACGCTCTCGAGAGATGCTAATTTTGCTCGGCACTTTTGCAAAGTCCAAATAAAGTCGAAAAGTTTTACACGACATTCGAATGGAGGGTGGAAATAGGATATCTAGAAACGTACCTGGGCGCGAGCTCGTGTTTCTATTTACTAATTTACTTTATCGCAAGTTTGCTTGTTATACTGCTTGTCACTTTTATACATCCTGAAACGTCCCGGCTCTTGAATAATTCCCGTTACTCGCGAGCATCGCGAAATATTAAGGACGCGAGAAGGAGATAAAAAAGATCCGGCAATTGCCGCGCGTCTAGTTGTTCTATCATGTCCATTCGCCATTCTCTCGAGATGTCCTCTGTGACACTTTCGTTTGGAGAACACTTGTATTTCATACCGTTACGGACGCGCCTCGAGTATAATGTAATGGAAAAGCATCGCCGCTCTGAATCGCGGATAAAAGAGCAAGAAATCGACTAATGGACTTTTTCACGATATAAATTTCCTTTTAAGGAATTTCAATGATAGGAATTCCATCGATTCGGTCCTCTTGCGCGCGCGAGTTATGATTTTAATCACGAATGATGCCATCACCAGATTAAATGTGAAAAATCACGTCCGTCGATTTATGCCCCCGCCGAATTAATTGCTCCGTCGAGAATCCATCCTTCCGTATGATTCGCGTCGAAAAATCCAAGCAACGATCCAACCTACGAAATAACCGCGATGGAAAAGACCAAAAAGGAATTATCTTGTATATATATTCAATAGTTTCAGCGCATAAAAATTGCGCAACGACTCCGCTGGGAGAAAGAAGCACACGAACGATCTAAATCAATCCAAGGAGCCGTCCGCGTTTTATCCCGTATATACAATCATCTTCACTTTTTGCCCCCTCCATAAAACACTAACCAATAAACACAATCTCCACCTCATCCTCGCCGGTCCAGAGAGAGACAAGCCCCCGGCGTTATCTGTGTCTCTGGCGTCGGGCTCTCGCCCCGCCGTGTCCGTTTTTACCCTGTTTTTTTTTGTTCAGAGTCACCTTTTGCCGAGAAATAAGCGTGCTATCTGCATACGATGGCGGAGCGGGCTTTTGATTTACTGCTTATTGCAGCCGCTGCGCCGTACGCTCCCGCGTATTATTCCCGCTAAATCATTCGGTCTCTCTCTGCTTCTCTCTCTCTCTCTCTCTCTCTCTCTCTCTCTCTCTCTCTCTCTCTCTCTCTCGACACACAAGCGCGCTCTGATGTATGTATGTATTTGGATGATTTTTCGGATTCAACGTATAAAGCGGAATCTGGAGGATGGAATTATGGGACGATTGACCGATTCACTTCCGACTCATCTATCCTGACTGGTTTATGCTCTCGTGCTTGTATATGTGTGTGTTTCGTATGTGTCGATAATTCGGCGGCTCGCTGTTGTCCCGTGTGATGTGTGATGCATTTATGCATCACTGGATTCTTGGTTAATAATGGGGAAAATCAACTGTGACTGGGTCAGATTTCATGAAACCGGCAGCCTTCATACGAATCGTGATGTGCAATACTTTATAAGACGAGATAAATAAATACTCAATACTATGTATATTTTTGTTTCGCCTGATAATACTGTATCAGACTCTGATCTTACAAAGTACACAATATACTTAAAAAGAACCGTGAATTGATGGATTTATCAAGGTTTCACGATACGAGAATCCTATACGAGTTTCCCGCACACAATCAAACCGACGCGGACGCGATTCACAATCATTAGAGTGTATATTCAGTGATCCCAATTCATCTCTCGAGTACCATATATATATCGGCCGCTTCGAGAACCTCGCCGAATAGCCCAGATCTGCACGGACTCGTGAACCGACTGAAAAAGCCGTTCTCGATGGGTCTTCGAACGGGCGGCCGAGCGAGTCGAAGAGGAGCCGATGGGTGAAAATAAAGGATCGCGGGGATTTTAATGACGCGACGATGGCGTTGCGAGCGCGGCCGACATAAGCAGTTTTGCCCCGGCGGTTTTAATCAACTCGCCCGTGAGCGTCGCCGAATAAGCGGACCCCACCGCCGCGTCGCCGCGAACGCATTCAACCGAGTAATCCCATTAGCCAGTTCGGCCCCCGCTCAAAGGTAAAATGTTTGCCAGAGAGCCGGTCTCGCGAGTATACGCGCCGCGAAATTTCACTCCTCCGGCCGCCGGTAGTTTCGATACTTTCCCTACCCCCTACCCTCCCGAACCCCGTGTTCACCTGCTTTTCGTATGGCTGAAACTTCAGCGAGTTTCTCGGTTGTTCCGAACGTCACTCTTGTCCCGGATACTCGCTTGATAATGCGCGATCTATTGGTGTCTCGTTGTGGGACTCTACGCCGGGTATGTTTTAGTGTTGCACCTCTGGATTAGTAAATCAGCGACTGCAATATCCTGAGTCTTAGTGCATTCGTTGTGCAATGTGGCTTCGGTGTTTCCGTATCAATGCGGGGCCCTATACTTGGCCATGATTGTTCATCTGAAATTGACAGCGTCTCCTAGTTTGTTCCCATCGTTCTCTTGCCTTGTTATCGTGAGATTGGAGAAGCCAATGTCTTCTTGATAATTTGCTTCCTCATAAAACCGAATTATAAACTCGTAACAATGAGCAGAGAATAGCTCACAGGAATCCTTAATGATTGCTGATTATGTTTCAATACAGTCCGAGCCATTCATCAACTTTAATCACAATAGAATTTTTAAATTTATCTCGAGACAACAGTCTCCTTCCATTTTTCAATCAAAGGAGTCTCATTCTCGAGTCCCTATACAGTGTAATCCTACCTCCTCTACAAAGGGAACTTGAAAATTGAGATAGACTTCATTATCCGAAATAGCGATGGAAAAACTATAGCAGGAACATCGGAAGATACTGATGGGGGCATTTCCAATATAGAGTCGCACGGTTATTTGGTGAGTTCGGTGGCGGCGGGCTGCGTTAAGTCAGCCGTGGAATATCGAGCTCGCGTGCCTCTGGTATCTAGCATCGTGCTATCTTCGAGTCATTTGCATTTATCGAGTCCCTTCAAGCTCACGCAAGGTGTGCGTGTTCTCTAGCTCTGCGCTATCTGGCCCCCGCTGTCTTTCAATCGCCGATAGAATATCCTGTACGATGCAGCTGCGTTAATCGGCCGTTACCCCAATACGCTCGCAAAAGCTTACGGACTTATTTTTCTCGGTGGGAAACTTTGTTGATCGAGTTAAGTTAGTAGAGGTGCTGCTGTATATTGTCGTATCTTGCTGTATCGATGAAAAAATCTAAACTTAAAGTCGAGCGGTTGATCATAATGTTTACGTGGAACAGACAAGAGCGAGAACTTGATTTAGTTTCATGGTAATACTTGAGGAAGTTAATGAAGTGAGAACCAATCGATGCGAATCGCAACCGCGGATTCGTCTATCGCAGCAGCGAACCGAAGTGCAAGACAAATATTATCCCACGTCTCCGATTCCTTCATCCCGCATCGCCGCGGCCAATTGAAATCCATGGCAAAATCTCATTTCCATAGCGTAATCAAAGGCAAGTAGCTCATCGGGCGTGTGCGCGAGTTAGTAATTAATCCAACTAGTCTAATCCAAAAACTCGCAAGGCCGCTTTATCAGCGAAGCCACAGCGCGCGGCCACGCTCGCGATTTCTCTGTGTATATACGGGGCAAGATATTCTCGCAAACGCGCGCGAATGCGTATATGTAGCCAGGCGACGCTCTCGCGGTATTCAGCCGGGCTAATACAGCGCATTATCCTCTATCGCAGCTGAATACATAAACCTGCGTCGAATGAAAAGCTGAAAGCCGGCTCGCTCAAAGCGCAATTAGCACCGTAGATACAGCGCCCGGATATATGGATTACGATTGTGCCTCGTCGTACACTTCGGGGGATTCCACCGCCAGCCAATTTGCTATGATCAACTGGGTTGAGAGTGAGGCCGCCGCGGTGGGAGCAACCGATTCGGCTGATTAGAAGCTGAGGATACGATAGAACTCGAAAGACAAAAGGATTAAGCGGATCTAACACTGACCGCGACTGCAGGGCCTCCTCGTCGAGCAAAGTATACTTATCTAACTGGGTGAAAATTACTGGAATTATGTATCATGTACATTATTATGTATTACGATTTTATATGGAGTATGACGTTTGTTGATCAAATTCGCGGATCGGGTCACCGAGATTCAAATTTCAGAGTTTGAAAAACTAGGGCAACGGTCGTGGTGTAGTCATGTTTTTCAATTGCCCCAAAGTAGAACTTAGTTAACATTTATTCTCGAATTCTCAACACCTAAGAACGAAACGAATGAATTTTTGTCTTGTAAATAATTGAAACTCGAGTGTCGTTCATCGAGGTACGAAGTATACGTCAATATTGACGGCCGAATCGAGCATGAAAATGATTTTCGTTGAAAAGTATATTCGTTCCCGAGACCGACAATGCGAGAGACGATTCATCCCGATAAGCAATATTCACGAATCAAAGTTTTCCAATCCAACGAATGGCCGTTCTACTTTGTCACGATCGGTGTCGTGGAAAATTCCGGGCCAAGCCTCGAGAGAACTCGGCCGGCGGAACATTTTCCGGGGCGGAAGAAAAGCATATAAGACGCCCCGGCGCGAGTAGCATGGAAAGAAGTGTCGTAAAGCACAATAAACGGTAGCTCACCGAGTGCTGCTGCCGCCGCCCACGGCTACGGAATAGATTGTTAAAAACGGAAAAAAAAACCCGTGGAAACTCGGGGGCACAGTTGTGTCCGCGCGAAAGGGAGGCGCGCCGAGCCAAATTAAAGCCAAAAGCATCTACGTTATTTTTCTCGATTCGCGCGGGCTAATACAAAAGGGGACACGGCTCGTAAAGCCTGCTTACGCACACACGCGCGTTACTGCACTCACCTTTATGCGCACGCACGCACACGGCGCGGAGTAACGCTCGTCGTAAAAATGATTGCTCTTTACCGAATGGGCCTCGTAAAAGCTGCCTCCCCCCGAAAATTCGCGTTCGAGCCGTACACAGCGAGCTGGAACGCGGCGCTATTCCATCCGCACGAGGGCCTCGTTTGATTTGGAAAATATGAAAATAGATCCGCTGAATCGCCCGTAGTTATTACGACGTGCGCGCGCGCGATTACTCGGCGTCCGGATAATTTTTTCCCGATGACTTTAACCTGCCGGGAGGAAAAATTCAAATTGCCGGGCTTCCTGCTCGTCGCGCTACCGGTCTAACGCGTTTTTCACAAGCCAACGCTGTATATAATAATGAGCCCCATTTGCATTAAGGTCGCTGCCGCGCCGCGCCACCGGATCCACGAAAAGGCGACTCTTTTCTCCCGCGTCAAAGGACTTTGCATTTCTAAGGGAGGAGCTAGAGAGAGAACAGCGTAACCCCGTTCGAGAGCGAATTCAGGAGTAACTTCTTATTTGTGAGCTCGGCTATAATTATGAATCGGGCGCGCGCGCGCGAGAGACCGGCCGACTTGAATGGCACGTCGCTGATGAATGGCGATTCAGGCACGGACCGACCGAGAATCATTATTAATACCGTCATTAACGTTGTCGCGGAAGACCGGGGCAAAATTGTGCAGCTCTCCAGAGCCCGGCCGTGCGCGCGAATATCGATTGGTATGCGTTTAGCGAGCGAGAAGCACTTTGACGCGGTCCCTCGCGAGATTACACGGATGTAATTCAACTTTGGAAATGGAAATATTTAGACGCCCTTCCCTCTCCCGATTGTTTCGAAAGTTTGCGCGAGTGGCCAGCGAACAATTATACAGTATACGTAAACTCGGGGAGGGGCTCAAAGTTGACGGGGGAAAAAATTTTAATGAAGCATTCAATCTCAATGAATATGTTTAGCCGTAAAACGTCGCGCTGCAAGTTTGGTGTTATTGTGCTCGGGTAAATCCTTGTCATAGCTTTCTTTGCCTCCAAGAGAACTGCAGTCGCTTCAAAGGAAAGTTCAGAGGAGCCTTCTGCGAGAGAAAGAGCAAAAAAAAATTGAGAAAGATTGCTTTACTCTCCCTTTGTCTCTCCGGCGAGCTGGCTTACAAATGTGCGTGACAATCATTGGACGTTTTAAGACTCAAGCTTTTTTTTACTATGAACGAAAAAAAACGAATCGTTGTCACAACACTAGACACGGCTTTACACTCTTGAAATATAGTTCACGGTATTTTTTCATGATTTACCATTCTCGTTACATCAAATTTCCGCTCTCGTGTCGGAATTCAAACAAGCTCGAAAATCCTTGGGAAAGCTTAATTACGCGGAGGAATCCAGTGTCTCGTTTTACATCGAAGGAAAACAAACGACATCGGGGTGGCAACATTAAAAAAATAACGAAGAATCGCTTTGGATCGATACAAGACAAAGTTTATATTAAATTCTTCAGCGAAGGGTCTTCAGACTGGAAGCGGAACGGACCGTCGTCGCTCCCTCGGATCCCGTCAGATCCCCACGGTGGACAAAGACTCCCAATTACCCTAAAATTTCTGTTAATCTTGCTCGCTCCAGGGAAAAAGTGTCGGCGGCGCGGGATTGTCAACGGGGACAAGCGTCGATAGGGCTCGGGGCTGCCCGGAGAAAAACGATCCGTCGGAGGAAGAACAAAGAGGATCAGGGAGCTCTGGATAAAGGGAGAAAATCGAGGCGTTTTACCGAAGCAAACCAAAGTCCTCCCGCGCGTGCATGTGCTACATCGTAACTTATGGAAATCTCCGAGCTATCGGCATCTTTCTTTTTTCCCCTTCGCCAAAGACCGTCGCGAGCGAGAGAGAGAAAGAGAAACGAAAAGGGAGATGGATGCATTCGAAGGCGAGAGGAGATAAGGCAAGGAAAGGGAGAAGAGAGATCGTTCGCAGAGAAGCGTTGATCCGTCCGCATCTTTACATATAATACCTGACCCTCTTCAACCAGTGCTGCGCGAGAACGTCACACACTTTTATAAATCGCCTACATCTCCCTTCGTATTTGAATATATTGCATTGTGTATCTGTATAATCCTCCCTGTAACATGCCGAGTTTAAAAAAAGATATATATTACCATCTCTATCTGTCATGCCCCGTGAAGTCAAAAACATTCCGTCTAATAACAACCGAGTGCTAAACATACGCGAATGATGAAAATTGTAACGGTTACAATGAGTTTTGAACTTTGATATAATCACGCTTCAATATTACGTTTTGTTGATACTACAAAATTTGGATTCAACGTTTTCACCTGCAAGTGGTCGGAAATCTAATGACTCGGAGGTGCGCCCGAGGACATTTTTAACTTGCTATTCTGCAGGTTCATTCGTACTTCTCCCCTTTTGCAACGTCTCTATGACTGTGCACACCGGGGGCAAAGACGAGTTTCCGCTACAAAGTTTAGAAAATATTCCGAGTAGATGATTCCCACGCGAGAGGCAGTCAATTACAAAGCGCGAGTGCGCTCCTGTCGTCAAGTTGCGCGTGTCAATGGTGGTGAAAATATGCGCATCTCTTTACTCGGTCGTTTTCGCTGGTGCGCGGCGACCAACCGACCGACCGACCGAGTAAACTCCGAAGCGATCTCGGCGGAGCTCGGCCGCGTGAATGCAGTCACGCAAATTTATTTTTACCGGCATGCAACGGAAATCCAAAGCCCTTTATTTCTCGCAGCTCCTTGAAGCGCTAAACATTCGCATTCCAGAGCTACCAATTGAATATGTATACTGCACTTTTTTAATGTTAACCAATGCAATTAATTATTTAAAGGGGGGAAAGGCCGCCTTGTGACGTCGTCGAGGTTGGAAAGCGTTTTGCATAGCTGGTCAAACATAAAGTAGTCGAGAGACAGGCGGAGGATAAAACGAATGTTCAGTTTGTGCTGAGCGATGCGATTCTCGTTGAATAACATTTCTCGGAGAGAGAGAGAGAGATCCCACTTCGTATATACGCACTTGATTGAAGCTTTTTCAGCAGCAGCAGCAGCAGCTCCTTCAATCTGAATTGTATATCAAAAGTAGCCCGCAGGTCGGGAGAAAAACCTTCGAGGATTTGTCGAGAGAGTTATTGCGATTTTCATGCAATTCCTGATGCTTCTGTGTGTTTTTTTTCATTTGTAGACGTGTCTCGTTTGATTCGCAAAGCAGATGCAGTGCTAGTGTGATGCTGAAAGAGTTCCTGAAACATAATTAATTGCAGCCATAGATACTTTCGAGTTATCTGAACGATTTAATTTGGAGACTTGATGAATGAGGATTCAATTGAAAGTGATCAAGGGTCAAGAGACGATTTTTTTCCGATTTCGCCCAAATTGAATTAGAAATTTTCAACTTTTTTTTACCAATAACTTTATCAGAAATGATTGATTTTCAATTCTTCTTACGTCGTTATAAACTTTAACGAGTGATAATCCTACGTAGTTTACAAAAGTTATTTGTATTTATCCCTCATTTTTTTTAAATTTGACATATTTTCTCGTTTTCAAACCTCCACAATCCCCTGCAAACTGGGTTAAAGTGCACAAACACATATAAATTCATGGAAATCTCAAATGTTCGATCGTTCGAGTATTCGATTCGACACAGAAACACCCATAAATATTAGGTTCAACTCAAAAATATTAAGTATGTTATGCCAACCACGTGATTATGTGACTAGGAACTTGATAAATTATTATCAAGAAATAGATAAGCTACGTACGAAATACTCTCACGGTTTTTTCTAGACATTTATTTCACGAAACTTTGGACTTGAGAAAGCACATTCCAATCTTTGTTCACTTCTTTTCTCGCGCAAATACACTAAAAGCACGATTTTAAAAGCTATTCGTACCTAAACTACAATATTACATTCAAGTTTGGTTGGTAGTATGTTCAGTAAGTATTGTACTTTAAATTCAGTTGATTCATAATACAATTTTAATCATCTCAGTCTAAATCACGTAACGACACTATAAAAATCAAAGTACAACTTGAAGTCAATCGATGTCTGCCAAGACGAGAACGGACAAAGAAAGCATAAACGAAGATCAAACAAGTAGAGTGTAAAATCAACTAAGAATCAGCTTTTACACGGTTGCACACGCGTACGCGTGAATTCTCCACGGGCTAAACGCACAAAGGGCAAGGAGCCAGCTGGAGTTAATCAGACCGGCTGCAGTTGGCTCACAATTTGATGACGGTGTGTGGTTTAGGCACAGCGCCCTCAACTAAATGAGTAAGCGCGCTGGCTAAATATTAGAGCCGTGGCTCGCCTTTGACGCGCAGATGCCCTGTGCGAGCCTTATTGAATAATGAATGGACAGCCAGTTCTGGCACGATTAACGAGCTTCCTCTTTGTGCCGCTCGGCTTTTTCGCGGTGTCAATGCGCGCGTACCGTCGTTGGGAAATGCGTCGGAGCTTTATCGGCGCTGCGCCAGCCCTGACAAAGTTGTAATGGGCGTTTTTCGCGGGCCGCGCGCTGTTTCGAGGGGAGGGAGCAATTAGACGCCGCAGTTACCTCCGCGCGATATAGAGACACGGAGTTAAAACACGTCTCGTGGTTATCCGGCGGCGAATTAGAAATTTACGTGTAGAAATTACGGTGGAAAGCGCTTACTCCGTTATGTCCCCGAGAGGTGGAGCGATCCATTTGAATTCGTCTAAATCGAGGCGAACGCGATGCTTCAATTCCCTTTGCTCGATAATAAACGAGCCAGCCATCGAGCGGCCCTGATCGGATTGTGTTATATCCATTAATACGATAATCAACGGACGATTAAATTGACGTTATCTTTTGAGGAGGCAAGATTCATATTCTCCATGCGAGTCTGTTCTATTTCGGATTTCTCAAATAGAAATATCTTATATATACATGAATACAGTCTCACGGATCCATTCAGAATATTGATTGTCATTTTCTTCCTTACGCATTTCGAGGCAGTTAAAATCTTACATAGGCTGGCGTATTAAATGATCCAACGACATTTTATTCGTCACAAGTATTCAAAGTGGGTTATATCGTCACGAACGCGCGGCACTTGGAATATCCGCACACAGAGGCAGCCTATGAATAGATGGAGGGGAACGGAATTAGTCGGGGATGCGCTCCAAAGGAGGAGCGTCATGTTTTTAGTGACGACAATGAGCCAAGAGAAGCCCGTTTAACCGTATAAAGACGTCGCATTTCGCGCGGAAAGCCTCTAACTTTAGGCGCCTTCTTCATGGCGTATCGATTATGGTAAATATAGAAAATGCGGTAATTCGGAGCGATAAAGAACGAGCTCGCAGACTTGGATAATGATCCCCGTACATGTTCACCGCCCGTGAAGAGCCGATAAATTCCGCCTCGTCGAGTCAACTCCGTATAGTTTTCAACGTGTCGCGAACACGAATAGTCGAGATTCGACACAAAGAAAAAAGTTTGGCCTGAAAATTTGGGATAGCCTGATTCGAGAAATGATCGACGGGACGACAACTCGGCGGGGAGGAAAGAGGCATGCTGTCGCGAGTAATGCAAGCCACGTAAACACCGGGGCAAAAAGCAGAGACGGCCAGCCCCAATTGTAATGCGAGCAGGCAGCTCAAGAATTGCAAGCAGCAGCGCGCGCGAAATCCCGAGCTCTACAACGCCAGGTGTCTTTAACCGTCGTCGCCCTTCCTCTTGTTTTCCCTCGTCTACGACGACGTGGTGTTTTCCGCAGCGCGGAACAACAGCGGAATTCCTCTCGGATGAGGGGGAAAAAACCGGAGGTGGAGGGGGAGAAGAGGGCGAAGAAGGGAGAAGCCTCGGCTGAGTTGACGGACTGATTTCACGCGCAATTAAGTCGGTGGGGTGAGGGAAAGAGAGCGCGGATATCCAAAGCGCGCGAGCTCCGGCTCTGCCAAAAGGTAATTGCCATCGCTCGGTCCTTGTCATTGGCGGCGCACTTTCTTCACTCGGAAGCCGCGGCCGAGTACCGGTAGTGCTTCTCTCCCCGGAACGTCGGTACATCGCTCCCCGGCCCGGCCTTTCGATCGGCCCGTCTCTTTCGCCTCTGTCTAATCTATTCGCTGCGGCCCGGGCTCCTCCCTCTTCTCTTACACCTACTCCACTTTGCCCAATCCTCCCGCGCGCTCATTTTTCCATCCCTGCTATATACTGTTGGACGTGCCCGCGCGTCCATCCCCGTTGGAACCTCTCCGCTCCGTGTCCGACCATACACGGCATGTTCTACTTGCTCCGCGCTTTATCTCCCGGTCCACTTTGGTTCGTAATCTTTTTCTCACCCGAGCTGCGTAACTCGGTATCCCTCCCGTGCATGCGCTCGTTGGTTTTTTTTCTCGTCCTTTGGTCCTCCTCGAGTTACACGCTCGTCGTTTCGTTCCTTTGTGTTTTCGACCTCGAAAAAATAAAGTCGCGATAATGCAGACTCGATTGTCATTCCGCTTATCAACCTTTTGTAAACTCCTGTGTAACAGGGCGCTCGTGTGTCCCGCAAATTTTTCCCTCGTTAAATTCATCCAGCCCGCGAGACTCGAATGACTCGAGCTGCCTAGTTTCCATAATACTCTCGTGATAATCAGGATGTAAGAAGGCTTTTTCCCCTCGCGACGAGTAGAAGAAGCGCCGTTTCAACTTTCGAATTTTGTTACTTTTCAAACTTTGTCGCGTCGCGAATCGCCTGCGTGTCCGTTTTACTTTCTTTTTTTTTCTTTTAACAAGCTCTTGCTCGAGGATACGATGCAGTCGGAATCGAGAAAAAATACGTGGGCCGGGCCCTGAAGCTCGTTTCTCATCTATAGCTTCCTCGAGAGTAGTTCGCGCTGCTTACAGCGTCTTGTCGTTTTTTACCGGGCGCGGCAACTTTGTTCGACAATCCGGAGACTTACTAGAGAGGCGATTTGCCACGACGACGACGACGACGACGAGCGAATGCAAAAATCCAAGGATTATCCTCGCTGCGCTCGACCCCCGCCCGCTCATGCAAAATAGATGGATCAGTCAGTTTTGAGGCCAGGTCTTTGCGGACGCATTTAGTCGAGCAGGATTTTCCTTTAATGAGTTGTTTCTCCCGCTGAGTGCATCGCGTTGAAATTTTAATATTGATAAAAAGCTAAAATTCGACCTTCTGTTACAGTTCTTGCCAATTCAGATTGCGCTCGTGAATGTTATCTTTGTGTATTTGAACATCTTCACGCGAACGAGGAAAAACGCATTGTTCGCGTGAGAAAATTTCGCTCCACTCTGAGATCATGATTAAGGCTCTCCAAGTACCCCGCTTGTTTTACAAGTTTTCCCGCAGATGACATTTTCACTAACGCGCGCGTTCATTGCTCCAATATTGTCTCGAGGATCTCGTCTGACCAAGTCTCATTACGAGCTTTCTTTTACTTTATTTTCCGACTTCCTGCGGAGGGAAACGCAGTCTCCTTTCTGCTTCATGAAATTTCTAATTTTCTTTTCACTCGAGAAAAGTTGAGATACCATTCCCGATGTTTCGAAAGTTTTAATAGCAGAGATTCACATTAATTAAATGAAATTAATAGTTTGTTGTCATCGAAAAAAAAAAACAAGAACAAATTTTTGTGGGAATTCAAAAAAGCTTGATGTGGAGTACGGATAAAACCACAAAACTTTGTATTTTAAAGTGACAAGTGGATGATGGAGACTTTTGCTAATTTGAAACACGTCAATTTTTCGAATTATTTTCAGTTTGCAGTTTTAAATTGCGGTTCCATGAATTTTTTTTCAAAATGTAATTTTTTTTTTATGAAGTTAGTATAAATTATGAGAATACTTCGTAAAAAACTGTTTATTTTTCATTCAATCGCTCCAACAAAACATCGACATTCATCGACAAATTGAAATATCCTGTATTCAGACCTGTTGTTCCGAAGGTTCTAAATATAATAGTGTTTTAGATACCTCTATCAAAATGTACTCTACAATAACTCTATAAAATTTGTCTAGCCTTTTTATCGTTCTTTTTCTACTCATATTTCTTACCCAACTTCGGCTGCGATTTCTTGTAAGGGTTTCGAGAAAAGCTATGGAGTCAGAGATTAATCTTCTCGAAGTGATAACACAATACTATGTATTTTTCATCATCTGACAACTTGCGACGTGTGCTTATGGTAAACTTGTATAATTTTGGAAATATGAATTTTGAACGTTTTCCTTCTGTTTTCCTATGTGTTCACTGTGCTCCGGAGTATTTCATTGCACCACTTTGAAACTTACTGTTTCCTATATACGTATATCACCTCCATGTAATGAGGCGGAGGTGGCCAATACATCACATGAATGAAGTCACCAAAACTTGTTCTAATACTTCTCCCATGTTGGCAAGCAGTTGTCAGTAGGATCATTAATATTTAATGAATTCTGACAGCTTATAATTGAATCATATTTATCGCAAACGTTTCGGAAATTTCAACGATCCACAAATATGAATGGATTATCATAATTTGTAATACGTTAATTGTTTTCAAACATTTCATGATACCATATAAAATGCAATATACACAATAACTGGAAAACCTTAACGAATCGCTCTATACATTATTGAAAACTGCTCTCTCGAGCAGTCTCACGTTTCGAGATTTCAGAAGGAGGGACTTGAATAAATTCTCTCTTGACAAACAAACAAAAAGAGCCACGCGTGTGACGCTCAGAGCGTACACACATACTTCGTCTTCGTGCGGAGCATCCAGAATCATAGCATGTACAGCGCGCCACGCTATTTTTCATGTCCCGCCCGTCTCTCCCGACTCTTCCTCTCTTTATGGCATTAGGCGTGAAATCCCTGCCGCCCCGTGACACGCGCCAACGGGAACGTGCAACGGGTAACGAATACCCGCGCAAAAGTGCAACTCGAAACTCACTCGTATTCGCGAGCTAATAATTGCCGGAATCTACACCGAGGAGAAATCCGATTCGAACCGCACAAGATAAAATCGCGGGAGCGTAAACTATGAGAAAAAATCGGAGAAGCCAGTGGGAATTAAGTTCAAAAACGTTGCTTTTTTTTCGAGTACCGAGAATTTATCTCGTTTATTTCCGACGGAATTTCTCGAGACCCTCGAAAGATCCCGAGAGTTGTATCATCCGCAATCAAGCAACCCCGGGACCGAGCGAAAGCTTCGAAGAAAAGACGAAGAGAGAGGAATTGGTGGGTCTCGTGTACATGCCCGAGGTACGATGTAGCCCAACGACGAATCGTGCAAATTCATGCAAGTTCACGTGTCGAGTACGCACAAGGGCAGGAAACACGCGGTTGCGGGAACATTCAGACGAGTCAGGGCTTAGTCGCTGTGCAAACATCAGTAACGGCGAGCGGGTTCGGCGTCCTCCCCTTGCTTTGTCGATGTAGCGCACGTCCGCGCGTGTGTGTGTATATATATGTGTATGTATATATATATATATATATATATATACAAGCTCAATGACAACGGCACGCCACTGCAGCGGTACAGCCGTGTTAAGAACGACGCAGTTGCCCCTGACACGACGAAACAGAGGTATACGAGATACATATACATGGACGCGAGCCACGGAGGAGGAATATTATTTCATAAAATTTTCTCTCGGCCTGTATCTTAATGAATCGATCTAATTTGATTGAAATTCAAGCGTCTTATCTGAGCCAGATGTATATATATGTATATATATCAGGTCGCTCTAGCTATCGACAGACCGCTCCTGTATACATTTGTTCTGGCATATTACAGAAACGAATCGCTCGGCCATCGGCGGAGCTGCTATTTTTATTGTCATGTCGCGAAATCACTCCCGAGATCGATACACCGCACGACGAGTGAAAATATTTACTCGTCGTCGTCGGGGGAAGGAGAAGGAAAACATTTTCCGCCGAGCCAGCCATTCGTGAGAATCGAAACCGCGCGCGAGATAAGGAACCCGATACCGAAATATCGCTGCCCGGCTATATCCCCAGAGCAAAGTTCGAGCGGTTTTCTCGAGCAAAGCAAAATACTTCCTCTACCCTCCGGTCCGTCCGCGCAACCAGACCAAAGTTGTACCGCTACGCGAACGCGCAATCGAACCGCGCGGACTCACTCTCCGCATGAGCCGCGCGAGCCGAAAATATATCCAGCCAGTCAGCCGTGAAGTGCTCGCGAGCCGTGAATATATAGGTGAACAATCACGGCACTATGTAGGGGACCGAGATCGCCGATGTCTGTCCGGATGATATACGCGTGTGTGCATGTGTGTGTGTCTCACCTGCGTCACTCTCGCGAGCCGCGTCACACGAGAGCACACGTGACGTCAGGCGCAAGCGCCGCGCGCCGCTTCGATTTTCCCAGCCGAGCCGAGGGAGGAGAGGCGCGACCCCCCCCCGCTCTCTTCGTGTTTTCCCAAATCTCTCGCTACTGTCTCGTCTCCCACCCCCCTCCCGCCACCGCGACGACGTTTTCCTCGCTGCGCTGGGTGAAGCCGAGAGAGGCAGTCGGTTCGGTACGGAATTTCCAGGGTATTCCAATGACACAAGTAACCCACCTCGTACAAGGCGTCGCGAGACGATTTTCTATTACTCGTTATAGCACCGGATAATTTTTGTGAGAATGAAAATGAACGTTTGTATTGATATTGGAACTCCGATCGACGAAAGTATTACTCATTGTCGATCTGTCTCGAGAGGTCCATTGGTGATTCGTGCGACTTCCGAGTAAAACGATAGAGTATATACACGCCGCGAAAAGGTGGTTTGACGTGCAAGTGAAAAATACCGAGTGTGTCGAAATTCGAGCTGCTCGAGAGTCATTGTGTATCGATGGGTCCTACAAAGACGAGGAAAAGCTCACACCAAATTTTCCGATAAAAAAAGGCACAACGAGAAAAGTACACGTGTTCGTTGTTGCGTACATTTTTAGCTACCTCCGTTTGAAACGATTTCTCCAAAAGAAAAAACAAACCGTCAAATGAGTTTTTCAACGCTGGTTAATTCAAGGATGCGATTTCCTTCGCCCCGAGATTTCGATATGTTTCGCAGGAGCTACATATCGACATTGTCTCGTTGTCGACGATATTTCCGGATATTCGTGACAGTATGAAAACAAAGATGGTCGGGATTCGAAAGTTGAATGAACGCAAATCGGACGAAAATCCAAAAAGCAATAAAAAGCATATAAAAGCAATTAGTCGATGCCGACAATGCCAGAGTAGTTTTAGATTGACACGCACAATTGTCACAAGGGGCGCTTTGGTGCAGGGAAGAGCGATTTTCAACATGAATAACTCAATCGTCATTACGATGGGCATTGAGAAAAAATTGATCGGGCACGGGTGCATTCTGCCAGGCGAATTCCTTTCAAGCTCGCTAACAACCGACGCGGGGGGAAAAAACGGAAGAGAATCTATATATAAAGACGAATTCTCTATTCAACCCAAAAGAGAGTCGACCCCTTGAGCCATCCTGTCTCGCGCGCGCGCATACACACTCGCTCAATCTCTGTCTATCCATCCTCCTCGACTCGAGCTACCGAGGAAAGAAAACAGACTTCTTTCAAATTTTCCGCTCTCTACCCTCGCCGTGCCGGGAGCATCTTTGGCTTATCCCAGATTGGCTGGGGCGCGACTAGCGTTTCGAGGCACGTATGCGGCCCCCCAACGTCGGATCATGCGTATATATATACACGTGAGAGCGAGTCAAAAGTTGGCCCGCTCGTGCGCGACTCGCTCCAAATTCGCTTGTTTAGGAGGAACCGGCGAAGCGAAGATCAGTCGCGCGACTTGAGAATTCAGCTGGTGCGCCCCGCGGTATAAGAATAGGTGGAGAGCGCGCGGCGGGTATCGATCTTGTTTTTTTATCCTCTTCCCTCCGTTCCTCTCTCCCTGTCTCTCTTGCTCGTCCGCGTGCGCGCGCGAATCGCGTGTGGCCAAAAGTAAAAGCTCAAAAGGAGAGTCGACGTCGGGAGGTTTTTTTTGCGCGCGTACGATATGCACGAGAGGACGTCTCGACCGCGGGATTTTTTTGTCCGTGTGCAACTTGTGGGGGCTGAGGTCGGGAAATGAAGGAAAAAGAGGCGTCTCGACTCGCGTTAAAATAGCTCAATTGTGTGACACACACACACACGCGACCTTGGGAGTGACTATTGTAAAAAACCCACGATTACTTAATTTGGTTATACTGTTCTCCGCGGGAAAGAAAGAAAAGCTAGATAAGATGCCAGAATGGTCGTTCTCGTGTTAGCCAGCCGGCCGCGAGCGAGTTTCGGCTTTTCGTTGTCCTTTCCGAAATCCCGGGCCGACTGAATTCGACTCGTACACTATATTCCTTGCCGGACGGTTGTTATTCGTACTCGTTTTTTGGGCAAAATTGAATATTTCATTTCGGCTTTTCGAATCGATCCAATCGAACGGCATATATTAATCAATTTTCCCACATTTCGATTATACACTCGTATCACAGACGTAACCATATCGAAGCTCGAGGTCAAAACTAACCGGCAAGTATTCTTGAGAAGTACCGCGAATGCTGATGTTGGCGCATAGGAGCATCCCAGCGTGAGCGGACTCTTGGGGCGAAGTAATTCGTGATGCAGTGGTGGCGCGAGAAAAAGCAGCCGCGAGCGGGCGAGAGAGGGATGAGCCATCAGGCGCACAGGCAATAAAGAGCGGCCGGAAAAAAGTAACAAGGAGACTCTCTCGCGTGCGCAATATCCATCGAGAGGGCTGCTGCGGTCCGCCGGCCAGCTTTCAGCGGTGAACTGACCGGAAGTCTCCCGGCCGTCGATTTATGACTTCCTCCATCCTCCGGGAGAGCGGCATCTCGTGTGTATATACGTATATAGAGAGATCTTCGCGCGCTCGAAATTAGCATAAATCACGAGGCTTCTTGCCGGGAATTTTTATAACATACGGGTATATCTGGCGCGGAGGGGGCGCAGTGCATCGCGCGCGGCAATTACCACGGGCTGCTTCTTGCTCCGTTTCTCCCGCGTCTCGTTACTCACGCTCGCCTTGACCGTACAGACTTCCGCGAATCGCCTCGCCAAGAGGGAAAATTCGTTGTTCGCGAATCGCGATGCCGACCCAACGGTTTATCCAGTTTTTACGTTTCCCGGCGCTATATAGCTCATCAGCGGTTGCAAGCGTAATTACCATCGAGTGATTGGCAGTCGGATACAGCCCCCCCGACGTAGTTTTACTCTCTCGAATACGAGGTATATATCCGTGACCCGGACTATGCTACACGGCCAGCGAGATAGCAATCAAAGTTGGCGAATTTTCATTTTCGAAATTAACCTCTCCGTCGAGGAGAGTATGATGAAAGTACGAGTGCGAAGCGACACTAGATCGATAGCTCGCGAACCCCATTGAATTCGTCGGGTATAACGAGTTCTGTCGGAATTACACCAAGAACCGAGACGAGTACAAGTGGTGGAACTCAAATTTGGTGAACTTCAAGGACTTCGTGAATTATCTCGTTGGAAATGTGGCCGCGAGGGGACGTCGCAAAGTATACAACGGGATCCCGTCAATCGCGCGGCAGCTTCATCCGCGCGAGCGTTTTTTTTTTTTTTTTTTTTTTTTATAATTTCAAAGCTTAGGAATCTTTTACAAGATTATATAGCTTACATTGGTTATATACAGTGTTTTTCTTATACAGTTAATATCATACATAGTTATCTCTAGCAGTTTTTACACACTAATATCACATGATTTCAAAAACTTAATTATAAGAAGGCACGCTATAATATTTGGTTTTGCCAATAGTGACTGCATTCTTAATGGGAGTGTTAATTTACATACTAGTTGCAATTTCTTGATGAGCTTGACTCTTTGAGGTTCTAATATAGGACACTGCCAGATGATATGATCTATATCTTGATATTCATAACCGCAGAGATTACATGAAGGATCGTCAATTATGTCTTTTCTGGCGAGCGAAGCAGCCAGATTATAGTGGTTGCTTCTCAAACGGTTAATAGATACAATTTGATGTCTATCTAGATTTTTGTCATGAAACCAAGGAATGTTACCCGGATAGTGATAATAATCAAAGTATTCTGTTCCTTTGCTTTCTCCTTCTTTTATTACAATATCATTGGTGTTCGATTTTAATATATTTTTAAAATGATTCGAGTAATCAGAGTAAGGGATAAGGATATCTGGATCACAACACTGTAAAGTACCTTCTCTTGCCTTGCTGTCTGCCAGCTCATTTCCAGGTATACCTTTGTGAGATGGGATCCAATATAACTCTATACTTCCATTCTGATTCGTTCGAGCTCGAAACTCTAAAAGTTTTCTTTTGATGTCTAAAATATTAGAGCTTGTTTTGGCTGATACAGTGAGTGATCGTAAACTGAGTAGAGCACTGAGCGAATCTGAATAAATGCATATTTTTTGGTTGTTGTTATCGACAGAATTAAGAGTTTGCAGAGCAAGGTCAAGTGCTAAGTTCAATGCGTAGCATTCGGCTGTAAATATTGAAGCCATTGAGGTAATACTTTTTATGATGAATAAGTCTCTCTGAGGGCAAGCCACCGCAACCCCTACAGAATTTGCATCCTTGACCTTGCTACCATCAGTATAAAAATTTAAGGCATTAGTTTCGTTAAGGTGCCTGTTGAATTCTATAACAGGAGTGTTAGACCTTTTCAAGTGCTCACCAAAGTCGGTATTGATTGTTATTTGATTAATTACTAACAAGTAATCGTTCGTAAATATTGGAAAGTGAATACTCTTACTGATGTTCGTACACTCGTGGATTACTTTATGGAGGGAAAGAAGTAAAATAAGTCTAGATGATCTTCTTTTTCTTTGAAATGTCTCATGAGCACTCATTAAAGCTCGATACGTTAGAGTATTAGTGATCGATAAGGACTTAGCAATAAACTTTTTACATAAAAATTTAGCCCTTTCAGCTATATAAGGGAGTTTAGATTCCGCAATCAAGATGTTATTCGGCGTACTATTCCTGTATCCCAATGCTTTCCTGATTGCAGCAAACTGGATTCTCTCGATTTTGAGAATCATATCTTTTCGAGAGGGAAACCAAATAAAAATACCATATTCAATTTTAGATCTAATGAAGCTTTTGTACATTGTAAGCAGCGTTGAAGGAGATGCCCCCCACCAAGTTCCACACAGATATTTAATAATATTCAAAGCTATTAAACATTTCTTCTTCAGATTACTGGCATGTTGGATGAATGTCAGTTTATAGTCATAAATTATGCCGAGGAATTTGACAGTTTCAGAAGAAGGAATTGGGACCTCATTGAGTGTTATAGAGTTTTCCCCTGGCATAGCGAGCTTTTTATTGAAATGAATGAAAATTGTTTTCTGTGGACATAGTTCTAGACCAAGACTTAATAGATTCCAACGTATAGTCTCTAGCGCGTTTTCTAGAATGCCTTTAGCATGAATATAGGATAAAACTATTCTAATATAAATAGCAATATCGTCAGCAAACTGTGAGATAGATAAAACATCTGGCAGGTTTTTCATTGCAAATATCGTTAATATAGCATATAAGACAGGGCTAAGCACTCCCCCCTGTGGTACTCCTTGATAAATTTTTCTGTAGCACTCACTATTGGCATTCGAGAAAATTTTTCTACTATTTGTCAAAAATCTTATAAATTTGATGACTTGTGGAGAGCCGCCGATATTAGCAACATGATTAAGGAGAATTTCCGAATTTACATTAAGAAATGCTCCTTTCACATCTAGAAAAACAGCAAGCGTATCTTCCTTTTTGGCAAATCCTTCTCGAATCGACAATGTTAAAATGGTATGATTGTCTGCACATGAACGCCCTTTGCGAAACCCAGTTTGACTATTATGTAATAAGTTATGGTGTTCAAGCCACCAATCCAGTCGGAGTTTAATTAATTTTTCAAATAATTTACACATACACGATGTAAGTGCGATTGGGCGTACAGAGCTTCCATCGCTTTTAGGTATGAAATGAACAAATGTATCGAGCCAAGACGAGGGAAACTCCGACTCATAAAACATTTCATTATAGATATCAATTAAGACTAATTTATATCGAAAAGGAAGATTGATAACTACTTCATAAGTTACGCCGTCCATTCCAGGGGCCGAGTCCGCCTTGCATGAGTTGAGGGCTATCTCAAATTCCGTTAGCGTGAAAGGACTATCAAAAAATTCATTATTGTAACAATTTTCAGGCATGTAATTGGGGTTAGGAGGGACCCCAGGAGGGCACAACTCATCCAAGGCTAACTGCGCCTTTGTGGTCGGAGTATTGTTTCTATTACATGAAGTAGTAGTTTTGGCCCACTTGTTTTTGAAAATTTTACATTTTTTCCAAGTATAACTCCCTTTTGATTTGAAATTGAGGCTCGAAGCGAATTTTCTGAATTTATCTCTCTTTTTTGTCTTGAACATTTTCTTGGCTTGGGCACATAACTTATTATATCTAATGAGATCATTCAATTGACCAGTAAATTCCCATTTTTTAAATGCCGCTTTACGTTGACGTTTGATTTTATCACACTCCGCGTCCCACCAATATACAGGATTCCGATGAGTGCGGCGACTCACAACTCTTTTCTTTGGCGTATTTCTTTTTATAGCGCTCGTAATTAAATCAATGAAAAAATCGTATTTATTGCTTGGTGAGAGCCGATTAAATTTGGGAGAGATGAATTCATTGTACTTATTTTCTAAATGGCTCTGAACCTTATCCCATTTAGTCCGTATTGAGGTGAGCTTGAACGTTTTTTTATAATAATATTCTCTATCGATTTTTATATCAATAAAAATGGGATAATGATCAGAGCCTAGAGTTTCATCGTGAACTCTAGTGAGAATCTTATCGGCAAAACTTACATTGGAAAAAATTAAGTCAATATTCGATTTAACTTTTGTCTTAGAATCTATACGTGAATACGAATTACTGTTGTGGAGGAAAAAGTTGTAGTTTTCTATCACTTGAAGCAGTCGATTCCCGTTGCAATCAGTGTTTTGGCAGGACCAGGCTTGATGGTGTGCGTTGAAGTCACCGACTAGAAGCCAGTTGTCATTTCCTTGTACTGAAGCTCCAATTTGATTCCAGGTTTGTTGTGGCAGGTTGCTGCTTGGTGTTCGATAGCAGGCTAGTAATTTGAAGGACGGAGTGGTATTTATGACATTCACAGCGCAAGTCTCTACTTGGTCGTGATCTATATCAAAATTTGAAATCTCATACTCTATGTTGTTCCGTAGCAATATTATTATACCTCCTCCAGTCCTATCTCTGCGGTCTTTTCGAACAACGTTAAAGCCGGGAAAAGAAATTTCCTTATCTTCATACAGCCACGATTCTACACACACTAAAATGTCAATGTTTTTAATGAAGGTTTCCAGTTCTTCTTTACGTTTGCATAAGCTCCTCGAGTTCCAGAATACTAACTTTAAATCTCGCGATGGATTTATGGGTGAAGTCGAATTAGCCATTTCGATATTAATGTGTATCGTCTTCAGTTTCACTTGAGAGATCGCTCCATGATGCCTGTGAATTCGTAAGTGGGTCTTTCAGTTTGATAATAATTCTTTTGATTCTGTGGCGCAGAGCACAGTTCTCTAATTTCTCATGTATTTCTTCGAGCATTTTTATCAATCTAGATTCATCGGAGGAGAATTGTTCGGCTATATCTTTGATGTTGGATTTCCCATATGTTTCCTCGAGAAATTTCGTCAAGTTGTCATAATCCAAAGGAAAATCATTTGTTACATCTCTTACAAATTCTTCGATGGAGCTCAGCTGATCTCTGATGTCCACCGATATTAACTTTTTTTTTCTAATATGCTGAACCTTATTTTGTTTCTTTGGGCTATTTTTGGCTAGCGCCGACTCTTGAGTACACGATGATGATTCTGAGAAGGGGCGCTTCTCACCTTGAGCAGGCTGTACAAATTGAAAATCGGTTGCCCGTTCCACAGTATTCAACTCCGGGCTCTCCATAGACTCATCGATATTCGTGTCGTCAGTAATCATATCTACTGTTTGGGCCACTTTCTGAGAATCCAGCAATACAGGTGTTGACGTTTGATTTTCCTTACATGATTTAGCTAGATGGCCTTCCTCGTGGCAAATGAAACACTTAATTTTACTTGCTGAGAGATAGATCCATTCAATGGAATCATCAGTTGCAATTTTTATGGTCGGTGGAATTTTTTCCTCGTCTGCAGGGTCAATGTAGACTTGGCGTCTGAAAGACAGTATGTGGCTGTATCCTGGCATCGAGCAGCCTGCTCTGATATTTGTAACGGCTGATTTTGTTTTTAATCCAATATCTTTCAAAATGCCTTCCAGAAAGCTGTTGGGAATTTCTGGTTTAACGTTGGAAATTATTACCTTTTTGGATTGAGAAAATAATGGTCGAACTTCGACTGTTTGCGTTTCCTTAGCATCGTTAACAATGGAAAATTTTCCTATTTTCATAACATCATTTACAGTATCTTCTGATGCTAAATAGAAACAAATGCGACCTTGCGAAATTCTGGATACATATCTGATATTGCTTGGGCCAATAATAGATCCAAGCGCAACGGTGTAGTCATTAACTAGAAAATTCTTCACTGAATCAAAAACTATAGCATGTTTCTTTGAAAGATTATTCATTGAATTTGCAACTTGGGAATATGAGGACTGAGTTTTATTCTGGACTTTAAATTCAAATAACGGTGTCTGAGAAGAGACCCCAGTGGGGGCATCTTGTTTCGACGTAGCCATTGACCTTCCGGGTGCAGGAATGCACCAGGAGGCCCACACTGATTGCACTTAGTCAGTAGAGAAACACACTTCACAGGTATGACTAATATCTACCGATTCACTCGGACATATAACTCGCAACACGGAGCACTGCGAAACACGACCGCTCTGTTCGACTGTTCGATCGAGACTCCCCCGCGCGAGCGTTGAACGTATACAACAAGTCTGTCGGTCCTTGGCTAAGCCAGCCGACGGATGACGAGCCGCACACTTTCCCCCCTCGGGAACCAGAGTAAACGCGTCTAATTGTCCCCGTGGTCTGTCTTACTTGGCTTTCGACACGTTTGTCGATTGCTTACTGGCGCTTGCAAGGTGTGCGCGCAACTGTCCGAGCTTCATTTCCGCCGACGAGCCGTTGCCGATGACAACGGAGCTTATTGGACGTCGCGACGATCGGCCGAGCCACGATTGGCTCCGTGTTTGTCAAGACGCCGGCTCGAGTTGATATTATACGCTCAGATTAGTTTGAAGAGGAGAATAGTCACGGGATAATTTAGATTATTTGCGCTGCCGAGTGTATGCTCAAAGCTCTTTTTTGAAGCAGCTATAAAAAAGAGCTTGGAACTTGTTAAAGTGAAAGCCTTATTATGGAAAAGTTTATGTCTCAGTTTCCTATTTGGTTAATTCCACACTGGAGCATAATTTTTGTGAACAATCTGCCTTGGCCCGGAAGTACTGATGATCGGTCCTACTACCCTACTGACAATCAGACCTACAGATGAATTCAAGACGTTCGTCGGGATCGTTTGGCGAAGAAGTATAATTTGGGGATAAATTATGCCAGTACATAAGATGTCAGTACATAAGATCACGAACCCGAGCGAGCTCGTGCCGAAATAGCTCTCGGGCAAAGCCATGACGGGGGGGGGGATGTTAGTATGTGAAAAATAACTTGGAAAATCGATTGGACTAATTCGATATGGATTTGATTAAGAAAAAGCTCGTTACTCTTTGCGATCGAGAAACATTAACCAGAAACTGTACCGTCACTGTTGTTCTTATGCGAGTCTCGAATACATCTACTCTATAGAAAAAGTATCCCCCCATTAATTTCTTATCGGCCTCACCGTGACAAAATCAAATACCAGTGAAACCGGCCATCAAATTAAATATCATCAGTTGTAATTTGAAACATTCAATTTATCCTCAACTTTCTTATATAGATATTTTCAAAGAAATGGTGAGGGGCATCTAAGTTTGACTTCCCGTGGAATGTTATGAGAGCATTAAAACTGATTTACTATAACGACGCGGAAAAGTTTTTGAAAGTTTGAAAACAAGAGGGGTAAAAAGTTCATCGGAAGGAAACTAACGTGGGGGTGGGGGGTAGCGGTCGAGGGTGTTGTGTGTGTGAGAGAGAGAAAGAGAAAAAGAGAGAGAGTTCAAAAAATCCTGAAGTAAGAAAGGACAAAGAGACTTTTATATCTTAGGGTCGGAGTGAATCGCGCGAGTCACATAATATAAAGGTCAAGTGACCACTTGGAAAAATTCGCAAAAATGGAAATTTCAGGCCTTTTGTCCTCGGTCCGCCTTGGCTGTCCTCTCGGCCGCGAACTTGAACGACTTTATTTGACATAGGATATTTAATTAAATCACTCCGGGAGGTGATCAATATTTTCACAAGCCGCGCGGCGGCGCCTCAAAGAGGAGTTCGTTGATTGAACTTTGACTCTCGCTCCAGTCCATTTCTTTAATAAACGAACAGATTCGAATAATTGATGTCCGCACTGTTATCGGATGAATGAAAAATTCAGAGCCGAGAAAATTATTCGGCAGAATTATCGAAGAGCCGTTCGGTCTTTAATTAGATCACTGTATACTTTTCCCCGTCGTGCGATTTAAGTAGTCGTTGTAAAATAATAATTATTTCCCGGAGCAACAGAATATACCCTGGCTTCGATCCTGAAACGGTAAAATAAACAGAATACCTAATATATTCTCGCATAAAGGGGGGAACCTCGTCCGATCGGCCGTTTCCAATGTATTCGCCGGCACAACCCTCTACACAACGATGGAATAACTCGGTGTATATTACACGGCCAGGGTGATCGTCGAACTGAAAATCATGTAATTTGGAAAAGCGGCATCTCCCCCCCGAAACTACAAAGGGAAAATGCGATTCGCGGAAGTGTATATACAGCCGGCTATCGCGCAGTGAAATCAAGTCGGTCGCGCCGGGGAAGACGCGCTGCGGCCGGGGGATCCCAGGAGCATCATCCTCGGGGAGGAAAATTGCCAGGCGAAAAGTCGGCGGCTGCGGGGGGTGGTGGCGGCTCCCCCGAGATTAAGAAGCCACCGGATTACTCGCGGCTGCTGCTGCTGCTGCTGCTGCTCTTCGATTTCCTCGGCAGCTCCCTGAGCTGGATCTGATTACCGCCGCGAGTTGCCGGATGCCGCTAACTGCTGCCTCTGAGGCGAAAAGCTGTATGGCAACTTTTCCCCGAGCTTCTCCCCCTCCCCTCGTCACCCCCCCGGCGCGACACTTGGTTCTCCGACGAGATAAGTTTCAACGTTCCAACAACCAATAATTGGGCCACGGACGTGTTTTTACATAAGCTACTATTCGATTCCACGTGGGTTCTCGTGTGTTGGGTTTTTGAAAAACGTTGCACGGTTTTTGAATTGGGAATATACATCTGCATTGCAGGACGCGTGCAACATTTCCTCTCCACGAGTGTATGTCTTATACAGGTAGAAATAACACGCGATCAAATAAACGTCTTCTACGATTAGTTGTTAGCTGATACATATAGATACCCCTGAATACCAAGCCCTTACGGTTCTTCCACTAGTCAGTTTGTTAGAGCTGAAAAGTAAGCGTTCTCCGCAACAACAGCGAAGCTACGAAAACTGCCAGTTCCCGCGAAGACATTGGTCAAAAGAGATCGATTGTTAATTATACAATTCGTCGATATGGGATCCGAGAAAGAAGCTGTATTGTGTGAACCAGCGAAATTTTCAAATCTCGCGAGTCGGGGCAAATTGTCGTATATATCATTCGAGCAGTGTAAACTTGTGTACATACGCGTTCGCGGCCGCAATTATAATTAAACGGTTGTGAGACCGTCCTCTCGGCAACTTGAAAAATAAAAAAAGCCAACTTAATAAAACGAATTGAATCGCGCGGGTATATAATATCTAATGCGTAAACACTCGAGAAGTTGTGGAAATGTGTAGAATAAGCCGAGCCACTCCCGCCTAACGCGTTCTCAACTCTGTGCATACACATGCGGGGGGCCAGAGGCGGCCGATTCTCGAGTTGAAGACATACACAGCCCCGCGCGCGCATATATAAAACTCGAGCGAGGAGCGCGGCCCGGATATATAGGTATCTATATAAGCGTTACACACTCACGCACAGATGCGCGGAGGAAGAGGAGGGGGAGGGGGGAATGAGAGAGAGAGAGAGAGAGAGAGAGAAAGAGTATCGATTCGCGGGCGGACGAGCGGCCGAGATGTATATATATATACACTGTGGTGGGCTATTGTTCCAGCCGAGGGCGTCGTTAATGGAAACGCTCGCGCCTCATCACTTCGGCCCCTCCGATGTTGATGTATTCACCCTTTCGATCGGACCGATGGATTTTTCGCTCCGGCGGACGGGCGAGCCTCCTCGATCCCGGCTCGCGAGCCTTCAAAACTAGTGCAAATAGACCGAACAAGGCTTACCAGTGATTTTTCGCCCCTCGGGTCGCGACTCGATAGGCATAGGCTCTAAACTATATAGCTCATATATACATGTGTGTCGAATTATATGGGCCAGTTGGATTTCGTACGACGTAATGAAACTCATATATATCTATCTTAATTATATCGAATCCGCGGTTAATAGCCAAACGAATAAACGGTTCGAATTATGCATCGGGGAATTTTTCTCGCGCGAACGGGGGAAAATGGAGTTTTGGTTGAGTCGACCGGCAGACCGCGGGATTCGGGGCCGATGAAAAGAATTTCGCAACGCTCTTGTCTATAGCTTATGAAACTTCTCCCCGTTAAGTTGGTGGAAAATCATCTTCGTACACCGCGCGCTCTCGGCTCGCTTCAACATTCGGCAAATCGAAAAAGTTCGAGGACCCTTCGTATCGCTGGGAAATTTTACCTATCCATCTCGGAATCCATATGTCGCCCCTTACCCTCTCCCAAGGAGATCGAACAAAACGAATATCAGTCAATTGTTGATTGGATCGTTCGCAACAGTTGTATTACGTGCGAGTTCAATTTCGATGAAAAAAAATAATAAATCTATGTACGAAATCGAATTACCCGAGAATTCCTTCTGTCCAAAATTCGACGAGAGACTGCACGATCTATATGAGTGTTCCTTCTTTCGCTGGACTTTACAAACTCAATTGAGCAGTGTACGTCGAAAAATATTCCGTAATAAAAAAAAGGGGATAAGAAGATACATACGCGTACTTGTTTCATGTCAAACGGAATGTAGCCGGACATGTAGCTCGCGGTCACGAAACCTTGTCCCTTTTTTTTCCTCCACCAGAGAGAGAAAGAGAGAGAGAGAGGAAAAAAAGAGGAAGCGAGGCAGAGGAAAGAGCTAATTACACGATTTCCCGATCGATCAATTGGCCACTATTGAAACCTTTTACAGCTTGGGAGAGGAAAACTGCTTCGAATTGCTCTGTACCACGGCCGCCGCTACTGCGCGAACTCAATCATTCGCAGCTGAAGGAATTTTTCAGACAACCTTCCATGCTGATGCCCACGAACTCCTTACCAACAGTACAGCCGAGCGCTTTTCATTAATATGTTTTTGCTCAGAGTATTATATAAGTACTTCGTCCGATAATACATCAACGCCGTACAGCTGTGAAAGCTAGTGGATTATTAATCATGTCATTGATATTAAATGCTCTTTGCGAATTATTATTCAGAAATAGTGTTGCATTACCACGTCAAATTGCGTTATAGACAGGTACATACATACATTTTTTCATGTTTATTAGATAATTCAAAATTAACTATAGGGGAAAGAGGGGCAGATAGGCAGAATTTTCACAAAATCTGAAAACTCTTCTTTCCTTTGTAAGCAGCGCTGCACATATGATACTCAGGATAAATATATATGTATCATATTAATGTACACAAATCGCGATGAGTGTCATCTTTGCGCGTCGCGTTAAGATTTACTTTTCTTTATAGCATCTTTTAGTTATCAGAGATAATATATATATATAGATGTATATATACTTCTTTCAGCAAATTCCTATAACTCTTAATCAAATTTGATTAATTTTCTTTCAATTAAAAATTTTTTGTGATATATAATCATTGTCTTCAGCGTCCTTAAAACTTATTCTTTTGATTTTCCACCAAGAAAATTGTACAGTCAACTACTCTCCACGGCTTATCCCAAACTTTACAGTTAAATTTTCTTTTGAGCCAGGAGTTAATTTTCCTTCGTTTTGTTCCCCAAAAAATGTCAAAATCCATCATAAAATATTTGAATTGTTATCCATTCGATTTATTCAAATTTAATTATAATCAAATGCCTTACATTTTTAATTGTTTCCCAAAGCACTTGAACTGAATAACTTATTTGGGTACCTCTTTTTGGATTTTAACTAATTGTATGTCAAATATATAAAAATAACGAACGTTAATACCGAACTAAATTTGATATCGTGAACGCTATATATATGGAGAATGTGTGGAGACTGGAGACTGCACGTCTATATCTCGTACCTAAGTTATATATATAGAATACTGATATCGTGCTTCCGGTATGCGAAACGTAAACAGCCATGCTAATTATGCCTCCTAGCACCTGATTCTTGCAACGATTCATCTTTTTAATCTTCAATTGAAAGTCTAAATGTAAATATATTTGTATATTGTTATTTTGGGATTCAGTGTAAAGGGAGTATACTTACATGAATAAATTTTTAAAATTGACAATGACTATTCAGACGTGACGCAAATTATGCAATTGTTAAGAAATATATTGTTTTCAAATTATTTGAACCAGCATCGATATCTTACCTTGATGTTGCATGAAAAAAATGCATTTTGAGTAAATTATGTATAAAAATGATTGAAAATGATAGATTTGAATATTTTATTCATGAACTCACAAACTTTTCACAAAATTATATATTAAATCAATTGATTCCTTATTGCGACAGACAAATATGATTCATATTTATTTATTGTCTAGTCAAGAACCTGGTTTGAATAACAACAACAATAATAATAATAATAATAATACATCAGTCAAAAATTGTAATACTAACATCATAAATATAATATCGATAAAAAAACTAAAATATTTTATATAAAAGTTACTACTATTGACCATCGTGAATTAATCATTTCTAATTAAATTTCTTACATCATAGTAAGATGTAAACATAAAAAACAAAGATTAACTGTATCAATACTAATGTAACAGATCAAAAGAATAAAGTATACTAGGGAACTATTTCACTTTCTTCATGAAATATAGTTCAACGTAGTCCTTTCAGATGTATCCACACATACACCTGAATTATTAACATGAATTTACAGAAAAAATATGAAGATAGTCAACATGAAGTATTGCCTTATTTTTCACATATATTCAGTAATTCTTTAAAATAGAAAAAGTTTATATTATTTCATTCTTTGATGAATGATTCTCTCAAAGTACCTAACGTACCATCAGGCGTTTGCGATGCATGTTATCATTACTTGGTCTTTTTTTTAACCTCACCTTTTATCTCTGTCAGAAAATTTGCTACTTTTAGTTTCACAATTTCCTCAATATCGTCAACCCATACCCATTTCTCACTGTTCACAATTATACAATCATTGCGATATTTAACTGTTTTCCCACACTGAGATTGTTCTTTGCCAAACTGTTTCATTTCCGATTTAATTCTCATTTCTCTAGGTGAAAGAAATACATCCCAGTACCACACACCTTCCATAATCCATTTTGCTCTGTTTTGGAAAATATATTCTCTATGCTCTGCAAATCGAAACACTACTCTCAAAACTGTATCTTTCTGATTAGCACTTTTCACTTCCCATACTTTCATGTCCAAATTAAATTCCAATTTATCACCTAGCCATCTGTCAATATCAGTTCCATCCCAGTTCTTACCCTTGAATGCTGCAAGAACTAATTCATCTTTTTGATCATGTATTGTTCTATTTTTCTGAACCATACCTTCTGATTCTTCAATCTCCTTGTCGGGCGAATTCATTTTCTCATCATGTGAATACATTTTATTATTATCCAAAGTCACACTATTAGTTTTGACACTATATTCTAGCTGCTTCTTTTCTATTTCTCTTCCCAAACTAAGTTTTATTATATGCTTCAGTTTCTTGACATCTTCCTCCAATCGTGCTATTCTTTGATCTTGAATATTCTCATATTTTACAACCATCATGTTATTCTCATTTCCAAGAGGATATCTATCATTCTCCATAACTTTTTCTGCTGTTGAATCCATTTAATGCTAGTTTTGACTTTATTCAATGAATTTCACTCTGCAAACGCTGGAATATCAAAATTGTGATATATTCTCAGATTCACAATATTCTATGTTAGACAGACCCAACATTAGAATCACTGATTTTTTTTTTCATTTTCAATAACGTAACTTACAGTACAATTCTCTGATCTCCATTCAGAGTAAGTTCATGGGAATGTTCAATCTTTACAAAGTTTTCGTTGCTCTCAATATACGATTTCTCCTTGGGCAATTGGCTACAATCCTCAATTAGGCAAAAACTAGCCCTCTGAGACACAGAGCGAACATGTGCGAGTATTGCGGTGTGTAACAATAACAAAGAAATGCAAACGGCTGACTGCAGCTGCGAGTCTCGACCTCGACTCTCGAATGAGGTCCATGCACCTAAAAGCCAGCGCCCCGCACGACAAGTTATATAAATACAAGAGCTCGCGACGACAACAATGATGCGTTTACGAACGCACCAGCTGTGGGCTCCCGCCACTGCAGATATATGTATACTGCAGTCTCAAGCTTGGTTTTTTTTCTGGGAAATCTGAAATTGCGTGGAATTCGTGTTGGTGGCGATTGTTTCGGTCGAATTCTAAAGAGTTGAAAAAATGTAGACAATGTTTCGAGAACTACTCCATATGTATACCTATAGAGTAATTACGCTGGAAGGGTAAGAGAAAATTTTACGAGTTTATGTGGCTCAATGTTTGGAAAGTACTTCTATACTTACTCTCAGGTTTTTAATTTCCCCATACTCACCTACCGCGATTCTATATTATATTCTTTGACCCTCGTAATATTTCATTCAATTCATTTTTACAATGATTTCTATCACTCTCATGATACTGGATGATCGGGCGCCCGGCCTAGTAGTCGCAGTTTCTTCGAATCCCGCGCGCACTGGTACGGTCGAATACCTTTTTTTCTTTCTTTCTTTTTACAATCCAGTTGAAATCATTCAAGATGAGTTTCGAGCTCACTGAAACAACATCCTGCATATACACACTCACAAATCAAAAAGTCGGGGAGTGTAAATCCTCGCAGCTCGGTCGATATATATCCGCACGAAACAAGATCGAGTTGGCTCGATTCCGTGCAATTAACCCCGGAAAGCAGCAGCTCGCCATATTAAACGCATTATTATCAGGCGGCACTGGGTGGCGCGCTGTCTTGCGCACACCCCAACACCGGTGCGCAAACACTCCGGCGAATTTGCATGATGAAGTACCTCCGGCGAGCAAGCTCTCCGCCGCCCCGCTTATATATATAATCGCGGAAGAGTGCCCCTCTCTCTCTCCTCTCTCTCTTTCGCGCCGATCACGATTTATCCAACTCGGGTTTTTTTTTCGCGGTGTATGATTGTGCACTTTTTTTCTTTACTCTCTCACAAGCGAGAGTTCGAATTCGTTAGTCGCGCGTGGCAATCGGGAAATTTCTCTAGCGAGGTATACGCTGCTGGTCGATTTACATTATTCTCGAGTTATTTACGTATACGTTCATACTAATTTGCACTACACGCCTGGTGATGCGATATAATTTTATAAGAATTTTGATTTTGAGAATAAGCTTCGCGGTGCTTTCTAAGATGGTATGATGAAATAGTGTCATTTGTATACCAATAACATAGCGAGGTAAGGTGTTTTTGGAAAGATTAACCGAATAGAACCCGACTGAAGCTTATGCCCAAAAACGTGTATTAGGCGAACGAGGTGCATATGCGTCACGTTTTGTCGCAATTACGGGAAAAAACACGCGCCTGGTACCCGTGATGAAAATAGATACAATATACCGTTATGCTCAACTCCTCTTCCTTTTATATCTTTCATTTTTGCAAACCCCAGTAATAAACGTCAGAAAGCAAAATTCCACCCGAGCCCCTTACAAATATACAAATACTCGAAGACGCTTTCGAGCCAATATTTCCCCTGTAGCTCAATTTTCTCGAACGTATACAGATTGCTCCGCGCGATTGATCTTTTCATCCCGATCAATTCAGTGTTGCGATTGGGAAACGTCCACCTCGGCAAGTGGTTAGTGGAGTGTGTATATATACATGTTTACATCAAAGGCATTCACGTGGCTGAAACGCAATACCGCAGCGGCTTGGCGCGGGTAAGTGACACCCGCGGGTTTCAAACTCGCAGCCAAGCTCGGCTCGGCCCAACATAAAATTCTTAATTAACGAGCGGCGAAAAAAGTTGACGGCGCCGCTCCTTAGCCTCATCGTCCTCGCCCATTATATGCAACGGGCTCCTCCGGTGACGTATACTGCAGCCGCCGCCGGGCAGAGGAGATCCAGTTGCCCCGTACGCTACCGGGGGCGAATTAATCTTTTTGCTCGTCGTCAAAATTGAAATATTGTCGCTTAATGCGGGCGTAATTTATGTCGCGGCCGCTTCCTACGATGCCGCGCGTTATTTCACCTCATCTGGCCCTTTTTTTTTCTTTCTTCCGCACCTCCTTCAAAGACCAGCTCCACCGGGCTTGCAAAATTTCACGTTACCCGTGAATATTAAGTTTTGGGAAGCCCCGGCCACGATGTTACGGACGCTTGGAAAATATTAAAATATCTCCATCGGCGTAGGAGTGAGAGATCCCGTCAGGAACGTTATAAAGTTAATCCCGATGTTGTATTGACTATGCAAATGAACGTGGTTGATGAATCGAGCGATATTAATTTCGATAAGTATACAGATATGTGATATACTTATTAGTTAAACAGAGTGTGATTTCGGAGAGCGAAGCTTTTAAACACAAGCGTTTGATTGAAATCGAACGGGATAATCCCGCCGATTTGTCGTTGTTTTGAATATTGTAATTAGCCCAGTAGGCCAATATGCAATATATTCATCGCATTTTAAAACCGACTCTCGACTCCAGGATCGAAGATACGAATTATCGCGAGGCTGACTCTTCTTTTCCCCGCGGAACAATTCGGCAGTTCGGTTTCTTTTTTTTCCCACATTCCCGCGGAGTTATTCGCTCGAACAAATCAAGCCTCTCGTCATTATTTTTCAATTGCATAAAATTTTTTCGCAATCACCCGAAATGTTCCATTATGTCGACTTTCCCGTCGAACACGAGAAATTATATCACTCGTCGAAATTGCCACCCACGTTGGAAGTTTTCTTTTTTTCTTCCTCCTCCTCCTCCCCCCATAGTAATCCAGCCGTAACGAAGCAACACTCGCCGATATTAAAAGGTTTAATATCGTTCCTCACTCTGGGCGCGCGAGCAACAACTTTTCACGCTCGTCCTCTCAATGGGAGAGAGCCTGTTTTATCCTCGGCTCTTCTTATCCGGCCGTATATACACTTTCTTCCCGAGTCTCGCGTGCGCGGCTCTTTCGCGCCGCTTTCAACGCGATGGCTCGGCTTAATTAACTTAATGGTTATTTACGATACACGCACCGGCCCTTAAATCAGGTGCGGGCTGCATTAAAGTCAACCGAGGCTAACGCGCCAAGCGCGACCCGGGAAACTCGCATTAGCATGCAAGCACACTTATTCTTTTATACCTCGAGCCCTGCACGCGCGTATATACATATACTTATTTAATCACGAGTCGAATGAACAATCCACTCTTCCGAGACGAGACAGCCTATCTATAAATTTCTCTCTCGTTCTCGCATCATTATACGCGAATAAATCGATGCGGCAGCGACCTTTTCATGCGTGAACTTCGTGATTCGGATGGATTTAACATAAGGTAGCTGCAGACAATTTGACACTGCAGGCAATTTGGCACGTTTGTCAGATTTCGTATTTTCGGTGCTCTCTAAGGATCAGTCGCCCTCGGATCATGTTGGGGGCATTAGAAGAAAATTTTTGATCCGTTTCCCGCCCATTTAGCTCTTAAAACCACTCTCCTACAACACTTTGAAGTTTCATTTACTCATCTTTTCACCCTTTTCTTATTTTACTATTCACACTCAACCTAAAAAATCAGGAGTAAATAATTTTCATCTCACAAAGTATCATTACTCTTTTTTATGGAGAAACATCTCATCTTTTGATTGGTCTCATCAGTTTTCCCAGAACTATTTTTTATCCTATTGCAATTGCTCTTTTTCGCATCAAAAATAAGTAAAGCCAATGTGGCCCTTTATAGACATATTACAATGATTTAGAAATGTATTTTTGAGTTGAATGTCAAAAGTTTTGTATAGATATCAATGGGAACATGTTTGAGCGTTTATTCCAATGCCAATTTGATCGTCCCATTGTGGGCCCATATATGCTGTGAAAAATGATTAAAAAACCATGGCAACTGCACGTATAGTGCATTTGGTCTTTTCGCGTTTTTTTTTAAAGTGCGATTTTTAATAGGTTAAAGTGAATTCGCAAAAAGCCCTTAGGAGGTGGCGCATAGGGTGCAGTTACCTTACGATAAAACGTTCAACGACAAGAAGTCAAATTCCCCAAAGTTGACGATGATGAAAATGATCGCGAGCTGTTGCACACTAACAAATATATACGGTGTCATACCGTTGCCCTGACAGAAAATCAAAATAGACATTTGTTCATTCATTGGAAATTGGATAATTCTATCGAATTATCAATTTAAAAATAGACCGTCGAAGTTCAAACTCCGATATATTCAAATATTGAAATAGAATATGCATGCTGTATCTATAATGTATATCGAGTCTTGAATGAGCCGAGCCAAAGTTTCGCCAACTGCCGTTACAGCCATTCGAGAGCATTTCCCAATAACTGACTTATGTATATATACGTGTACGCGAATGGCAATCAACAAAATAATTTGCCCCCGTTGTTTGTTCAAAGCAGCGTTGCTCGACGTTGGCGAGGCTCGAATAAATTTGTTTTGGGGTCGGAGACGCATCGATGACACGATTGATATTATGTTCGCAGGTCGGGAAGCGGCGGGAGCATGTTGGGCGACGTCAACATCTCGGCAATTCTGGACTCGTTTTCAGTGAGCTACGATAAAAGAGTAAGGCCGAACTACGGAGGTGAGTAGCGTCCAACGCTGTCTATTCGGCATTTATAATACATACATATATGTATATATTCATACATATACATATATATGTACACACAATAATATTTATACGAGCGAAGGCTGGTTTCGAAACCAGGGAATTTCGGCGCGCGACATCTAGTAAGCTAAGTGCATTAACGAATAGGGCGCCGTTGGTGGGGTGTATACGCCGCGTGTATTTGTGCGCGCCGGATTCCATTTGCGACTACTGCGATTGTTGCGTACGCAAATATACATATACACAAATGTGTATATACATACGCGTGGCACACGACTGAATCTGGCCTAATTGGACATGCGCCGCGTATACTACAGCGGAGAGAGAGCCCACTAGGGCTTTTAATTGGTTTCATCCACGTTGCGCACTAAAAGTCTACTGAAAATCCAGCCCCGACTTTCCGCCGACTTACATATTTCGCCCCCGCGTGCTATGCTGTATGTATATATCTGCTGCGTCCAGTGCAATGTGCCTTTGCCGCTTCGTTAATACTTCTCGTATACTTGTACAACGTATAGATCGATATCAGTTCTGAAAGCTGGCAAGGTGAATTGCATGAGAATCATTACGATGCCAAAAAAGTTCAAAGTTATCGATATATATAATCTCAAATCCTTACAGTGAAAAACCACTGAACTGCAGTGAAAAATCACTGTAAAAAGGTGAATGACATTTTCACTAGAATTGCAGTGAATTTTTCATGCAATTTTTAACTTTAGTTCCACGAGTTTTGTTAGAAAACATTTTTACGTTAAATTTGCAGTATACTACATTACCCTACTAATGAGTAGGGTGTAAAATAAATTTTCATCTCAGTTACTGCGAATTTTATGTTAAAATGTTTGCTATCAAAACTCATGGAACTAGAGTGAAAATTCACTTTAGTTACATAAGAAATTCATTGCAAACCAGTGAATTTTTCATCCACTGTCTTACAGTGATTTTTCATTTTTATACAGTGGTTTTTCACTGTAAGGATTTAAGAGAGTAACATTAGAAACTCAACCGTATTCGAGCGGAAACTCATATGTGCGCGGATAGCACACGACTTTTGTATATACACGTTCTGATTTGCAGTAACTCAAACCTTACGTCACTCTGACAGAAGAAAGTACGTATTCACATAATTTTGCGCAATCGAGTGCCGTGATTTCGGATGAGGCTTCAGACCCAGGCATGAAAATCTTGAAATTGTCGACTCACCGATTCGTATATCTCTCTATACCGTCCGATTCTTCGCTCGTTTCTCCTATAGGGATTCAGCCGCGACGATTAATTCACGATCATTAGCTTTGCAAAACGTTATCTCGCGAATAAAATAAATATATATATATATGTACGCAGAAATAATCACGTAAGTTCTTACGAGCGGGCGTATATGAATATACATAAGCGCGCACGCGCGCGTATATTAGCATACACGCAGATATATACACACAGGCGCTGGGGCGAGAGCGCGGGGAATGATTTTCGGAAAGTGCGCAACGAGGCTCGACTTGCGTGCAAAATCAGCAAGCAACAAATTTTGACGCGGCAAAATTCTCCCCCAAAATTAGCCGTCGCGCGGGCGCATGACGCAAAAACGCCGCTTCCTTGGGGTCGCGAGGCTCCGACGAGGCGGCAAATGCGGAACGAGGAAAACGAGAGAACTAGAGCTCGCGGCTGCCGTGTGCCCCCGCCATACTCGGCCGTGTATATACACGCGAACGTTGGGAGGCAAAAAAAAGAAAGAGAAAGAAAAAAAAAATCTCGTCCAACCGCGAGTTACACGCTTACTTAGTACAAGTGCATTTATATTATATATGTCACGCGCGCGCGCGGGCGCGTTTCTCTCTCGTTTCTTCCCTTTTTTGCTTTTCTTTTTTTTCTTCTTTCGCGGGGAGAAAAATAACGTATTATCAACGCGCGTCGAGATACAAGTCGAGTCGAGATCTAAGTAATGATAGAGCGAATGATCACGGTAGTGTATATCGTAGAAGCTTCACGCCTGTTGAAACGAAGGAATGAAAAAAAAAAACGTAAGCGAAGCGCCGAGAAAAAGTGCAATTATCGTTAAAGCCGTAGAATCTAGGTGTTGTAAATTTGATTTTTCTGACCAAGTCTCCATCCGCAAACGGCCTTGCGAAAATTCTTAGTTATTTCGATATAACTGCAGTAAGTATATGGAACGGCGCGCGGGCGCACAGCGCCGAAAGAATAATAGCCAAGCAGGGCGAAAAAAAAAGAGCACACACACGATAAAAGCTGCGCCGTATACTCGTTTCACTCAAAATTCCGTCGCAGTGGAGGCGGAGAAAAGATTCAAATCAAGTACATCGAGTCTTTGAATTGCCTTTTTTTTTTCTTTCTTTTTCTTCCTTCTCTGCGAGAGTAGTACGAAGAGAGGAAAAAAAAACTACAGCGAACAAAACGAGAAGCATGCATTATTTTTACGTGACGGCTCTGCTAAAGTCGCTGGAATTCGGAGATATACATATCACATATATATACATGAATTAACGAGGGCTGGTGTGTATGTGCGCGCGTGCGTGTGTGTGTGCGTACACGCACTCGCACGCGGAGAGCCTCTGACCGCAGAGCCATGCCAGCGGCCGCTGATGAGTGCGAGCCATTAATCAAACGCCCAGCGGCTCGATTGTCATTGAAATCGCGCGTCGCATGCCAAAAGCTCCGATTCACGTAAGGCACCATAAGCAGAACTCCGTAGTCTTTTACATTTTTCAATTTGAAACATCTGTATCTATAGTGAGTTTGTCGTAGACGAGAGAGCAAAATTATCCAGAAGTTTCTTGATTGTCATGTTGAGAACGTTTTCCTTTGGGCATCATTTTGATCTAATAATCCGCTTGATTTGTCACTTTTTTTTCTTCCCTCTCGTTAAATTTGGTCTGAATAGTTCATCGGCGTAGCACACGATTGTAAGTATACCTATGGCATTGTTAATTCCTGTTCTAGAATTCACTTAAGCGCATGAATGCATAATTGCGAAAACGCTCAAACGCTGTGGAATGTAGCGATCGTCAAACTTTGCGATGGAAAGAATGAAGAAAGTATACATATATAAGCACGTGACGTTAATGAGTTGCTTCAACGCAAGAGTTGCCAAAACAATTGCTAGTTTGCCCCCTCGTATACACGTATGTGAATCGGGAGAAGGTGTACACTCGCAGCACTGGGTTGCGCATCAATCGAACGCGACGCAGACCTCGCTCGCGCGTGGTTAGCAACCAAATCACCCCACGACAATTCTCCCGCTGCTATATCCGAAAACTTATCCACGAACCCTCGACGAAAAAAAAAAAGCCACAGCTCGTCCAACGCACGGAGAATCGACCGAACCGAGATGATCCAGAATCACGGGCTGTACGTACGGTCGCGACAGTGGCGAAATGATTACTCGGTCCACTCGAGTCATCCCCCAAACGCGACCCGGAGTCTCGATACAGGCGCGAATTGGTCCTTTGTGGAACATGGCGTAGATTGTCCCTCGAAATTTGGTGGAAAACGTCGTGCGGCTAGGGAGGGAGGGGAAAAGAGTGAAAACAAAAAAAGGGCGCGCGGGTGGTAGCACATGGACGGCCGGCGGCGCGGCGCAGACGTGCGCGCCAGGGCGGGGCTGGGCTGCTGCTGCCGCCGCCGCCGCTCAAGAGCCGGATCGATGCTGGGACGCTCGTTGCCACGGGTTACCGTTAACGGCATCCCCGGTCCGCACCGGCGCGCGCGCGCGTGCCTCTCCGCTTCTGCCTGTATATATATAACCACCCACCCACCCGAGCCGAGCCAACTTCCTACCCGGCGTTGTTTAAACAATCAGGCCTGTCCGACTGCTGCGTAGATACCCGTGTGTAGACGTGTTTTCCCGGTCGACCATAGCCAGTGATTTGTCGGTCTTGAGGATCCGGGGACACGTCCACATTGACGGTCTTTGCAGGCTGCCATTGATATTGGGTATGGGATGAGTAGGGGGTAGCGAGAACGAATCGCGTGGAGCAAGTACACGTCGGAAATTCAAATTTTCATATGGTTTTCGAAAAAAATCGAAACGAATTCGCGCCACAGTACGATCGTAGAGGTGGGGGGAATAATTCATGGTTGCACACTCCGTTCGATTAATCAACGGAATCGTACAAAATGCCGAAATGTTATTTGGAAAACTGTATTTATCGATAGTTGGACGAGAAACAACGAGATTCGTATTTTACTTTGGATATGCTCCGGATGGAAATTCCATGATTTTTCCACGCTGGAAAACCTGCAAAAGCTCCGGGAATCCATGGAAAATTGTTAACGGAAACCCTGCAATCGGACTAGCGCTCGCCGTTTAGTCTTGGCGTGCAATGGCAAAAGTATATAGAAATATATATACAACTGTATAAAACTGACCGGGACGCGGAGGCATGTGTTTAGTGCAGATTCACTGGTTTCGTTCGTTCCTTGTTTTTGCGTGTTCGCGCGTCCAAACTATGTGGGAATAATTTTGAGGACGAATCTGACTGTTGATTACATTTTCTAAATGGTCGCGCCGTAAAATTACTCGAGACTATAATTTTGTATTTTGTCAAAATAGAAATGTGATTTTCGCTTAGAAAAAAAAAATCATTCATCTTATTCGTTGCATTGGTAGAACTGAGCAATTTCTCACGCGCGAGTATAACATACTGCGCGATCGTTGATTAATGATATCCAGTCAAAATATAGATTCATTGCAATTAGCTTTGAAATCAATTTATTCCGATTTGATTGGAAAATTGATTTTGATCTCTCTCTAAATCTACAGTTCGCATCTCGACAGTCGAGTCGGAAACCCGATTGCCGGTAAATAACGATCAAAACAGTAATTTTGTATTCGATTCAGATCACTAAATCAAAGTTTGCGTCTACTTTCGTACGAGTATTTAATTTCGTGCTTATACCATGAGAATAGCTCCTTGGATTGAATTCATTTGTGACGCACGAAATCACTCATGCTTCACACGTTCATTCACGCGAACAAAAATAAGATCGGAACGTCTTTCGGACTCTCGATCAACCGATCCACAACACGACAATCTCAATTTTCACTATCGCGTTTGGGGGATTATGCGCAAATTCCTCTGTGGTCGCTCGAACAAAATTGAACTTGGTTAGCTGCGGGGGACGAAGCTGAAACATTAGCCGATACGAGGTAGATCATCGTCGGGGCGTATATATCTGGCCGACGACACAATCCGACATCGTCGCTCACCTTCGCCTTAAAGCCGGGCGGTTGACAGGCCAAACATATCCCCCGTGCAGAAGCGGCGGCGGCAGCAGCTGCCGGCCGGATTCGGAGGCTGCTGGCTTAAGCCGACCCAGCAGCAGTGGCAGTGGCAGCGGCCGATCGATAGCGAAAGTTGGCTTTTCGGGCTGCTCGCCCGTTATCCCGGGACCTCCTAACCGACAAAGAAAATTCCTGGGGAGGGTGAAAGCGAGCCGCGGGAGGAGGGGAGACAAAGCCGGCACGTGGCATGAAGCAGCAGCAGCAGCAGCAGCAGCCAGTTCCGCCCTGAGATGTCGCGCCCGGATGGAGCGCCGCGCGTATCGTCAGCTGTGTGCCGGCTGAGGAAATTACGTGCTCTTTGCCATGTTCCACTGTACGCCCGAGATGGGGGTAATTATTTCCAAGCGCGAATTTCCCCGATTCGAAATGCTGCCTTTTCAAGCGAGCCGGGCTTTTTGCACGAGCGGCCCGGTGTATATGGATAATCCGCAGGAAAGGTCGGCTGCGTATACAAGCGATCAAAATCAATCGGTGAAATTCATAATAAGAAAGAAGCTTTACTCGTTTGACTGGCGCGCTCGGCTTCAATCCCTCATTATCTCAAAATCACAAATTAATTTCCACGAATTCGAAATTATACACGCTCTTATTATATTCGGGTTTCGCTGGAAACCGATCACACGCTAATATTAGTCTTTTGCGCGCCCGGAGCTTTTGAATGTCTGCCGTTACGGAACAATGACTTTTAATAAACCGAATGGAAATACCTTGGTGAAATCCCCGGGATAACCGGCAAACAAAGCTCGAGCAAGAGCAAAATTGAGGATAAGGCCGAAGAGTGGGGGGGCAAATGCCAGCGAAAATACGCGTATTTTCTCCAGCTTACACGTAAAATTTCAGGTTGAAATTCTGATTCGCAGAGTTGTTACAGTTCTTTCTTCGTTTATTTATTGAATTCCCCCCCCCCACCGTCTAAAGCCAAATCTACTTACTAACGCACGAGCTTACGCTAGCGCGCGTATAATCAAAAGTTTTATGTACAGGGAAAAAGCGCTTTTTCATTTACGACGAAAGGGCAAAAATAAAACGAAAAAAAAAACCCTCGCCGCGCTGAGCCGAAGAATAAGCAGCGCGGAACTGTATTGTGCCAAACTAATCCGTTGCACCTTTACCGGTACCACATCGACGCGTTCCGGCCACGAGAAATACTTTTTTTTTCCAAGTCGGCCGGGGGAGGACGGTATCGACGAAAAATATCTCCGATCTAGAAGGGCAAACAAATGCATATATCGAAAATAATGGCAGCCAAGCAAAACAAGATTCGCAGAGCAAAACGTGCATATCCTCCCGGGCGCGGGAATAACTTGGAAGGCTGCTGCGGCGGGCAAATAACAAAGTGCACCGCGTAAAACCTGATGCTATAACCCGGCCAGCCTTCAATTTTGGCCGCGCTTCGCGTATGTATGTCTATGCGTATACCGGTCGGTTGCAACTGGCTAATGCAATTTTCACCGGTGCGCTTTCATTTGACCGCGCGCGCACGTACTTCCCCGCCGAGCCGACAGCTTCACGTGCATCGCGCATAGTTGAGCCGCCGCCGCGTAGATGCGGTCGCTCGCTATACTCGACTCGCCGCCGATGCTGCTGCTGCCAAAGAATTTCGGATTCCGACCTCTTGACACACATCATGATCGAGTTATTATTTCAAAGAAGCCTCGGGTATATACGCTTCGGTTTTTCGAATTTATCGATGTAATGTATTTGGAGCCGTCGGGCGATGGGGCTCGAAAGGAACGTCTTTGAAAAGGACGGACCGGAGACTAGGATCTCGTTACTTTGATGATTAAAAACAAAATTCGAAATATTTATTAATAAATATTTACCTGACGTTTACATTTGATAAAAGTGCTCGAGAATCATGACACGAATTCGACATCCTCGCGAAGTATTTGAAATAGCTCCGTTTGATGTGAAGCGGGTCTAAATTAGTCGCGTCCGACCGTTCCCTGACTCGTTCCACTTACGTATGCAGCAGCAGCCAAGCTTCGAATTATAAATTTTCGTGGGAATTAAAATATCGAAAAGAGCAGGAAGGTGTTGTGATTCGCTTCGTTATTCAAATAGCCCACCAGTACGTAAAAATGATTACTCAACATTAATTTAATTTCTCGTACAGTATTCTTGATCACTTCTCGCCTATTTTCCCGGGAAAATTCACACTAACGGAGAGCCGCGAGAGAGAAGAAATCCGACGGCTAAAAATTTCCACTGCAATACGCGACGCACAAGATTAAAGCTTTCACCCAGCTTTCGAACCAGAGGCGGGGACGACGGAACTCGTTTACACGACTTCGTGGCAAAATCCAGCAGTTGCGCATGTACATCGACGTAACCTCGACGAGTAGGCTTGTGAAATCGCGGATACTAATAAGCGCGTGAAGATTAACGGGCGAGAGTCTCGCCACAGGCCGACGAGGCTTACAAGCGATACAAGATATAGTGCGAGTCCCTGACGGCCCAGCAGAACATCGTCTACGAACAAGAAATAGAGATAGATCAGGCGCGTATACTCGGGCTCCGCCTCCGCAACAATGTTGTTTATGGTTCAACTTTACCGTTCGCTCCGTCAGTGCGTATAACGTGCGCACATGTTGCGTGTAGGCCGCCGACCCGTCCCTTATACGCTCGCGTTGTTCTTCCGCTCTATATCAATGTTAATATTCAATCTCGAGATCAAATATAACCCGCGGCGTGCGTTACACCAGGTGCAGCTATATCCCCGGGTTGAATATAGACTCGTGCGATGAATCGTGATTTTCCCCAAATATAACTGCTCTGTATCTAGACGTAGTTGAACAATTACGAGTTTATAAAAATACAAAAGTCCCCCAATGGGGGTGTGAATCGAATTCCGAACTCGCGTAATACTCAGCTGGAATCCATTTAACTTTTGCAATTGTTTCAACCGAGCTTGACGAATGAATTGAAATATTATCAGATACCCCACCGCTCTCGCGAGCGTTTATTCGAAATTCAAGGGAACTATTCGTATCCTTCCGCAGAATCCCATGCTTGCTCGGTGGCGTTCTCTGATATGCCCCCCCTGCCCCCCCCGGTTTCCCTCGGCGCTTCTCTCGCGCTCTAGCCCCGCTTTCCGCCAGACAATGGAAACTTGAACATTCGGTAGGTATCGCTCAATGAGCCGCTTTAACATCTACAGCGGCAACTGCTGGAACTCAGTCTGCGGTTTGCGGCCCCACTCCTCCCCCTCCTCCTCGCCGCCGCAGCGGCTCTCAATGCTCATAGGCGGAATACTTTTCGAACAGAATGCGGCAGCGCGAATTCCCAACTGTGCGCAAAACGCAATTTAGTTTTGAGACCCGGGCGAAAAAAAGTAAGCGGCGAAACCAACACACACACGAGTAATGGGCCGCCGAGGTATGCCCGCGCGGGGCTGTCGAGTGTACACTTTTTTCGTCTGAACCCCTTCTCCCGACAATTAAATTTATGCCGGCGAGTTTTGAGCCTAAGCGCAGCCGCACGAGGGAATTGTTTGATCACGTTTTACGAGAACGGAAATGGCAACTTTTGCGCGGTGCGCTTTTTCAATCATTTTTTTCATTGGTCGAATGCGATTAGTCGTCAGATCGTTCGTTCGTATCGAGTTTCATCATTTTTCTTTGATTGGTAATGCTGGAAAGTACGTAGGGAATGGCATGGCTCTGTGGCAGAATGTCGAAGCGAAGCAACTAACGCAAAATAACGAAGAATAATATGAGTCACGACATTTTTCAGCACATTTCAATTTTTTCTTGAGGAAAGGAAAATTCATATGGAATAATAACGGTATCATCTTCGAAAATCATGCCGTCCGAAAAAAAAAATGAGAAAAATTTATGAAAAGTATCGGCCTTCATGGCCGACTCAGTGAAATTAAAACCTTCAATTTCAGGTCCTCCTGTCGAGGTGGGCGTCACCATGTACGTCTTGAGTATCAGCTCGCTATCAGAAGTCAAAATGGTACTATTATTTAGGTCTTACGCAGTTATACCGTTAAATAAAAATCAATAGATCTAATACTTGCAAACCTAAATTACACTCAACTATATTCATAGTTATAAAAACAATTTATGAAAGTGTAACCTTTGCACTGAAATATTCGTTCAAACGTCAGATCAATATCATCCATGTTACGATGTGCAGATATCCCATGGTACAGAATATGTTGGAAAATCCTGTAATGATTGTTAGTAAATGCTGAAAATTGAATGTTCCCAAAAGAGTCATCTATCGTTGGTCCCATATTTTATCCCAAGACCGAAGAAATATTAACAACCGAGGCAATGTAAATAAAATTATTAATTCCTATTGGTAAAAAATTTTAATTTACAGTCATTTAGATTACGGGAAAGTAAAATTAAAATTATTTGTTCCGATTGATCTTGTTGACATTGCCTCAATCCATAATATTTTTTCAAATATGTGGTAACCTTTTCAGAGACCTGCGAACAGAGTCGAATATTTTTATTAACGATATAATTTGGAATATTTTTTGAAAAATTACCAAATAAACACTGACACATGAAATTAGTAGGGTTTTTTCATTTTTTTCTTCTGGTGAGAGACCTGTTGTGTCCTGATAGTCGACATTTAATTTTTACTAATTTGTATCATTAATTGAACTGATTGTATCTCAAACCAACGAGATATATACAAATTATAATACAAACGATCCTCCTCATCGTTTGTTTCATACTTCAACAAAAATACAAATTTAGAATTCAATGTTTGTTTTAGTGATTCTCCACGCCGAGTGTTTTTAGAGAATTCTTTATTTTTATGTTTGGTAGTGAAATCAAATCATCACAATTATTCTCTCTTTGCCAAGTCAAACATGAAGATAACACAAACAAATCCATTCAGGATGTTTACAAACAATACCGTTGACAACATTTGGGGTAAAGTTTTTCCCCTCAAATTGAAGAAAAAAACCCAAGTTTCATATTCATGCATCAGAAACAACAAAAAGTCTCATTTACCTCGGGAATATACAAAATCAATTATAGTAAACATTGACGGAATCGTTTTTCTTGAATCAAGTTTCTGTACCTCGTTACAAAGCAATTTCTCACGATACTCGATCCGCCATTCTTATTGCTCCCTCGCAGCGAAATCCTCAATTGAGTCATCCATTAAAAAGAGCAAGAAAAATCTCGCTTGGTTTCCTTGATTCGTCGTGTGATCAATCAGACCCGTTGGAAAAAATCCGGATGTAAGCAAAGGCGGACAAGGACGAACGATCGCAGAGGTGCGCAAGGTGGAGCGAAACAAATAGGAAAACGCTATTCGCGTGCCAGGCCTAATTAGCCGTCCCGATGAAAAATCAAGAATCGGAGAAGCGATAGCTTCAGATCAGATGTGTATGTACATATTAGTAGTCGTTTATCTTAACATCAGGATTTGTTCAAGATCTACTTGAAGGTACTAGAAGTCTATCTAGAGCATTATTCGAGTTTTTTTTTGAGATATTATCATATACTTCGAAGTTCATCTGATTTATTGGAGTTCCTGAAAGATCGAAAGTCAAATCCAATACAAAAAGTTCTACATACATCGTACCATACAACGCGATAATGACAACCGTATCATCGTTATTCGAATTCACGTTATTTGATTTATTAAAGCCACTCAAATATCTGAAAAAGCACGTCAATCTAGCTCGCCAATTGAGAGAACTAATAAAGTTTCTGATAGGATTGCAATACCGTTGACTGGCATAATCCGTGTTTGATGCATGAAATTGAAATTTGAAATTTTCACTCGAACTTTGTTAACAAACTCGTTTTGTGTTATTACCGAACTGGACATCTCAAAGTCAGTACTCGTTGGTCCGAACTCAATATACAGTTGTAAAAACATATATATGCAGCCGAGTAGTTTTTGCTCTCTTCACGACGAAAATGAATTGACATTGGCGTGATGTTTTGATTTGATTACGACAAATTTCACGTTACACTTTAGAGTTTGGACTTGAATTAATTTAGAGTATAATTTGAAAACTTCCGAGCGATTGTTCTGTGTTCAAGCCCCTTTGTTTATTGTCCTTACGTGCATATTTATCCGATCTTTCGAAGGGGACGAATAATTAGTTTGATTCCTTTGGAATAGCTCCACTAACCTCCACTATATCCACATACGGACAAGCTCCCTTTATATCCATCTTTCACACACACACATAGGTCTATTATATTCATCATGACGTTCTTTTTGCCACCGGCATGCGTTTTATCGCTGTATATTGTTCAGATTAACGCACATCGTTGTGTATCTCACACGTTCCTTTTTTTCCTCTTTCTATCTATCTCTGTATCTTTCTCTCTGTCTCTTCTCTCTCCACACCGCAGCAATTTTCCACGTCATATCTCGCGTATCAGTGCAAACGCGCGGACGCTGTGGTTCTGACAAGTCATCGTGTGTTCGCTGAGCCGCGTGAAAAAGGATACACGCGGGGCTTTCATAATGCACTCGTTAATCCTGGAATCGTATATACATTGCGCGCGGTATACGGTGCGACGGCCGGCTCGCGCAAATGTACGAGCTCTCGCGTGATAAACGCGTTTATTAATGTTTTTATCGGCGCGCGCGCGCGCGCGTGTGTGTGTAATCGGGACAAAACGCGAAATAATTGAAGCATAAATCTATAAACTCAATCCGGCGATGCTTTAATTATTTCGCAATGTTATCTACACTCCCAAATGCAACTGTAATTATGCTTCGGCGCGCGCTTTGTTGCCCAAGCTTTTTCCTCAACCGCGCGTAGCGTGTTCGTTGTTTCGAATTCGACGTACTGTCGAAAATCTCGTTCGCGAGTCGTCCAAATTCAACGACTGTTCGCTGCTCTCGCGCTCGGAAAAGTCGAGATACGCGATTCACGAGCACTCGTGCGAGCGGGTTTTGCAACAGGCGAACGGCAGCTCCGGTCGGGTAAGCAAGGGCCCGCGTTTAGTCACCGAATCCCCGCGGTAAATTGGCCGTCTAATGACTCGCCGGGCCGCCCGCTAACGGCGCCGACGGTCGCGCACACAGGAAGGAGCGCCGGCTTCTCTTCCAAATGTAAATACACATTCCTCGTTAAACACTTGCTCGGCGGGTGTGCTGACATACCCACACTCCCGCGAGAGGTGCAATATCCCTTGCGCGCTCGTCGACATTAATATGCCGCGGAGGATTGGATAAGGGTAGAAAAACCCACGGCACACGTTTACTCCGATATTATTTGGGAAACTTGTCGGAGCCAGTCGCGCGTTTGCAGGCCGCCCACTTACACACACACCATGTCATATACGCCACATGCATACACATCCTCTGGTTCTATCCCGTAGGTCATACATTGGTTATACAACATGCCGAGGCAGTCTTTGATAGAGACTCGATTCAGCTGGTTTATTACTCATTACAGTGTACATCTTCGTATCTCACAGCATCCCCTTACAGATTTCCATTATTGTTTGTCACGGTACTCGAGGGGAAGATCCAGCAACATTGATAATCGTTCGAATTCGTACTATAACAATTTTTTTCACGATTCTTACATCTACGGCTTCGGGATACAAAGTCGTGATTTGACAATGCGTTTACCGGATCTTTCCCTCGTAACGAATGAAGGCTTCTCGCTTCTAGTGCGTTCGCGGAAAGAGTGCAAACATCGAGGGCAGTTGATCGCGGGTAGATAAATTGGCGCGAGCGCTTTCCGCGATAAGACTGTTCAACATGTATTTACCCTTCGAGCAAACAGACTTGGGAGGTGGGGCTAACTCTCTGGGCTAGCGTCGAATCCACCTGTTGGCTCGAGGGATATTTACCAGGGTGATGGGGCAAAAAATCGCGCGGGGCATATATAAGGCGCGCGAAGAGAAGCCTTCGTTCACGTTGGGTGTCGGTTGTATACTCGTTGCCCCGGCCGGCACAGGTGTGTCGTCGTCGGCCCCCTTGAGCGTTCCGCTTGTCGTGGACTGGAACGAGTCGATTACTCGCGCGCACGCCAACTCGGCCCTAATCAATTCTCGCGCGGCTCTTTACAAATGGCCGCGAGCTCGAAGTGTGAATTCGCGGCAGCTCGTCGTCGGCCAGTGCACGGCAATCGGGACCAACGATCAGTTTGCCACGTGACAGCGCGACACTTGGCTTCGGGAATGAGTTTCTTTATATACACCTTTTCTACCGAGCGTCGTTTGTACTAGTCACCGTTTTTTTTTCCACCTCCATTGTTCGAGTACAGCCCGATTTGTATACTTGTTAACTTGTTTCTTATCAAAGTGTGTGTGTGTGTGTGTGTGTGTGTAAATAGGTATACTGTAATTTTTCAACGTAACACGTTGTACATACCTCATTCATATCTGATGCAAGATACCCCCCAACTAGATGCGCTATAGCTGCTGTACAATGCCGTGGCTTCTCGAATGGGCTGCTCGCTATACCCATACCATTGATAATTTAATCCCCCGACGTACGTGCTTAGTCTGATGCTAAAACATACGATAATTATCGCTTGCTGTTTAACGAGTTGGATTGCCGGTAAATAGAGGAGAGTGTTGACAGAGCAATGCGCGCGAAACTCTCGTTGTACAAAGCAAGTTTGATTCTTTTTTTTTTTTAACTAGCAGTACGTTCCGACATAAACCGGACAACGATACAGCTTGTATAGGCATTGGCTAAACAATACTTATATACAGCTCTCAATTAATGTGGAATTTCTTGCGATTGTGGTCGCTTTTTTTTCTCGAATTCTCTACTATTATACATTGCTTGTACCATTATTTTCATTGTAGCTCGACTCGTTAAACATTTGCCCGACTTTTTTTTCTCTCCAATATTCCCCGCTTTGATCTCTTAATCCCGTTCGCCCACGTCACATTCCAACCGAAGAAACGCCTGCTCAGCAGCTCGACGACTTATACACCTCGGGATTGAAAGTCCATCTCTCGTTTCTTATCCCATCGGTTTATACCTCCCTTATTCCCATTAGCGATCCTCCGCAACTCCAAAACGTTTGATCAACGGTTTTCCTTGACGCTTCGGCGATTTGCCATATTCGAAGACATCAAAATTATATTCGCCGAAGGTGGATGCAACGCATGGAAGTAAGAACCGACACCGAGTCCGATAGTTTTTAACATGCGTCAAAAGCCAGAGGCGACAAAAAATAAAAAAAGAACGGCGAGCGTGATAGAACCCGAAAGGGGTATCGGCCGAAAACGAAAGATGAAACAAAAGCAATAAAGCACAGCTAATATATATCTGAGCAATCTGGACACAAGCGTCGTATTGTTTTTCGGCTTGGCACAAGCGCAAGCGGCGCTTGGCCAGCCGAGTCCTGTTGATTTGGTTCCGTGCAGGGCGTGCGAGGCTCTCTCACTTATACTGTCTGACCATGTCTCTGTCTTTCCATCTTTCACTCTCTTTCTCTCTCTCTCTCACTCTCTGTCTGTCTCTCTATATATATTTATATACATATATATACGTCCATATATATATCTATATATCTGTATATGTATCATACACACAGCCACACACCAGCAAAGTCTCTTACAATAGTCCATGCGTGCGATGATGATGATAATATGCGCAGAGTTGCAGGGGCCATCTCTCTGTCATTGTTTTATCGGCGGCTGACACGCGCAGCGCCGGCCTGACCGCGATCGCTCACTTGTGCGTGCGCGCCCCGAAGTTTCGCGTGAATGAGAACCATTTACTCCGGATAATCCAACGGCACAGTGATGTGCACGCGCTCACACACATTTGACAAATACTTAATCAATTAGTGGCGCAGCTCATGTCCACCGGAAGAAAATGGTACATCACCGATGCCGCTGCTTTTTTTCGAAATGTATATATTGACTGATTGACAAGTGCATGCCACATTGTAAAGCCACTGTTCGCAGTTCCAAATTTATATATACATATTTGATTGGATGGTTCACACGAAGATTTAACGATTTCTCAACAGCCTCGTGCATTTTGACGTGAGATTCAAAAGGGGACAAGCATTGAACAGTGCGTGCGTGTGTGTGTGTGTGTGTGTGTGTGTGTGTGTGTGTGTGTTGGAATGTATCGAGCACTTGATAGGGGAGGAATGAGGTGGGGACGTTTTGCGCGATTGAAACGTTACGAGATATTGATATCACCTGGCCAAGTCCATTATCCGTATAGTGCTGGAATAATGCTCGTGATTGATGATTGTCGATTCGCTTTCGAATCTCACGCGCACAAGGGAAATCGTTAAATGTCTATTAGCCATGATGAGCGTGCGAAAATGAAAAAATGTCTGACAGCGGACATGATGGTGGACGCACGCGCTAGTGAATGCGATAGCCCGAAGGGCGATATTTATAATATGAATTGGCGAAAGAAATTTTGGTGGTTGTTAAGCGTTTGTTGCCCAGTCTTCACAATGTGGAATTGTATGGAAATCAACTGGATCGACCCAAAGGAGCTTGGTTTTTTGCTGATTGCAGGTCCGCCCGTGGAAGTAGGAGTCACCATGTATGTCCTCAGCATCAGTTCCGTGTCCGAGGTGTTGATGGTATAGTTCCCTAAATTCATAACACCAAATTCATTTCGCTCGCTCATGTACTATTGTGGTTCATCTGTTCTATCTTGTATATCTGTTATTTTGTTATCGTATCCATTATACTCTTATATCATTGTATCGTGATCCACGTCTGTGTATTGCCTAACCATTCAGCGATCATCTAACATTGACCTTTTTTACGCATTTACACGACACCGATCTACCATAATGAGAGCAGACATCTGGATAAGATCAAACTGTTAAGTCTGCTTTCACCTAATGTACACTCTAATTTCCTTGGAGTAGGCTGGAGTGCAAAATCTTCTTAATCAAGATGATGCGTATAATGTGGCGTTCTTCAACAAATCGTTCGACTAAACTTTTGATTAAATCTAGATAATCGTCATCTTCATTTGATTGCATCAAATAAATTGAGCCCGATTTCGAGCCGTAGTCTTATCGATTCAATTTGATCTGAATTTTTAGAAGACATGTTGATACTATTCGATATTCTAACGGAACAATAAAAATGAAGATTCTTTCTTGTATGAATAGATATATCAAACAAATACATTGCACTGTTAAAAATAATATCATTCATTTACTACGTGGCCTTAATACGTTTGCCATGCATCAAGCTTAAAGTTTTCTTTAGAATTGGTTCATAATATTTCTGCAAACAAAGAATTTAGAGTGTCCTCATCACACGTAGAAACAACATTCTTACATAATCCCAGAATATATCCTTCCTTCCATTTTCTCTTTTCATTGGCCAAATATTGCCAGGATATGAAAAAATGGCATTCTTTGTCTGAGCAGCCTTTATTGTACAGTGATTGTTATTGCGACAAAGAAATATTTTATAACGAATTTATTTCGTGAGCTATGTTTATTCATTTTTTATGTGTGTATACACAGACTGTTGAAACACAAATCTTTTGAATGGTTTAACGAATAATTGTATCCATTGAAAGTTTAGCCAAAAATTCTATGAAAAAAAAATATGAATTAATCGTATTTATCAATAGTACAATGTTACTATCTTGATTGCATCCATCAATTTTATGTTGTATAATTATATTGTAATTCAGTCTTTGCTATCATTTTTGATCGAAAAATGATTCTATTATGCTAAAGAGTAAATCACGACATTGAATCTCATTTATGATTAACAAGTGATGAAGTAAATTAATGAATTACAGAGTCAGACAATGAATGTCGACTTTTACTTTCTCTTACCTTTCCTGTACATCACCTCGATCCTTCTTGATTATCATACAAATTGAACAAACCAACCTCATACGAACGGATCCCTCGAAACACGGATTACTATTCGTCATTCGTGACATCTCCTATAACTCCACTCAGAAGTCCTTCGATTTCCTATCTCTCTTTCCGGGACGTCTTCAATCGAGCGTGCTGATGTTCCGCTGTGTTGTCGTTGTGCGCGATCGCTTGGATGAGTGCTTTGTCCGATATAACTATATGACACTTGTACTACTAAATTGAGAGTCGACGTTGTTTAATCGTGCTTGTGAAGGCTGTTGTGAGAAATGTCGGTAATCTCGTATCGTAGATTTATACTTGATCATTGTGTTTTGGGAGAATTTTCTGATTTGTTAACGTATAGTAAGAAATGTTCTACTCGGTAAGATGTGTGTGTGCAGTGAAGTCGTAATGTATCTAAATCGTAACAATTGTACTGTAAATGTTGAGCATGTTGAAATTGCAATAATTGGATTGTACACTGTTTTTTTTTTTGAATTTTCAAAATTTTATTCCATCACAATTGGATTTCTCTCAAAAAAGGAGGGAAAAAACTCTTGCCCATTATCATAATGGGTAATATTATGTTTCCCAACAAGAAACCTCTCATGACGTTTTGAATTCAAAATTTCACCCACACAACGGGAAAGGAAGAAAATATCGAGAAAAGTCGCAGAATTGTTAATTGACTTTTCAAAAACACCCTTGACAAACTGTCGGGTTTACGGCACGAAAACGTCAGCCAACCTCGTTTCACAACTTTTTTTTAGTTTCCTTATTGGATCGGGCGTAACACTCGCAAATTGCTCGCGCCAAGCACTCGCGCATAACGAAATAGCCTGTACGAAAGAGAAAGGAAATAAAAAGGGGAAAGTAGCACGACCAGACAAGTAGCCACCAACAGCACCACCTCCTTTCATTCTATCCTTTCTTCATGTCTCTTGTTCTGACCATATGTAAATGTTAAGCTCGTTGGTCAGCACAGCATATTGCAGCATGACTGAGGAAAATAAATCCCTGAAAAGTCGAGAGAGGAAAGCCCACTTCGACTAAATTTCGTATATACGACAAAAGCATATATTACACATTGGTGCCGCAGCTACTTTTTATATATAATATATATACATATATATATATATACATATTTCAGTACTAACTATGTTTTTTTAGCTCGTCTCTCACAGCTGTTTGGTTGGCTGAACTGTATACAAGGGAACCTTGCTACGTTCCGCAGTCGTCGCAAGAAACTTTTATTATGTGTACTGTGTACATCTTGTTCCACTTGTCGTTTTTATTAAGTTGTCATTATTTACATACAGTATGTATACATTGTTATTATGATCATTGTTATCATTATTATCATACGTCGTTATTTTTATTTCGGGTAAACATTAATGCGATGTGTTATCTGTCTCTTCATTACATGAATTTATTTCAAATTTTAAATGCATGGCCCTATCCGATGGAGCCTGTCTCGTGACTACGAAATTGCACATGCTATCAGAATATATAATACTTATAAAATTTTAATCACACCACCTTGCAGTCATGGATCACTTGGCTCTTGAGCATTTTCAGTTCCAGTATATATGATACTATTATAGAAACAATGGCTTCCCGCAGATTTCAAAAAATTAGCTATATGTTGAATTATTATTTTATACCAAATATACTAGCTTTGCCTTTCCAAAATTTGATATTTTGCTCAATCTCATTTGTGTAATTTTTCTATGATATAAACCAACGCTATGAAATGGATTCTCTTGATCACTACAAACAATACGCAACATCTAGTCAGTTGCGTGCAATCTCTTCGAATAAATTATTTTCAAAGCAAGCGTAAAATTTCCTACTGTTTCGAGAGACTGCGCGTATGCGGGATACATGATACTTGGTTAGTTCTTGTGAAAAAAGTTCAGAGCACGTAGTGATTAATAGAAGATTTCAATTAAATCAACGTTATAGTCATATTTTCAGGTCAGCGAATGTTGATTTTTCCATTATCCATCTCGTCGATTTTGTCAGATCATGTAATTTTTTTTTCTGCAAACCAAATATCGTTTATTCAATCTTTATACTTTGTCAGTTTCATCTACGGAAATATATTGATTGTAGCATTAATATTACTCCAGTAGAATCACTAATGATTAAGACTCATACGAGACAGGCTCCGCAGGCCACTATGACGATATTGCGCATAATCTATAATGTAATGAATCGCATCATTCATATTTAACATGAAGTAACACTGAAGTATATAATGTTCATATTTTTTTAAACACCTTGAAATTAGCTCCTACCAATAACGTGAAATCGTTCGCTCTTCTATCTTATAGTATTTATCTGACTATGTATACATTTGTATCTTATACTGGATATTGAATCGCTCCGGCTGGTACATTCAGGTTTAAATCGAACGAGCCAAAGCGGCTCTCGATTTCTCAAATCTTACATAGAAAAATAATAATATGACATTTTATGTGAGTGTATACGTGACTGTGACAAATACGAACTGAACCAGAGACGAATCAGCGAATTGCCTTGTTTCAAATTTGATGATCCATACATCAAGGAAGATTTATTGATTAAGGGATAACTTTTATCACCATCTACCAAAGGTTGAGAGAGAAAAACTTTTCTTAAAACCCGCCATTGCTTTTAATTGATGAGAAACATGCTATTATTACATTCATATTAATAACTGAGTATAACATTAACAATTGAACTATTTTTAGATGGAAAAGTAAAGTATTGTTCAGTGCGCATGGAGAAAATATTCATTCTTATACTCATAAATAATATGCTTAGATCATTAAACAATGACTTTGACATTCAAAATGTTATACATAAAGTATACATGCAATTTTTCATTTGAAAAACGATTTATGTTCCGCAGAGCGGACTTTATATGGAATAAATTTCAACGTACTACACATGGCAACTCACTGATTTGATTTTTCTGTCCAAACTGCAATATGGATTTATCTTTTAAGGCTGAATGTACAAGACTGGACCCCAGGTGTTGAGCCCTGTGCGGAAACCAAATCAAGTCGACACTGTCACCTGGAACGTGACTCGCGGGATAAGCATTTATTCTTTTCTCACTCGAGTTCCCCATCTTGCTTCCCCTATATTTTTATATAAACTGCTTCGGGGAGGAGATCGCAGGCACCCAGTCTTCCTCAAGATTTTAGAATAAAAAGTTTTTTTTTCCGCGCCCACTTGTCGTTATTATCGATGAGTTAGACATTCCCTCCGAAATAAAAATGAAAGTCTAGTCAAAAATTATCTCGTCTGTCTTTACCCTAATACTTTCTAGTTCAATACAAGCTATCATATTGAGTCTGGTTCTCACCGGAAAGATACAAAGTTTAGAACTAACGGGAATGGGGTAATAGCCCGAAGCATGTTGAAGCATCCAGGCTTACTAATCTGTTTTAAGCGGTGTCATCTAACGAAAGAAGTTACTGGGCTTGCCTGCTTTCTGCACCCTATCTTTGCCCCATCCTCGATCAACCTGAAAATTAGAATTCAAAAATTTGTAAAGAAAGAATCTTGACGACAATCCGCAGTATTATTTCTGTGAGGAGATTGGCATAGCAAAAAGTTTATTGGACTATCTACTAAAATACATGATTCGTCTAAAATGAAAATTGGTACGGAAAAAAAAACTTCCTTGAAAGGTATCAACAAATTGACAAATGATTTGAAAATTTCGCGAAAAAGAGTGAATGTATCAAAACAAAGGACATTGTCGATACCATTGTCGGGGTGTGCAGTGCGTTTCTGGCCGCTGCTGTTCCACCTGTTGTCTGTTATTCATATGAGTGATACTCTATACCTATTCGACACGATTGTCAACTGCTATTCCGGAATGTATCTGAACTTTTTCCACCGAATCCTAAAATTAGAGAACTGGTATTGCGTAAATCATGTTATCAAAGCTTGTCTTCTTTGGACGGCCGAATTTTAATTTGAAGACAGATCTTGATGGATATTTGCGAGTAGGTTTCTTCGGGATAAAGAGAGGCACCAATTTCTCTCAGACATTACATGAATGAATCATTTTTGATTGTATATACGAACAGTATATCTTCGTGTAAAGCTTCCTACGTATACACAAAATGAATAATGATCTCGGGAAGATAGAGGCATCCGATAAAATCCTTGGACAAAACACTTTTTTTCATCGCGGGAGAAACTTACTTGCAGAGTTTCATCGGAATCCAGCCCCCGGACAACGCAGACCGCTTGTAAGAAATACCGGTTCTCGTTTGATTTCGAGTAGAAAAAGTTTCGGCTCAATACATACATCATTTACGAAGGGGATGGAAATTTTGACGGAGAATCACTCATATATGTGATGCCACTCGATGTAATGCGCGTGCTTTAGAATGACCATGATTATTACGTAGCTTTTTTTCCTGGCTGTATCACCCTCGATACGCAATTTATTCTCGTGTGAATATATATTCGACAATAGCTGTATGGTGTGCTAATCGCATTGCTTATGATTTTCCGCCGTTGAGGTAAAATCCGCTGGGACTCTATATGTGTGTGCATATAAGCGCTACATGTATTGAAAGCGGCGTGCACAGATAAATGTATCGTACACTATATACGCCTGTTCGCTTGTATACCTGCTTGAGATGCTTTTGTAGGCAATGCCCGAAACAGATATAAAACGAGAACTGCTTGCGCGCGCGCACATAATGCCGCCGATGATAGTTTGGTTAGGTGCCCGCGTATACACCGCGAGACTGTTTCAACCCAATATAAATATATATACGTATACCGAAAGCGTGTATACACAGGCCGATCAGTGCTCTTCTTCATTTTTACGAGGTACGTGCGTGTGCAACCGAATGACGTTCTTCGGGCTAGAATCGAATCACCTTTTGTTTCCCGTGGTGAATCGGGAAATGGCCATAGTCAGAGGGGTAAATACTCACTTGTGAATTTTTGACGCGGATTAATTTTACTCGAGTACATTCATATTTGTGAGAAACTAGTGAATCTCATTTGATAATATGGCGAACGAAATTTCACCGAGAGACTCATTCGTTCTACTCACCACTTGGTGCAAATTCACACATACCAATTCGATAAAAAAATTCTGTATTAAGTTTAGATTAATTTGAGTTTCGTCATTGTGAAGCTTATATGACATTCATATTCAATATTATAACAATTCTAAAGAATTTTTGTTTTTGAATATTGATTTCATCCCTCGAACGAGAATAAGTGTAGCAGGGGAGAAGTTTATGGAATGAAGTGATAGGTATATTTATTATAAGTGCTATTAGGAGAAATACCAACGTTACAGTCTGATAAGTTTCTCTTTCAAACCCATTGCATCGTGGAAGCTGAAAACATATAGCCATTGAGACTTCCAATCCATTAAACCCCAATGCTCACTACGCTTTACCTTAAAATTCATCAACTGTAATGTTACTCGATGAAATTATTACTCACTGCGAGAATTGCAAATATTCTCCTTCGCAAACATTACTCTGAAAAATTAGCTTCGAGAAAGAAATACATATTTCCATCGATTCTCTCACTCTTCCTCATGGGAGTCTCGTACACGGTGTTATATTAATAAATAGATGCGAAGCTTTTGTGAAGTGAATGACAGCTTTCTCAAGCTATCTCGTATCCTATGAACTCCCCTGGAACCATCATGATTATAAAATCATGTCCAAAATGTTCGAATGGGAGAATATTGATTCAATAACTCAAATACGTAATTATATGCAGATATTTCTCTCATTTAGTGCTATGAATTAACGTTATTACAGCCCTTACTTTGTCCAAGGGCAGGTTTTCAAGCTCGACTCGCTGTATTTATACTATTCAAGAGTCACTCCAGCGTGATCATCTACTCTCAATTAGTTATTCCGATCCAATTTGAAGGATTAAAAAGTTGATTCACACAATCTCTAGTCGGTGAAATACTAATTATCCTGGGATAATCCAAAACCGTATGCATGTATAATCAGAAAAAGACTACGCGGCACTAGCAAGGCAAACAGATTCGCGAGCAAACTTTATTCTCGTTGCAATTTTCATACATAAACATCAAAGGCGCGATTCCCATGCGTTTGAGGAAAAAGCCACGAGGCGCATCATCGGGGCGCAACGTTATCCGAGACGTACTTTCAGCTCCGCACCTAATACCATAACAAATATCCCTGCGCTAGTGCAGTGCTTTTCGCACGCAAGCCTCACGTATCAGTGAACCCGAATAAGTGTACGATTGAGTTCGCTGCACCGAAGGCAAGAAAAATGCGGAATCGAAAATTATCGTTTATTGATCGAAATATAATTTTGACGTCGTAGAGAACACTTTGAGTGTCCGCAGTTATGAAAAAGCTTCCGACCGAAGGATTTTCGGGTACACGCTTGGACGAACGGCCACGCTCGGCCTCAAAAAGCCACGATCTCAATGGCGAACTATCCTCCACGTTTCAAAGATTGACCGCGTCTCTGAAAGAAAATTCCAGAGGCAAATGTCTCATATCCATATGAATGTGCACCACAATTGGATCAGTAATGTATTCCAGCGAGCACGTCTAACACTGAGAGAAAGTCGCGTGTGCACGTAAGATTGTAACAGCTAGCGGGAGTACTTATAAGAGAATAAGAGCCCGCATAAGAAGGAAAATCCTCGTACGCAGTCGTACAAAGGCGCTGGATAAAAGGACGCATCCCGGACGTCGCGTCGTCGCTGGATTATGCAGAGCGAGTTGCAGCGTACTACATTTTCTGCCGGGAACGCCATCAAGCGTCGTTTTTTTTTCCCTCTTCTCTTGAATTACACCTCCAAGGAGCTCCTGTACGTACCTCGGCCAGGTAACAGTTTCTTTTTGCTTTCCGGTGCTGGAAGCATTGAATTTCGGCTGGAAAATGACGCTGAGAAATTAACTGATTGCGCAATCCAGACACGGCAGGCACGATTTTTTAGAAAACACAAAATAAGCTTCTCCGGGGGCAATATGATTCTTCGGATCTCCAATATACCAGAGCGGTTATACATCACCTCGCTCGATGCACCGGCACGAGGGAAAAATGCTGATTTGCACGGTTTTTTCGCTGACGCGAAAAATAAGGAGTTTATCTGGGAAAGATGGCACCGGTTAGCGATCCACCACACACACACACACACACACACACACACACACACACACGTATACGGGGGCTAGAGATCGAGTGGCAGAGCTCATACCACGTCCTCGAGGAGTCGTTCCAACTGCTCTTCGTGGCAGGCACGTTCTGACGATAACTGACTCCGGCGGGCGCGTGTGCGCGGAATTCGGCCTCCGAAGAAATATGAAACTGGAATTGATAAGATTGGATTGCGCAATCCTTCAGTGGGGAAACTAATTACTATACTGATTTGCAAATTAGATAATCTTGAAGGTCTCTTGATCCGAGATATTACCAGTATTTTTAAACGAATTAATCTCTGATGAAGTAGATAATACCATAACGCGGATTGAGAAGAGGATCATCTGGTAATTTTATCAAAGACTTGATGAAATGAAAATTGTACGAAGATGCCTTGGTAAGAATTTTAATTCAATTGTTGAGTTATAAAGATTAGAGACGATTAGTTTCAAGAGAACTTAGCTCTTCTAGATGCTATTATGCCAGTAGATGAAGTGTTATTGGTCAGAGTACTTCTTCCGGGCGAAAACAAAAGAATTATTTTCAACTTCATTCTATTAACAAATTCGAATTCTTATTCACTCTACGGATGGAATATTGAAAACTGATTTTTCGAAAAATTCGTAGATCGGCACCTCAACACGATGTTCCGGAGGATTTTAAACTTTTCTTCTACATGAAATATAAGAGTTCGACCAAACTCACGAGGTTTATTCGTGATTTTAATTAAGAAGATATTTTGATTCGAGTCGTTTTCAAAATTTATAGATTAAATAATATAGAAGAGGAGAACGTGAACACTTACATGGACTGTGAAGGGCTCACTGGAGCGAGTTACATCAACTGGAGTCTTCTTTGAAATTTATTTACACTGCGACGAACTTTGGAAACAAATGTACTACGGTTACTACTGTCAATCTTCATCAGCAATGAAACTTTAGGTTATCCCTGCAACTCCGTCAACAAATTCAATTTCACTAAAATAGAAAAGATTTTGGCTCGAGTCGTTCTCAAAATTCACGGACTGAATAACATAGAACGGGAGAATAAGAAAACGTACATTGACTGTGAAGGGCTATTGAGGGGAGACTTACATTGACTCGAATCTCCTTCTATCGTTATTTACATTGCGAGGAACAAACTTGGGAACAATTGTACTCCAGTTACTTCAGTCAATCCTGATCAACGGTGAATTATCCGGTTATCCCAACTGCGTCGACAAATTCGATTTCACTTGGACGGAAATAACCTGTTTTACCTTCACATCAGACAGCCATGTCTCATGTGTAAAGTGTGAAGCGGACAGGCGCGGAATCCGAACTCGGAAAGCTACTCGAAACAATACACACGCGGCCCATTCGCAAATCGAATCAGATCCATCCTGGAGCGCGATAATAGCAGAGCTCCGGAGGAGCAGAGCTGCTCCTTTGGTCCCGCAGTGCGGAGCTGGATGAGCGCCAAAGGGGCCAAACGATCTGCCCCGTGGACCCCCCGATGGGCTCGGCTCGGCTGAATTATCGCCTGGACATGCCCGTATCAAGAGGAAGGAACCAACGAAAAACCGACCCGAGCGAGCACGAGTAACAAGATCGGATTCTGGAAAATTTAGTTTTGGAACAGGCCGTGTGGGTGAGGTTCTCTCGGATAGAAGATAGAACCGAGCGCGCCGGACTTTGATAAGTGGTTTCGTCGGATCGCGCGGTAGTTCTTTGTTTGGAAAATGCAGCAGATAAACGTTGGCCTTTCAGCTCGAAAAGCGGATTTCGCGGCCGCGCGATGGAAATTCTTTTCTCGATCATCCGAGATGAATTAACTTGACGGTTTTACCTCGGCTTCGAGTGAGCTAGGAGAATTTTCGAGATACCCTTGTTCGAGCAGAGCAGCCGAGACTTCAATTCTCTTCGCCCATACGTCCCAAGTCTGGGTCATGCTTCAGCTGAGGGCAAACGTGATACATGGTCATTGTAATCCGGAATTACTAGGTCAAAAGGCGGTTTGCATATCCCTTAGACCCTTGTTTACATCCCAAAATAAGTGAATTTATGCTCTCCACGCGTGGACACTTTCTCATCAAAGGCAACTTTCTCTTCCTCATAGTCTAGCTACTCTCGAGAACACACTATTGTCGGTTAATCTATCGCTTACACTTTCCAAACGTGCGTCAAATTGGTGATTTTGGCAAAACCCAAGTTACTCAATTTCTGTCCGCATCTGACTCGATGCAGTACGAATCAACTCGTCTACCAGTACATGTCATCGAGCCAGCTAACTTTCCATAAGAAGCCTGAATCGAAGAATATAAATTGAAAAAGTGAATATAACCGAATCGAACAATGGAGAAATATTACGGCTGGAGAAAAATCAGCGCGCTTGATTACTTTCAGCCGTTCGGGAAGAATCTTCGTGACAGCAGACGCAAATTTTCCCCGGTATAAAGATTCTCAATCCTCATGAGGATCAATTAAGCCCGGCAGAAGTGAAATTCATTTGGGCATTCGAGTGAATTGAATTAAACCCGTTATACCCCTCTACCTCATTGAAGGGGCTATACGAGCGACATTTCCGCGCTTCATTAAGAGCTTCTCATGCAGTGCGCGGGCAGCCCCATGGAAAAAGCGCAATCAATCCTCCACCTGCAGCCAGCGGTGCGCTCGCGAGCAGCCCTTGACCCGAGTCTGGTCTCCGACTCGTCCAATCTCTGCCCACTTCATCTCTCTCTCCGTCTCACTCTTTCCCGGAGCCGACACGAGAAAAGAGGGGAAAAGGTTCGCGAGCAGCCGAGCTCGTACACACGACGAGGACACACGCGAGGACAGGGCGAGACGAGCGATGCAGTTTTCGCAAACTCGTTAACTCTATAACTCATTAGTCGCTGAACAGAGAAAATTTCGCGCTCGTTAGCAGCAAGCTGCACCAGCGCGGGCTTGTACAATCGCCGACGCGGGCCGCGCAGTTGTACAATGTTTAAATGCCCTCCTCCTCCCGAGGCGAGCTGGATACCGCAGCTTCTGGCCAACGGCTTCCTCTGCATGAATTGAATTACCCACGGCAAGGAAGTCGCGAGAAAGGAACAAAAAAAACCCTCGGGCGATATTTCCGCAGCGTGGCGCTTCTAGCAGTATGGTTATGGTCGGGGTCGACGCCACTCAAACTTCATTCGTAAACGTCTCGGATCGGCTCGCTCGAGGGAGGCAAGAGAGAGGATTCACCCTTACGTCGCGACGCGAGAGGTAAAAGGGCCATAAACTGATTACACCTACTCGTGGCATCGCACACTCGGCGCGCGTATATAGGTGCATTGACACACTCGAGCCGGGTATTTCCACGGGGGGTAAGAAGCAGCGATAACTCGGCGGATTCTTCCCGCGAAGTCTCGAACAACAGCTTAGAGTCAGTCGCACAGTAATCGTTACATTACTTCGGCGCGCTCTGAAGTAGGAACGAAGAGCAACATTACTTGCAGGCGTCTGTCGGGTACAAGGACCGCATCCGTGCCAGAACTAGATGGCGCGCGAGTATAGTGCTCCAACCCCTAAACCTTTTCCCTTTTTTTCTCTTCCCACGCGTATGCAGGCTCGACCGCATGTGTGTACCGTATGTGTGTACCGTACGAGTACCGGGGGCCATACATATGGATGCGTGGATTTGCCTAAGTCTGACTGCAGGCACGCGCGTACGCGTGTATATTAGCATGTGTTTATGCGAGTTTGCATTAGCTTACATCAGTTTGCAGTGCGCAGTCGAACAGAGACAAGTGCAACCCGTCGCACATATTTGAGCGCCGTGTGTGTATTTACCAATGTGTCAATATTCCTCACTTCGGCGGACGCGAGGAACGTTTTGGTTGTATACGATACAGAGTGTTAAGAGTGATTTCGTTATAGCCAGGATAGAATATAATTTCTATCTCATCAAGATTAGTCGATGTAGGAGGAAAGGTCATCGTTTCTCAACCAAAAATCATTGCACAAGTCTATGACGAGGGAATAAATTGTCAACCAACTGGATGTGAAATAACGCCGAAGAACGAAAGCTATCCTTCTCCTTTGGTAGTAAACCTACCAATTACAAGAGCTGACTCTACACGACTTTTATCAATCTTACCGGCAACGACGCGCGGCATGAAAAATATCACGTCGTGAGAGCGGAGGTTGTAATACACGCGCGGGGGAGAGTAATCGCTTCGATCGGAGAACACGTCAAACAGCCAATGGTCCGTCGGACAACATCGCGCGCTTGTCTCGGGCACGCGTCGACAAACACAGAAATCCGCCGCCGCACATCCGTCTATTAGCCGCGAGGCAACAAGAGAAACTTCTGTGCACGTATCCCGCGCGGGGAAAAAGATACGGACGGCCCCGAGAAGTGAGGGAAGGGAAAAATACGAGGAAAAGACGTCGGCGAGTGGAGAGTTATCGTGTGGCTTAATCGCGCCGAGATCGTGCCTCAAGGATACCTAAGCTGTTCTCTCGCATCCCCCCCCCCTGCCATCTCCACCTTTCGTATTTTAGATCCGGGAGGAAAAGCACCGGCTGTCGTGGCAACCCAGGTATACGGAGCAAAAGAGAGAAAGAGACAAAAGAACGGCCGGGATAATGATGGCTGCGTGGAGGGGTTGGCGAGACGCGACGAATAAAGCCGGGGGAATGCCTCCTCGTAATTGGATGTTTCTCCCTTTGCTCCCCGGTATAAATACACGATTTTTTCCTTTTAGTAGCTCGTATTGAGCGAAAAATCTCTATCGCCAATTCTTTACAGGCTCGAATGAGATGTCCAAATGCAAGAATCAAATTAGAATTGCCATTTTCCGATGGTTTTAGATCATTTCTCATTGGCTGTTCTTATAGAAAGAATTTTCAAAAAATAAAAATCCACATGGTGGAGTATACTTTCGCAATTGCCGAGCTGCATGTGGGGATATCAAAATTCTACTATCGATTCAGGATTGATTTCGTATCCGCAGGACGAAAAAACTTGAAGCAAGAAAAGTTTATGACCAGCATATTGAGCGAACAAAAACGCATGCAAACTATCTCTTCTGAGTAACAAAAAGTGTATTATCTTACTTTAGAGTAAATGTCATAGGCTTGAGTATTCACTAAAAATGAAAACTTGCTTACTTACTGTGGGAACAACGGTCCTCTCGTTGTGTCTGACCACAGCCAGGCGTGTTCTACTTGATCGTCAACGGAATTCGCATTTGTCCCCGCATACTCCAAGCGATGGATTAACTTTCGAAACGTTCGTCAATTGGAAGTTTCTACCTCAATTTACGAGAAAATTTATTGCTGACCAGCATAAGTGAATTCCATACTTCGTGTCTGAGGAGGTTACAAGGGTGATTTCACATGCATTACACCCGTAAAACACGACGCTCGTTATCTCGGGAAATTTTTCACGCGATTATCAGGAAAATCTCGCCTATGAAATAACCCGCGGACGCAACGCTCTATCAGCGCCCGTCAAATAAACGTCGCTCTCGCGTCTCCTCCGAGCGCAATAAGAATTTCACGAGCTGCAGCGTAGCATAGAAATACATAAAACGCGTAAACACGGCGTACGCGTCTCGCCTTCCATCATCCGCGCGTGCCACGCGTGCCGGTCGACGTTGACGGAGCGCCTTTCTCCCTCGGGTGCGGCCCAAAATGGAAAGTGCGCCAGAGCCGAGTCGTAGGCGTGTGACGAGTCGAGAACAATGACTGGAAATGGGTTATCCGCGTAATGAAGGAGAGATCGATGAGGTTACCCGGGAATTGCGACAGCAGGGTTTTACTGGATTGGACGCATCGCATGGCTTCGATTATCATATCTAAGAGAGGCTCGTAGTCATCTGAAACGTAGCTAACGCTAAGCAGACACCCGATTCGACTCTAGAAAAAATCATTTTCAGCCCACCATATTTCTCATCCAAATTCTCGTATACGTTTGAATAGATAACATATCCTCTCTAAAAGTTTTGTTTAGCTCAATTTTTCTCACTTTTTCCGACGCAGTTTTGAATTTATTGTTGTTTCTTCATTTCGAGAACATCGAATTTACAGTCACATCTGTCTGGATACGAATCCGTGCACTCGGTGAATGTAGAATTATGTATAATTATGTATAACCTCAAAACTTATCGTTCTTATGTTTCTCGTTCACCTGCATTCCCTATCTATATCTATATTTTACGCGAATCGTCACGTGGTTAGGTCTACACCAATCAAATCACGAGCTAAAACGGTTCACTTTGACCCCCATCACTTTTTATATAAGGAAAGGCTAATCACAAAAACCCCACTTGTCTATCACAGTAAAATATGAATTTTATCCCTCTTATCCTGGACATTTTGGTATGCTATTTTAGAACGATAATGTGGGAAGAAACCAAGACAGTGAACATCGAATTGGTATTGTTTGATAAACAGAAAATGTATATTTCTCTGTTCTTGTATCTACACTGTAGGTTTTTGCAATTGTGAATGTTATTATGGAGAAGTTTTCTCTTAGCTCTACATTAATTTTCCTTGAAAACTCGTAATATATATTTCATAAACATGCTCGAAACAAGTATCAAAATGTATTTTCCCCAGTGTTTTATGGCCCACGCAGGGCTCAGTTGTACGAGCTGGTTTGAAAAAAAAAGCATCTCAATTAACTCGAACGAAGCGTGATATTACCCAAGCATAGCGGAGGAAGAAAAGCCCGAATCACAGAGTTGCGCACAAGTGAGGGCCAAGAAAGCGATTCCGACGGGGTCGACCCGTTTGATTCGCAAAGATTTTCCGCTTGTAAAGTTTCGCCGCCTTCAGTCAGTGGGAAAATGCGCGGGTCGCCCGGAAGTACGGGCGGAGAGATACGTGAGCGCGTGCGGGGGCGGAGGGCCGCATCGACGCTTCATTGCTTCGCGACGATCCTCACCGCATGAGCTTACACGTGTATATATACATATACCAGCCCCTCTCGCTTATTCAGTAGCTGAGACCACGAGCGACCCTCATACGCTACATGATTTTGGGAGCACGGCCGAGTACCTATACATAGACGCTCTTATTTTGCTTTTTGATTAGCCTGGCTAGAATTGATTATGAATGAGTATAGGGATTTCCAGGGTGGACGACAAAATTTCTTATGATATATATCCTAATGATTAATATTATGCGTTGACAGTTGTAATACAGATAGACACGTTTTTCTCGATCGATATAATTCCGTAATCGTCCGGAGTAAAAATTAGTATGTTTTAGATACTCGATGAAAACGTATCACTTGCTGTACAAAGATTCGTGTACTAACGAATTCTGCGTGATCGATCAAAACATACTATCAAGACATGACCAAATGCACATATATATAAAGAGAATATATATTACTCATCAAATGCATTCGATCTGGAACTTCCACGCATGTCCAAGTCGCTCAATCATTCGCATCCTCTCATACTCGAGACTACAGCGATCATCAATCGTCTCTTCGAAAAGCAAAAGAAAAATCCCCAATCGAGCCCCATACACGGTCCCTGCTTTGTACCCAAACCCAGCTTAGAGACATGGGCGCGCGCGAGCGTCGCCTCACGAACGCATGGCTGCTGTCTGTCTGCCGGAGCATGCTGCATGAATATTTCGTGTGATCCAGTACTGCGCAACAGAAGAAAAAAAAAGAGGAAAAAAAAACACAGGGTGGCGCGGGGGCGTGGGAAACAAGCATAGCGACACACGCGCGACTCTGTTGGGAAAACTCGCGAATCTCCTTGGTGTACTCTGTTCTTTTTCTTTTTCGTTTTTTTTCTCGTATCTCCTGCCTACCTCCTACTTCACATTTGAATACGCATATATATACAAACGCGCGCGCGTCTGCGCACACACGTGCGCGGGCGCGCGCGCCCACTCACATACATATGTATATACGGTGAGCCCCCCGGTGTTCACGACTCGCTCCCTCCCTTCTTCTCGGGCACAGACTGCCCGAGCGGTAACCCCACTTTGGGAGGGAAAAAAATTGTGCTACATGGGATACGCCCTGTTTTTCTGCAGAAGAAAGTGAGTTATGGAACTTGTGATTTTCCGTTATGCTTCCCCTACGTTTTCGACCAGCAACATTTTGATATCTTTCCTGGATTTTGGCTGGTATTCATTGCGTTGACGATTATTTACAATTGATGTTCGATTGATGGGGAAGACATTACATATTTAACGTAAATCGTAATTCGATACTGTGATGATAATAAATTGATGAATTTGAACCATGTTAAAATAGATGAGACCGAAAGTTATTCCACGTAAACAACCGGTAAAAAAAATTACAAAAAAACATCGGATAGCTTGTTCAATATCAGTTTTTATATTTTTTCGTCTATTTATCCGTGTTGGTACACAGGGGAGAAGCAATATACATTGTAAAAAATTACTGTGTTCCGTAGTAATGTATTGACAGACAGCTGTTACGGTACGTTTTTTTTCAAAGCTCATTGTCAATAATATCATAACGGCTGTCGCTGTATGTTTCCACCGAACACGCAGTAATTTTCACGATATGTTTTCTCTCCGTGTATCCGATGAATTTAAATATCTATCGACTGTTCCTCGAAAAGATAATGAAATGAAACTTCGCTCATTGAATACAAACATTGCTACGCCACACGTTCCCTGAACTCAATTCCCTCTGTAAATAAATAGCGGTACTGGGAAATATTGAAATATTTCATGAAATCCATGGGCAGATTTACACGCCCGTACTCGCTAAATGCGTTAGCCGAGCTTTGGATACGTCTTACCTTGTTTGTTTTAATTCATTTACCGTATGTTTGGTCCATGTAAACTTGTTTATTTGGTTCATTATTAAACCTGTCGCTCGCAAACAATCTCTCATTCGAAGCTTGTGCATACGCATATATATATGTAACCGTATATATGCGCGCATAGTAAATATAAAGTATATATACAACAACTCGCCACAGAGCACTCGATTCGGGACGATTGATTCGTAAAGTTCGTTGAGCTCGGGCAAAGGGGGCGGCGCACGCGGGGGGGCCGGGAGATTGATGGGGTCATTTTTTAGACACCCGCTCGCGGCAACTTCGACTTATCCCACTCGCTCGCGGGGGGCCCGGTCCTTTCCCGTGAAAGTTTCACTCGCCCGTCACACCGGGACCATTCGAGACTCGTCGCAAGTTTTCATTGCGCGACGTCGTTCCATTTCCCCGTTATTCGGCCTCGCAATTCCCATGTGTATCTCTCTCGCGCAGCTGGCTCATCCGTAATTCCCCGCTACTCCCCTGTAGTCTAATTTCTAGTATATACAAATCGATACCCTCCCTCCCGCAAATCTACCGAATCTCTCGGCGACGCAGAATCGCCGGACGTAACATTTTTTTCCCCCTTTACATCTCGTAAAGCGGCGAGAGCAATCGTAACTCTCACACCACGAACCACCGGAATCCCAAAACGAGCCTCGCCACCCGACGAGACTCGTCCGTTCGTGCCGAACTGGATAGACTAGATTGATCGCCTCTAGAAATCTCAAAATGCCGCTTGGGAAAAGCCAGCTGGGGGACGGGGGCGAGGGGAATAAAGCGCGATTCTCCTGAAATAAATCCTCCTAACTTGACGAAAGAGTCGATTCCCGGGGGCAAAGCGAGAAGGAGGTCGGTGGGATTTGTAAAAAATTCAAGTTCGAGAGTTGGGCAAGGGGGTGACGGAGAGAGGCGCTTATACGAGGGCTCGCAAATCACGGGAAGAGCCGAGCGCGGGACGCGCGCAGCCGGACGATAAGCTGGGGCCGCCGCCGCCGCCTCAAGCGGCCACGTACGCATCGTAACGCGCTCTTCCTTTTACCCTGCCGTTACTACTCGCTCTAACTCTTCTCGGCTGTCCTTTTAATTGACCTCCCTTCCCTGTCCCTCTGCAACGCCCTCTTCTCTCGCTGGATTTTTTTTATCCCAAATTCAAAAGACACACGAGGCTGTCGATGGTATTTTGCCCTCGTTAATTCCGGTTTGGATTATTCGGTGACGTATCGCGCGGGGAGAGAGTGGCAAATTCAGCTATCGGAGTTATCGATATCGCGCTCAATTCGAGTATTCGCGGGGGTTCGGTGATTGGATTATCGGTAGTTCTAACGAACCTCGTAATGGATTATTTGATAATTTTACGATAATGTACGTTGCTTCGTGAACTTTATTCGACGACGGACACAATAATTTACACGTTCGAAATCAAATTGAATCTGTCAATGCCCCAGAAATTGATAACTCGATGCAATTCTTCCACAATGGGATTCGCCGTCGTCAATTTGTTAGATCTCGTCGAGCGTCGCAGTCGATTTCCCGCTGAACGAATGAAGAACATCCACTGTCAAAACTGGAATCGCCAGCCTCTCCTACAAACTCTGTTGGATCGTATTAGCATATTCTCGAGTCATTTTTCACCGGGTTTTTTTTTTCCTCCCTCTCTAATTTATCAGGCATTTTTACGCTCTTCTCGTCGCTGTAGCACTCGAAAGGGGGCAGCGTTTTTTTTTTCTCCACCCTCGCCTGGTCTGCAAGATTATTTTAAGTGCCGATAAAATGACTCCTGAGAACCCGGACCCGAACGGCTTGGCCTCATATATACCGGGATTTAGAGAGTTTCTATTTGTATGCGTCTCTGCGGGCTCGAGCATACCTTCTGAGCGAATCACTCAAAAAGAGATCTGTAATCGGCTTTGCCCGAGAATTTCGGCCCTGCCCCCTCGATGCCGTAAAACGAGGATCACGAAGAAAATCGCATTTTCGGATTACCCTTTTTTGCCCTTTCCTTTTAATTAAAATTGAGAAGGACCCGCACAACTCAAGAGAACTCATTATCACTAATTTGAAAAGGACATCTGCGTAATTACAGAGTGATTAGTAACCAGTCCATAATATTCAGAATAAAGTCCAACTCTTCAAACACCACCATTCCTCACTTTATCTCGATGAATTCCAATATTTAAACTACTTTTCGTGCATTAATAATGAATTATCGCGTTATTAATGTACCTCGTGTTCAATAAAAATCGTTCAACAGTCAATAAACGAATAGAAGTATATCGGGATTACGAATCAATCGTATCATCGAGTGCTAAACTGAATCATAATTTTTTGTCTCTACTAATATTTTTTTGCAAGCACTAACTATGGAGTCTTTGTTATTTTCTACATGTTTGTCGCTCGGTTGTGCCATAATCGTCCACTTATGAGAGGGCGATCTTATATACTTGTTCTTTTGAATCTCAAAAAAAAACTCTCCATGAAAAGAGAGAAAGAAGTTGGCCAGGAAATTTTTGTCGAGCTAGAAGTTTTAAAGCAAAACGAATTGAGTTTTCGCTCTCAATACTGTTGATATAAAAATGAACTAATGCAGCTCGCAATGTTTTAAAAGACTTTAAAAAAGTATCTCGATACATTAATTTTCCAAGTGCAGTTAAATATTTACATCATCTTTATAGTAGGAATGGATTTAATACTTAATCACGATCTCTTGCATCAAAAGTTTTCTGCAAACCAACAAAAAAGCAAATAAACTGAAGAGCAAAATATTATCCAAAGTGACATAATCGAAGGAATTCCTGCAGCAATTCCTACTTAAATATCTATATTATTCATGCGAATGGTACTGTACGTTACGTAGAAAGCCAAGATTACGATATTGAAATTCAATCGAATCTATGAAAAAATTTTCTTATAATTTTAACATGTCAAGCAGTTGAATCACTGACAACTACTTATCCTCGTGGCTTTTCACGCGAATCGTGCAGTATCAACGCTTTTTACCATAAATGTGCAACGTGATTGAATGTAATTGAAAAAAGTTCGAATGAATCGTAAACTAGAGTGAATGTGTGAGAACATGAGTAAAGCAGTAGAGTATAATGAACTCTTCAAGGAGCATGATAAATTTAATGTTGTTCTTGATACTGTGTCTATAAGCCCATTACGCTTAGTGGAAAACAATTCAGTAAAATAAAAGTTTTTGTAATATCACTTAATGTTTGAATTCGAGAATAAATCAGTATTTGAATTGACATAAATCTTGAAACTTGCAAAAATCATCTTGAATATCCGCGAGAAAAATGAAAATTTTGATGCTCTTCGGAGGGAAGCTTACAAGCCAATAAAAGCTCTTAGTAACGCTGTGCCTTTTGTTCTGGCTGTAACGTCGCTGCGCACAGGACTTCACGCTGGACTTCTACTTCCGGCAATTCTGGATGGACCCGCGACTCTCGTTCAAGAAGCGCCAAGGGGTGGAAACGCTGAGCGTCGGCTCGGAGTTCATCCGGAACATCTGGGTGCCGGATACGTTCTTCGTCAACGAGAAGCAGTCGTACTTTCACGTTGCCACGACAAGCAACGAGTTTATTCGCATCCATCATAGTGGCAGCATCACAAGAAGTATTAGGTGAGTTGATTTCCGAATCTAATATTTTCCATTTGGGAGGTGCCATTGAAGCGTGAACTTTTCATAAAAGCCGTATTCACTCGATATAAAAAAAAATAGCCATCAAACGTTTTGCTCCATTAGTGACACGGAGCTTATGTATTATCGATGAAGAGTTTATAAAAACACGCGTCCACTGCGAACGCATCATCAAATATTTGCATATGAGCGATATGAAAAGAGCTATTGAGAAATATAGACTGCCGAACGAGAGAATATTCACTTCAGAATCATTGGTTATTTTTTGTTTGTTTTTTGTTTCATTTGAAAGGTCTCTCATAATTTTCATTCCGTGAATCTAGCTGAAAGTTTTGTGACCAAACAGTTACTCATTCTAGATTGGCGCCAAAATATCACAAAAATATAAATAAAAAATCAAAGAATATCACCAGTGATTTTGGAGTGAATCATATGATCACCTACCCCTTCTTACATAATTCGTATGAAATCATTTGCGTTACAAAAATAATAAGATGAAAGATGATAAAACTGAACTGACAAACATGAGCACAAGCAGTGATATAAACTGAAGCAGACAGCGAGAAATGCATCTGTAGAGTTCCAATAGCGACGTGCCAAAAGAAACCGTTAGAGGGTCACTGTACAAACGAGGTCTCCGCAGTGAAACGTGCGTCGTCGTTTTTTCATGTTCGAGGCGTATTTTTGGGGGATTTCTAAGGCTGACCGACAAGAGCACCTCTGGAAAAAGCTCGTCGTTTACCTTATGCTCTCTATTTTTCTCCAAAAGCAGCTCCGGTGGAAAAAAAAACAAAGAGAAAGAGAACTAAACCGATCAATCTAACTGCTATCGAACGGCTGTCGCAAGAGACTGCAGCAAATTGCCAGCCATAGGAAAGAGGAAAGAACACAAAGAATCAGAAAATAAAAAGCCCAGTCGCAAAGGAAAAGTAGGAGAGTGGTCGAGTACGGGAGGAGTAGGACAAATTGTGGAGTTAAAATAACTGGTCATTTCAATAAACACATGTAGTTCAGTACTTGACTATTTTCTATGTTTACACACTGTCCACAGATTTGTTTCTTTGGTTTCTTCATTTGGTCGAAAGATTGATATGGACATACGTATCTGTTTCAGTTTAAATTCTCATGCAAATTCTCAATTTACAACACTTTTCTGTTCAAAAGAGAAGTATCACCAAATTAATGAATACAGAATGAATCAAGCGTGACCTAGAAAAAAATAATACTCGATTACGGATAACCATTGAAGATGCGCTTGGGAGTAATCCTACCATCGATCATGGCATTCATTACTGCAGGCTTAGCTGAACAATTGCTTTTTATCCATCCATTTTTGCGAATCTATTTTTTCTTTTCTGCCAACGCTACGATGTAACAACATAGATAGAATCGGTTAGCCAAGCTGCGAGTATCAATTCAAGAAGTGTTGAACGAAAAGTGATTAAATGACTGGCTCGTGGTGACTAACGTGCATCTCAATCATAGATGCGTCGCAGAAGGCGAAACAAGATTTATCCACGCCAATTCGCGTGAAGGGAATTTTCAACGCAACAAAATTGATTGAACGCTTTCAATCGATCGCAATAGTTGCGCGGACATTTTTCAACGTTCTGATGAATGGAAGCGGAG